>CAWUFW010001297.1:2630000-2977613 GCA_963921515.1 Calotriton arnoldi | reverse complement strand
TTAGCTGATTCAGTTGCATGTGTTGCCCATTGCAACAACTGTAACTACTGTACTTAAAAGTCTATTGCCTATTTGCAAAGTATTTAAACTAAAGTAATTCATTCTGAGAAAGTATATTTTGTAATGTAATGTATAATGTAATTACAATGTAATTTAAAAATAAAATATCTAAAAATAAATAGTTTCAAAAAATGTAGTAAATCAGTATCAAAAAAATAAATATAACAATTAATACATTTAAAAATTGTCATTTACAAAACCTTTGAAATTCACTGAAAAACCATAGGTTTCAGACATGTTATAGTTAGGAATTAGCATTTAAAAAACCTTTGAAATTCACTGAAAAAACCATAGGTTTCAGGCACGTTATAGTTTGAAATTAGCATTTAAAAAATCTTACAAATTCACTGAAAAAACCATAGGTTTTAGGGACAGTTATAGTTAGCTTGGACATTGCACTCTGTACAAAACCCGTGAAATTTCCCGTTATAGTTAGTTCAGCTAACTATGACTTGCGCCTCGCAATGCACTGCTGATGACGTCACATATTACATCACTCATGACATGGTCAGTGACATCACTGATGACATCTCAGATGACATCACAGATGACATCACTGATAACATCATCCACGTGATAATCTGATGCACCTCCTCACACCCTAATATAACCTTTGATACACCCACTCTAAATTACAGACTGCCATTCGCAAAACCATAGACACTCCAACACCAATAACTACATACCCACTCACTGATTCTTAGGTCTACACACACATCCACTCACTCACCCGTACAGTCACTCATACTTACGGTCCTCAGTACAGGACTATCATATGCACTCATACTCCTATATAGACACTCAAACACGCCACTCATCCATAGAGGTACTCAGACACCTAGTCAGTCATGCAAATAATTAAACACACTGCCATTTACTCACCTATGCAGTTATACACACACCAGCTCACTTACTCATGCAAATACTAGCACATTCTTACGCTCTTATACAATCACTTATACAAGCACACACTCATCCATACTCTATCACAATCACTCACTCTTGCTTATAGCTATTTATATACTCCAACACACATATATACTGCCTTTCACATATGTAGTTACTCACACATGTACCACTGGGACATACATTCACTCACTAACACACTCTTACACACACTTACCCACCCATACAGTCTATCACAGATGCACTCTTGAAACCATCCACCCAGTGAATCACCCACTCACACATCTATGCACAGAGTCGCACACACCCCACCCACACAAACACTCAGGCACCCATACAGATACTCAGACAAGCAATCAATAACTCATATAGACACTCATGTAGCTATTCACAAACCCATGCAGCCACTTACACAGTAACAGACAGACGGATACAGACATTCACCCAGTTTAGTCACTAACCCATGCATTCAGTAAGATACGTTTAATCACTCACTTACAGAGTTAGTCACGCACCTACTAAATCATCCATACAGACACTTATACACCCACTCATTCTTCAATACGCCTTTCCTATATATATTAAAAATATTTAAACTTTACAGAAACACACAGTCACTGGATGATGTCATCAGTGATGTCATTTGAGATGTCATCAGTGATGTCATCAGTGATGTCACTGACCATGTCATGAGTGATGTAATATGTGACTTCATCAGCAGTGCATTGCGGGGCACGAGTTATAGTTAGCTGAACTAACTATAATGGGGAATTTCACGGGTTTTGTACGAGTGCAATGTCCAACTAACTATAACTGTCCCTAAAACCTATGGTTTTTTCAGTGAATTTGTATAGGTTTTTCCTGAAATGCTAATTTCTAACTATATACGCATGCCTTGAAACCTATAGTTTTTTTCAGTGAATATATATATATATATACTGTGATATTCAGTGAAAAAACCATAGGTTTTAGGGAAAGTTATAGTTAGTTGGACATTGCACTCGTACAAAACCCGTGAAATTCCCCCGTTATAGTTAGTTCAGCTAACTATAACTCGCGCCCCGCAATGCACTGCTGATGACGTCACATATTACATCACTCATGACATGGTCAGTGACATCACTGATGACATCACTGATGACATCTCAAATGACATCACTGATGACATCATCCAGTGACTGTGTGTTTCTGTAAAGTTTAAATATGTTTAATATATATAGGTAAAGGCGTATTGAAGAATGAGTGGGTGTATAAATGTCTGAATGGATGTTTTACTAGGTGCGTGACTGACTCTATAAGTGAGTGGTTAAACATATGTTAGTGAATGCATGGGTTAGTGACTAAACTGTGTGAATCTCTGTATCCGTCTGTCTGTTGGTGTGTAAGTGACTGCATGGGTTTGTGAATAACTACTTAAGTGTCTATATGAGTTATTGATTGGTTGTCTGAGTATCTGTATGGGTGCCTGAGTGTTTGTGTGGGTGGGGTGTGTGTGACTCTGTGCATAGATGTGTGAGTGGGTGATTCACTGGGTGCATAGTTTGAAGTGTGCATCTGTGATGGACTGTATGGGTGGGTGAGTGTGTGTATGGGTGTGTTAGTGAGTGAATGTATATCTTATTTGTACATGTGTAAGTAACTACAAATGTAAAAGGCAGTATATGTGTGTGTAGAGTATATAAATGTCTATAAGTGAGAGTGTGTGATTGTGAGAGTGGCTGCATGGATGAGTGTTTGCTTGTATCAGTGATTGTATAAGAACGTAAGAATGTGCTAATATTTGTATGACTAAGTGAGCTGGTGTGTGTATAACTGTATAGGTGAGTAAAGGGTAGTTTGAATAATTATTTCTATGACTGACTAGGTGTGTGAGTAACTCTATGGATGAGTGGCGGTGTGTGAGTGTCTATATAGGTGTATGAGTGCATATGATAGTCCTGCACTGAGTGACCATAAGTATGAGTGACTGTACGGGTGAGTGAGTGGATGTGTGTGTAGACCTAAGAATCAGTGAGTGGGTATGTAGTTATTGGTGTTGGAGTGTCTATGGTTTTGAGAATGGCAGTCTGTAATTTAGAGTGGGTGTATCTAAAAGTTATGTTAGGGTGTGAGAAGATGCATGAAATTATCACATGGATGATGTCATCAGTGATGTCATCAGTGATGTCATTTGAGATGTCATCAGTGATGTCATTTGAGATGTCATCAGTGATGTCATTTGAGATGTCATCAGTGATGTCATCAGTGATGTCACTGACCATGTCATGAGTGATGTAATATGTGACGTCATCAGCAGTGCATTGCGGGGCGCGAGTTATAGTTAGCTGAACTAACTATAACGGGAGAATTTCACGGGTTTTGTACGAGTGCAATGTCCAACTAACTATAACTTTCCCTAAAACCTATGGTTTTTTCAGTGAATTTCAAAGGTTTTTTAAATGCTAATTTCTAACTATAACGTGCCTGAAACCTATGGTTTTTCAGTGAATTTCAAAGGTTTTTTAAATGCTAATTTCTAACTATAACGTGCCTGAAACCTATGGATTTTTCAGTGAATTTCAAAGGTTTTTCAAATGCTAGTTTCTAACTATGCCTACAGAAGTAGGACATGTGAAGAAAGAAGAAAAACGCACAGAAAGAAGCAAAAGAAATGTAGAAAGAAACAGAAGTCCACAAAGACGAAGAAAATGCAGGAAGAAGCAAGACATGTGCAGAAAGAACCAACAGAGGAGCAGAAAGAGGCCTTGTTGCAAAATCATCCTGTGCCCACACCTTTTCCAGACGGGTACTGGTGGTAACTGACTCTGACTAACCAGGCCTAGAGCCAGTGCTATGGTAAAAGACACTTAGAATACAGTTAAAACACCTACATACACTAGGGAACACTATGCGTTGGGGTACCCTGTGATTAGCATGACCTCCTCTGTAACTCCCTAGTACATAATAGGGCAGGGGGATTAAAACTGACCTCTTAAAACGCGCCATAGGGCGAGTTTGCACACTGGTGTAGGGAGGGGCCTGAGGTTACATGTGTGCAAACACGCCCTCTGGCGCGCTTTAAGTTGGGGGATAAAGTCCCCTTGAATCCTAAGGGTCCCTGGGGTCCAACTAGCCCACCAGGTACCTCCAGTAAGCGCCACAGAGTTGCGTTGCAGAGAGGTGTATAAGAGGCCATGCGCCTGGACCACCTCTCTGCAACGCAGCGCAGTGGCGCTTACTGGAGGCACCTGGTGGGCTAGTTGGCCCCAGGGGCCCTCATGATTGAAGGGGAATTAGTTCCCCAACTTAAAACGTGCCACAGGGCGTGTTTGTACATGTCACCTCAGGCTCCGTCCCTCCCTTCACCACTGTGTAAACACGCCCTGTGGCCGTTTTAAGTTGGCAAATTAAGTCACCTTGAATCCTGAGGGTCCCAGGGGTCCAACTAGCCCACTAAGCTACCTCCAGTAAGCGCCACAGAGCTGCGTTGCACAGAGGTGTAAAAGGGCGTGGCCTGGACCACCTCTCTCTGCAACGCAGGCCTGTGGCGCTTCCTGGAGGTACCTAGTGGCCTATTTGGCCCCCAGGGGCCCTCAGATTAAAGGGACTTATTACCCAACTTAAAATGCGCCACAGGGCGTGTTTGCACACATGTCACCTCAGGCCCCATCCCCTCCCTTCACCACTGTGCAAAGGCACCCCGGTGGCACGTTTTAAGTTGGGGATTAAGTCCCTTGAATCCTGAAAGTCCCTGGGTCCAACTAGCCCACCATGTACCTCCAGTAAGCACCACAGAGCTGCGTTGCAGAGAGGTGGTCCGAGGCCATGCCCATTTTACACCTCTCTGCAATGCAACTCTGTGGCACTTACTGGACATACCTGGTGGGGTAGTTGGCCCTCAGGGACCCTCAGGATTCAAGGGGACTTAATTCCCCAACTTAAACGCGCCACAGGGCGCGTTTCCACACTTGTGACATCAGGCCACGCCCCTCCCTGCACCACTGCGCAAACGCACCCCTGGTGCGTTGTAAGTTGGGGGATAAAGTCCCCTTGAGTCCTGAGGGTCCCCGGGGCCAACTAGCCCACCACTTACCTCCAGTAAGCGCCACAGAGCTGCTTTGCAGAGTGATGTAAAGGGGCATGGCCTGGGCCACCTCTCTGCAACGCAGCGCAGTGGCGCTTACTGGAGGTAATTGGTGGGCTAGTTGGCCCCCAGGGACCCTCCGGATTGAAGAGGAATGAATTCCCCAACTTAAAACGTGCCACAGGATGTGTTTGCACACATGTCACCTCAGGCCCCGCCCCCTCCCTTCACCACTGTGCAAACGCACCCCGTGGCGCGTTTTGAATTGGGGGATAAAGTCCCCTTTAATCCTGAGAGTCCCTGGAGTCCAACTATCCCACGAGGTACCTCCAGTAAGCGCCACGGAGCTGCGTTGCAGAAAGGTGTAAAAGGGGCATGGCCTCTGAACACCTCTCGCAACGCAGCTCTACGCATACTGGAGGTACCTGGTAGGCTAGTTGGCCCCAGGGACCCTAAGTATTCAAGGGCAATTAGTTCCCCAACTTACAGCTCGCCAGGGGCGCGTTTGCACATTGGTGAAGGAAGGCGGGCCTAGGTGACATGTGTGCAAACACGCCCTGTGGCGCGTTTTAAGTTGGGAGTAATTCCACTTCAATCCTGAGGGTCCCTGGGGGCCAACTAGCCCACCAGGTACCTCCAGTATGCGCCAGGGAGCTGCCTGTCATTGCAAACAGCAGTGTCCCGGGGGTGGGCACCCCGGGACACTGCAGGAGCCGGCCCTGGGGACCGCCACCCCCCAGGGCCATCAAGGGCTCCAGGAGAGGGGCCGCGCGGCCCCCCTCCCAACATCTGCACAGCCCCGGGAGGTGGTGGTCCCGGGGCTCGGTGGTCCATAACGGACCCCCAAATTTACATTTAAGTGCCCGGGGAGGTAGGCGGTCCCCGGGCGTGTGGGGGCTGAGCCCCCCACACATGTATTTTTTTAAATGAAGACCCGGGGGTGGCGGTCCCCGGGGCTGCGAGGGGCAGTGTGCCCCCGCTATTATAAATAATGAAAGCCCCGGGGTGTGGTGGACCCCGGGGCTTGAGGGCCTTAGAGGCCCCCAAACTTTAAAAAAACAAGCCCCGGGGGGTGGCGGTCCCTGGGGCTGCGGGGGGGGCTGCGTGCCCCCCGCAACTCATCATTCAAGCCCCAGGGAGGTGGCGGTCCCCGGGGCACTTTTTTTTTCACTGCCCCGGGACTTGGCCCACCCGGGGGCTAATGCTCCCGCGCTTCGTTTTTTTTTGTTTTGCGTCCGGATCCACGAATCCGGCGCGCATTTTGCCGATTTTATTTTTTTTAAAATGCTTTTTTGGGCCCTGGGGGTCCTTGTGGGACCCCCTAAGCAGGCCTAGGGGGTCAGGGTGTTTCTACCCTGCCCCCTTTCCTTTTTTCGCGTTTGTTTTACTCTTTTCTTGTGACTCGGTTCTACCGAGTCACAAGATAACTGCCAACACTTCCTGGTTTGGAGTGTTGACAGCCAATTAGCAGGCAGCTCGTGGTCGGGAGGGTGCGCGGATCCACCGCGGCCATAAATATCGAAACATTTATTTTTGATTTTCTCAGCAACTACTGAACGGATTTACACCATTTTTAAAAAGGGTGCTTTCTGAACCAAGTACTACCTTTTTGCCAAATTTGGTGTAATTCCGTTCAGCAGTTTTGGCTGTAGCCTTGCATAAAGTTTCCTATGGAGACCGATTTTTTGACTCTTATTTTTGAATTTCTCCACAACTACTGAACGGATTTACACCATTTAAAAAAAAGGTCGCTTTCTGAACCAAGCGCTACCTTTTTGTCAAATTTGGTGTAATTCCGTTCAGCAGTTCGGGCTGTAGCCGTGTCTAAAATTTCCTATGGGAATTAACATGGAGAAAACACGTTTTGGGACCACCCTTTTTTCTCGGCCCCCACTTGATGAATCACCCCGAAACTTTCAAGATAGGAGCGGGCCATTAGTTTTGAAAATTTCGTCAACCGGCGCCAAAGTTATTTGGAAAAGAATGTTACGAATTTCCTATGGATAATAGGTCCTAACTATAACTACCTACTGGCGACCGCCAGTAGGTAATATATATATATATATATATTCCACCGCAAAGCAATGCTCGCGCACAGCAACCGCCTCACCCGAGCCTCTTACGACGGCGTTCCACAGCAGGATGGCGAGTCCTCAACATCAGAAATGCGCTGGTTGCAGATTGAAAAACAGCACACCGTGGCCCAATCTTTTGCACAGCAATTCCTTTATTTAATGGTCTGACACACTCTACGCGTTTCTAGGGAAACCCCTTGATCAAGGGGTTTCCCGAGCAACGTAGTAGTGTCAGACCATTAAATAAAGGAATTGCTGTGCATAAGATTGGGCCACGGTGCTGTTTTTCAATCTGCAACCAGCGCATTCCTGGATATATATATATATATTTATTATCTACTGGCGGTCGCCAGTAGATAGATTATAGTTAAAACCTATTTTCCATAGGAAATCCGCAACATTCTATTTGAAATAACGTTGGCGCCGGTTGACGAATCTTTGCGAAATTCTCCAACTTGTTGGGGCGCTCCGCTCCTACCCTGAAAGTCTCGGGTTGATTCGTCAGCGGGGCCGAGAAAAATGGGGGTCCCAAAACGCGTTTTCCCCATTCATTTTTCCATAGGATTCTTTCATCACGGCTACAGCCCGAACTGCTGAACGGAATTACACCAAATTTGGCAAAGAGGTAGCCCTTGGTTCAGTGTCGTGCCTTTTGCTTAAATGGTGTAAATCCGTTCAGTAGTTTCTGAGAAAATCACAAATAAAATCACATATATATCTATGGCCGAGTAGGGTCCGCGTACCCTCCCGATCACGAGCTGCATGCTAATTGGCTGTCAACACTCCAAATCAGGAAGTGTTGGCAGCCATTTTGTCCCTCGGTAGAACCGAGGGACAGAAACTAGTGCGCAAAGCGCAAAAAGGGGGCAGGGTAGAAACACCCTGACCCCCTAGGTCTGCTCAGGGGGTCCCACAAGGACCCCCTGGGCAGAAAAAAGCATTTTTTTTAAAAAAAATTGGCGGGATGCGAATCCCGCCCAAAAAAAAAAACGAAACGCGGTCTCCCGCGCTTTGTTGTTAATTGGCCCCCGGGTGGGCCAAGTCCCGGGGGCATGAAGAGGGGTATTTATAATATGTGGGGGCCTCTAAGGCCCCCAAGCCCGGGGACCGCCACCCCCGGGGCTTTAAAAATAAATGGTGCGGGAGGGCTCTGAGCCCTCCCGCAGCCCCGAGGACCGCCACCCCCGGGGCTTCTTTTATTTTATTTTTAAATTACCTGTGTGGGGGGGCTCGAACCCCCCCACATGCCCCGGGGACCGCCACCTCCCCGGGGCACTAAAAATTTCAATATGTAACGGACCCCCAGAGCCCCGGGGACCACCACCTCCCCGGGGCTGTGCAATTCAAGGGAGGGGGCCGCGCGGCCCCCTCCTGGAGCCCTTGATGGCCCTGGGGACCGCCACCCCCAGGGCCGGCTCCTGCAGTGTCCCGGTGTGCCTACCCCCGGGACACTGTAGTTTGCTATGGCAGGACGGGAGCCTCGTGGCTCCGTCCTGTCATATCAAACTGCTTTGGATATTGGAAGAGAGAGCAGGAACATGCTCTCTCTTCCAATATCCAAAGCAGATTGCTTTCCACATGGGGAGCTGCATGTTAGCAGCTCCCATGTAGAAAGCAATGCCGGCTCCCGCAGGAGGCGGGGAGCCGGCATGGTCCGTGGGGAGTTGGGGTCCCCACGGACCCCAAAGGATAGGGCCAGCCCCGGGGCATGGGGTCCCCGGGGCAAGTAGTGGCCCGGGAGGGGGCCACGCCGCCCCCTCCCCAAAAATAATTTAAAAAATAAAAAATGGCCTGCCCGGGGATGGGGTCCCCGGGGCAAAAGGAGGCCTGAGGAGGGGGCCACGCAGCCCCCTCCTTAAAAATTGATTTAAAAGTGTGGCCATGCCCCGGGGATGGGGTCCCCGGGGCCGGATTCGGCCATGGGAGTGGGGCCACGCGGCCCCCTTCCCGTTTAATTTAAAAAAAATTTTAAAAAGGGATAAAGCCCTGGGGGATGGGGTCCCCAGGGCCCAAAAATAGGAAAAAGGAAAGGGGCCACACAGCCCCTTCAGGGAAAAAAACAACAAAAAAAAACGATCGGGCCACAGGCCACGCCCCTTCCTTTACCACTCTGCAAACGCCCCCTGGCGCGTTTGCAGATGGAAGCGAATTCCCCTTAAATACTGAGGGTCCCTGAGGGCCAACTAGCTCACCAGGAACCTCCAGTATGCGCCAGGGTCTGCGTTGCAGAGAGGTGTACAGAGGCCACGCCCCTTTTTACACCTCTCTGCAACGCAGCTCTGTGGCGCTTTTGGAGGTACATGGTGGGCTACTTGGACTCCAGGGACCCTCAGGATTCAAGGGGACTTAATCCCCCAACTTAAAACGCGCCACGGGGCGCGTTTGCACAGTGGTGAAGGGAGGGGCGGGGCTTCAGGTGACATGTGTGCAAACAGGCCCCGTGGCGTGTTTTAAGATGGGGGATTAAATCCTCTTCAATCCTGAGGGTCCCTGGGGGCCAACTAGCCCACCAGGTACCTCCAGTAAACGCCACGGAGCTGCGTTGCAGAGTGTTGTAAAAAGGGGCGTGGCCTCTGAACACCTCTGCAACGCAGCTCTCTGGCGCATACTGGAGGTACCTGGTGGGCTAGTTGGCCCCTAGGGACCTTGGGATTGAGGAGGAATTAATTCTCCAACTTAAAACGCGCCATACGGCGTGTTTGCAGACATGTATCCTCAGGCCCCACCCCCTTTATTCACCATTGTGCAAATATTCCTCTAAAATCAGCCGAACTACGAATTCCGATTTACTCACCTGTTATCAGGAGAGACCTCAGTGCTGCATCTTTGCGCCCAGTACCGATCCTGAAAAGTAATTCTAACCGTACTTTACCAGTAACTTGAATTTCCTTCCATAGGCTAACATTGACTGGTTTCACTTGGAAATTCTTCTAAGTGTGGAGTTTTGGAACTTTATAATATTTCTCTAAAATCAGCCGAACTACGAATTCCGATTTACTCACCTGTTATCAGGAGAGAACCCAGTGCTGCATCTTTTAGCCCAGCACTGACCCTGAAAAGTAATTCTAACCGTACTTACCAGTAACTTGAATTTCCTTCCATAGGCTAACATTGACTGGTTTCACTTGGAAATTCTTCTAAGTGTGGAGTTTTGGAACTTTATAATATTCCTCTAAAATCAGCCGAACTATGAATTCGATTTACTCACCTGTTATCAGGAGAGAACCCAGTGCTGCATCTTTTAGCCCAGCACTGACCCTGAAAAGTAATTCTAACCGTACTTACCAGTAACTTGTATTTCCTTCCATAGGAATCCATTGTCTGGTTTTCAGCAGAAAAGTTTGTGTCGATTTTCACAAACTACAAATATTCCTTAAAAATCGCCTGTATGACTTAAACGCATTCTTTCAACTGTTTACAGGAGATGCACCAGTGCTGGATCCAGGATCCACCACTGAGTGAGAAAAAGTAACGATAACACTACTTACCTGCTAAGTGAATTTCCTCCCATAGGATAACATTGGTGATTCTATGTGAAAAAGTTTCCGTGTCAACTTTTAAAATACAATAATATTCCTTAAGAAATCACTACTGTAACCAAAACGCTTTTACTCAACTGTTTACAGGAGATGTCCCAGGACTGAATCTAGGATCCAGTCCTGTGGTTAGAAAAGTAATCCATAAAGTAACTAATTGCATTTAACTAGAAATTCACATTGAGCTCAATGTTGCATTGTGTTTGAAATTGTGTTGCCCATTGCAACAACTGTAACTACTGTACTTAAAAGTCTATTGCCTATTTGCAAAGTATTTAAACTAAAGTAATTCATTCTGAGAAAGTATATTTTGTAATGTAATGTATAATGTAATTACAATGTAATTTAAAAAATAAAATATCTAAAAATAAATAGTTTAAAAAATGTAGTAAATCAGTATCAAAAAAATAAATATAACAATTAATACAATTAAAAAATTGTCATTTACAAAACCTTTGAAATTCACTGAAAAAAACCATAGGTTTCAGGCACGTTATAGTTAGAAATTAGCATTTAAAAAACCTTACAAATTCACTGAAAAAACCATAGGTTTCAGGCACGTTATAGTTAGAAATTAGCATTTAAAAACCTTTGAAATTCACTGAAAAAACCATAGGTTTTAGGGACAGTTATAGTTAGTTGGACATTGCACTCGTACAAAACCCGTGAAATTCCCCCGTTATAGTTAGTTCAGCTAACTATAACTCGCGCCCACAATGCAATGCTGATGACGTCACATATTACATCACTCATGACATGGTCAGTGACATCACTGATGACATCACTGATGACATCTCAAATGACATCATCCAGTGACTGTGTGTTTCTGTAAAGTTTAAATATGTTTAATATATATAGGGAAAGGCGTATTGAAGAATGTGTGGGTGTATAAGTGTCTGAATGGATGATTTAGTAGGTGCGTGACTGACTCTATAAGTGAGTGATTAAACGTATCTTACTGAATGCATGGGTTAGTGACTAAACTGTGTGAATGTCTGTATCCGTCTGTCTGTTGGTGTGTAAGCGGCTGCATGGGTTTGCGAATAGCTACATGAGTGTCTACATGGGTTATTGATTGGTTGTCTGAGTATCTGTATGGGTGCCTGAGTGTTTGTGTGGATGGGGTGTGTGTGACTCTGTGCATAGATGTGTGAGTGGGTGATTCACTGGGTGCATGGTTTCAAGAGTGCATCTGTGATGGACTGTATGGGTGGGTGAGTGTGTGTATGGGTGTGTTAGTGAGTGAATGTATATCTCAGTGGTACATGTGTGAGTAAATACATATGTGAAAGGCAGTATATATGTGTGTTGGAGTATATAAATAGCTATAAGCGAGAGTGTGTGATTGTGTTAGTGACTGTATGGATGAGTGTGTGCTTGTATCAGTGATTGTATAAGAGCGTAAGAATGTGCTAGTATTTGTATGAGTAAGTGAGCTGGTGTGTGTATAACTGTATAGGTGAGTAAATGGCAGTGTGTTTAATTATTTGCATGACTGACTAGGTGTGTGAGTACCTCTATGGATGAGTGGCGGTGTTTGAGTGTCTATATAGGAGTATGAGTGCATATGATAGTCCTGTACTGAGTGACCGTAAGTATGAGTGACTGTACGGGTGAGTGAGTGGATGTGTGTGTAGACCTAAGAATCAGTGAGTGGGTATGTAGTTATTGGTGTTGGAGTGTCTATGGTTTTGCGAATGGCAGTCTGTAATTTAGAGTGGGTGTATCAAAGGTTATATTAGGGTGTGAGGAGGTGCATCAGATTATCACGTGGGTGATGTCATCAATGATGTCATCAGTGATGTCATTTGAGATGTCATCAGTGATGTCATCAGTGATGTCACTGACCATGTCATGAGTGATGTAATATGTGAAGTCATCAGCAGTGCATTGCGGGGGCGCGAGTTATAGTTAGCTGAACTAACTATAACGGGGAATTTCACGGGTTTTGTACGAGTGCAATGTCCAACTAACTATAACTGTCCCTAAAACCTATGGTTTTTCAGTGAATATATATATATATATATATATATATATATATATATATATATATATATATATTAATTAAAGAGGGAGGGAGCTGCGTTCCCCCACCCCCTGAGCCTATTATGGCCCTGGGATCCCCATCCCCGGGTCGTAACTTATTTCAAAGGGGGCGCGCGGCCCCCCTACCCGATCTGTATTAGGCCCCGGGGCCCCACCTCAATTAAAGGTGGGTGCCCACCAAGCACACTCTGTTTATGCTCCTCCCTCCGGTTGAGAGCAATCTGTTGATCTGTTTCCCTGCCTGCATCAGCGGCGTATACTGGCATACCATAGAGTGGAGTGGTGTATAGTTTAGTTGCGTACAGTGGAGTAGCGTATGATTGTATGTGAAATTTAACAGCAGTGTAGATTATGGTGTGCAGAGTAATGCAAAATTGCGAATTGGGCTGCCTTGTTTTTCTGCGGATTTACCAATCAACGCAGGGCAACGCATGGTGACCTTGTTTTGCTTTGTAAATCTGACTTAAGTATTGTGTTTTCGGATGGGACACCATGCGTGATACAAAGGTACTGCAAAACAATAATACAGCTAAGCCTTAATTATATTTTGGGTCACGGTATACCGCGGCAGCTTTACAGTATACTGTGGTACATGGTGATGACAAACCAGTATATAATTGGGTAAAGGCTGTTTTTAGAAAATAAAAAGGCAGCCATATTGTTTTTCTATACTTTAGCTGTGTTCTGTGCTAGGGCCTTAGATATAGGTATTGTAGGTTTTATTATAGTTCCCTACATACTGCCACTTTATTAAAGTGGTAATAAGTAGGGAAATGTATTTATATGTTTTTACATATCTTTAAATCATTTACGGATTGCTGTGCTAGTACCTAGTAAGTATTGTATTTTTTAGGAAATGTTTCCCTTTTTTTACATATTGTTTAAGTTGTGTGGTATTTGCGTGATATTTTTTTAGGTATTTCTGCGGTACTCTGTACACTTTTTTTTACAGAATTAAATATGTGAAAAATTGTAAATACACTGTACTACACTATATATGTGAAACATAGTATATTACAGTGTTATTTCAATTTTTTAAGATATACATTTTTTTTATATATTTTTAGCTACATCGGTAGTTCCCGGGTAGTACTGCGGTACTCAGTAACATTTTTTGGAAAATATATAGAAAGTTATAATAATTTTTCCCTACCTATTACCACTTTACTAAAGTGGTATTAGGTAGCGAAAAATATAAAACCTGATACTTACCTATCTCTACAGCCCAAAGCCAGAACACAGGCCAATGGCTTAAAACAACATGGCTGCCTTAAACTTTTGGAAAGGCAGTCATTATGCAAATCAGATAATGACTTGCCATCTCCATGTACCGTGGTAGTTTCACGAAATTTTGCGAAATTCTGCAAAAGTTGAGTGATCACAGACATCACTGAGTTTAAATGCCTTTTAACTTAAAAAATACTTAACCTACTTACCAGCAGTACCCAAAATGCATAATCTGCGCACCATAATGTATGACCCTGCCAAAACTCATTTAAATCCATTCAGCCGTTTTTACACTACATCAAATACAATAATCTATGGAAAATCCATTGGTGGAAAAATGTTTTTTTTAGATGTCAATTTTATCTTTGCACCCTCTTAATTATTCACCACAAAAATTTAAATAATCACAAAATGTTAATGGTCTGTAAGGTTTTTGGTGGTTTGTGAAGTGGGTGGAAAGTTATTAGGAAGCAAAAATCAGAGGAATTCCTATCTCTGGGAATCTTGACTATAACTACAGAGTGGCAATCAGTTTTAATGTGCTCTCTTTTGTTTTCTCTATTGTAGATGTCATGTATTTGTTTTTTGGTTTTGGTATTGTGACCATAAATGTGTCTTTTAGTTGTTCATGTAGTAATTCTGACACTTTACATATGCATTCTAGTTTATTTTTTGGGCTTCCTTGCTACGTTTAGAAGGATTGTGCTACATATGAAGCCCAAAGTGATGAAAGCCAATTTTATTGTTAAATAAAATGAGATTATTATTTTTTCCTATTGGCTAATTATCATGTCTTCCATATAGTAGTTGGTGTAGCTCACTTTTCCATATTGTTGCACGGAAGTGATGTCATCAAAGATGTCATTTGAAATGTCATCAGTGATGTCATAAGTGATGTCATTGAACATGTCATGAGTGATATATTATGTGAAGTCATAAGCAGTGCATGGCCGGGCGCAAGTTATAGTTTGCGCTACTAACATTAACTGGTGAATTTCTGTGTGTTTTTTTTAGTTCAAAACCCAATGTCACTGACAAATTCACCTAACTATAATGTTACTTTAACCTTTGTTTTTTTCAGTGAATTTCTAAGGTTTTTTTAAAAACAAAAACAGATCTCTTTATCCCACCTAATTATAATGTTACTTTAACCTTTGTTTATTTCAGTGAATTTCTAGTTTTTTTTTTACAGTAAATTAATTATTTTTCGAGTGTATGCATGGTAGAATAACTGAAGAAAATATCCTGTATGCAGACATTATTTTGGAAGGGAATGGCTTTGTATTGTAACATAACGGGTGTACGTAGTAGGGCGTGGGGATGGACTGGCCTCTCCTTTCAGACCTCTCTCAGGTGACGGGTGTGCCTAGTAGGGTGTGTGGATGGACTGGCCTCTCCTTTCAGACCTCTCTCTCAAATGGACATGTACGTGGTAGGGTGTGTGGATGGACTGACCTCTCTTTTGAGACCTCTCTCTCAGATGACAAGTGTGCGTAGTAGGTTGTGTCGAGGGACTGGCCTCTCTGCTGAGACCTCTCTCTGTAGTGATAGGTGTGTGTAGTATGGTGTGGGGAGGGACTCCCCTCTCCTTTCAGACCTCACTCTCAGATGGTGGGTGTACATAGTAGGGTGTGTAGACGGACTGGCCTCTCTGCTGAGACCTCTCTATGTAATGATGGGTGTGCGTAGTAGGGTGTGGAGGGGGACTGTCCTCTCCTTTCAGTCCCCTCTCTCAAATGACAGGTGTGCATAGCAGGGTGTGGGGAGGGACTACCCTCTCCTTTTAGACCTTTCTCTCAGATGACGTATGTGCTTAGTAGGGTCTGTGGAGGGACTGGCCTCTCTGCTGAGACCTCTCTCTTTAATGACAGGTGTACGTAGTAGGGTGTATAGAGGGACTGACCTCTCTGCTGAGACCTCTCTGTAATGATAAGGGTGCGTAGTGGGTGTGGGGAGGAACTGGGCTCTCCTTTCAAACCTCTCGCAGGTGATGGGTGTGCATCTTAGGGTGTGGGGAGGGACTGCCCTCTCATTTTAGAAGTCTCACTCAGATGATGAGTGTGCGTAGTGGGGTGTGTTGAGAGACCCTGGACTCTCTGCAGATACTTCTCTCTTTAATTATAGGTATGTGTAGTAGGGTATGGGGAGGGACTGGGCTCTCCTTTCAGACCTCTCTCTCAGGTGACAGGTGTGTGTAGTGGAAGGCAGCGAGAGATTGGCCTGTCCACTCAGACTTCTCTCATGGATGACGGGTGTGCATAGTAGTGTGTGGAGAGGGACTAGCCTCTCCTTTCAGACCCCACTCTCAGATGATGGGTGTGTGTAGCGGGGTGTGGGGAGGGACTGGCCTCTCTCTATTATGATGAGCTTGCATAGCAGGGTGTGGAAAGGAAGTGGAATCTCCTTTCTGACCTCTCTCTCAGATGACGGGTGTGCGTAGTATGGTGTACTAAGGAATTGGCCTCTCTGTTGAGACCTCTCTTTGTAATGAGTGTGCATAGTAGGGTTTGGGGAGGGACTGGGCTCTTCTTTCAGACCTCTCTCTCTGATGATGTGTGTGCATAATAGGGTGTGGGGAGGGACTATCCTCTCCTTTCAGACCTCTATCTCAGATGACAGGTGTGCCTAGTAGGGTGTGTGGATGAGCCTTAACTCTACTCACAACTCTTCCCAAGCCAATGAGCATAAATAGTATACTTTGATAAACACCTTCTCCAGTAAGACTCCTTCCTACAGTAACAAGTGTGCATAGAAGAATGTATTCAAACATCACCTACTCTTTTCTACTTTTCACTATCCTGTGAGTCTCGCAAGATCATAAAAGTTTTTGAAAATAAGAATCAACTATTTACTCATCACAGTACTTATCTGTTAAACACTTCTTCTCAAACATAATGACCACAATATGCATTCCTACTAATAGTGTGTATTGAGCACTCATCTACTCCTGTTTACTATTCACAAACTAGCAAGCATCCTGTGAGATCATAAAATGTAGTTAAAAACAATATACATTTATTTTCTTCATAGTAGTTTTCCGTTAGACACCTCCTCTCTAAACTTAGGGGAACAACTTGCCTTTCTGCTGCCCCTATGTAGCTTTTTTATTTTATTTCCTCAACACCTCCAATTTTTCACAGTAAACTGTAATGGCAGCCATTTCATTTCTAATATTCCAACTGCCAGCCAGGGCGTTTGCTCTTGCGGGACTTGTGGGAGCCTCTCGTTCCTACGAGAGCATGAAGGCTCACAGGAAAAACGGGCCTCTGGAGCAATCTCGCGAGCCCAACTACAAAAATATACAATTATTATTCACCCTTAATATTTCAAAGACTACTGAACGGATTTGCACCAAATCAAAAAAAGCTATTTTTTGACTTGCTTATGACTTTGGTGCAGTTTGACGAATTTTCACTAAATTCTCCCAAAAAAAGTGGCATGGTATGACTAGTTCTGCATGAAAAGTTTTGGGGAGATCAGTCAAGCGGGCCCCGAGAAAAAGGGTGGGGTCAAAAAATGTGCATTTCACATGCAATTTCCCATAGGGATTTTGAACACGACTACAGCCTGAACAACTGGACAGAATTACACCAAATTTGGCAAAGAGGTAGCTCTTGGTCCAGAAGAGCCCTTTTTGTGATGTGGTGTAAATCCGTTCAGTAGTTGTGAAGTTATTAAAGGAAAAACAACATTATATATCTAGGGATGCGGACCCTCCGTGAATCAGAGAGATCTCATGCTGAGATCTGATTGCCTGCCAACACTTCAACCAGGAAGTGTTGGCAGCCATTTTGGGACTCGGACTCAGCCGAGTCCCCCAAAAAAGTTTTTAAAAAGTGAAGGGGGTAGGGTGGGAATACCCTGACCCCCTAGGGCTGGTGGTGAGGTCCATCATTTTGTTTTTTCAGTTTTGCCACGAAATTGTGGTGGATCTGCGAATTCATGGCAAAATTGAAAAAAAAGACAAGCGCGGTCTCCCGCATTTGTTTCTAGTTGAGTCCCCAGGGGCCAGATCCCAGGGACATATATAAATATGTATTTTGGGGAGGGGGCGCATGCTGCCCCCTTCCCCATGGCCAATATTGGCCTCGGGGACCGCCACCTCCCTGGGGCAAGGCCATAACAATATAGAGTAGGGGGTCCACGCGGACCCCCTCCTGGGCCTATGCAGCCCCAGGGACCACCACCACCTCCCTGGGGCCAGCCCCAATTACAAAAAGGGGGAGAGGGGCCACATGGGCCCCCGGTCCCCAGCCATTTTTGGCCCCAGTGTCCACCACCTCTTCGGGCAGGCCCTGCAATAAGAAAAATAGGGACCCCTACCTCCTAGGGCCGGCTCCCTATGTCCCGAGGTTCTCACCCTCAGGACAAAGTAATTTGCTGTTTCTTGGTGAAAGCTATAACAGTTCCCGCCAAGCAAGAGCAAACAGTAAATCTGCTTCCAGTGGCCGGAATCAGAAAAACTTCTCTCAACCACTGGGAGCGGACTTTTCATCTGGGGCAGGAAAACAAATGAAAGAATTGCTCCTGCACTCAGGGTACAGCATTTGTGGCTGCTTCCTGTGTGCTGGAGCAGTGCCAGCTCCTGCTGGAGGCGGGGAGCCAGCAAGGACTGCAAGCAATTGAGACTCCCCCCGCAGTCCCCAACAATGCACACTGGGCACCAGGGCACCCAGCCTGAAGTGACCGAGCCCCAGGGGATGGGGTCCCCTGGCCCAAAATCAGCCGAGGAGGGGTCAGCGCGGACCCCCTCCCCTTCTGTAAAAAAGGAAATGATCTTGAATTCCATGGCTTGGCGAAGGGAAAGCAGGTGTGTATTTTCTCGCAATTCCACATTGAAAAACAATCTGAAATCCTTGGTGGATGTGAGTGCATCGTTGATCTATCGAAGCGCAATCTTTAGTGACTGTCGTGAGTGGGTTCTTTCTTGTCCTCTCCTGGTGAGAGAAGGGTCCATGGTTCTCCCTTTAAATTACTATGAGTATCCAAATGTGCAAAATCACCTGGAAGCCCTGCCCGTTTGGCCCTGGCCTGTCCACCTTAGTAGTATGCAAACGTCTTCCCTATTTTTGCCAGTATGATGGACAGCTTACCAAAAGGTCCCCCAGCGTGTTTCCTGCCGATTTTGGTGACGCCCTCTTGATGAGATGATTATGAGGCCATCTCCACCAAACAAAGAAGCACTTCCTTTACATGTATTTATTTATTTATTTTTTATTGTGTAGTTAATTAAAACCATTACAATTTAGCATAAAATAAACAAAATACAACAGGGTTCTCAATTAAAAATGCGACTTAATTAACATCACGTTAAGCATTAATTCCTTATGTTGAAATAGTCCAAGCAGTTACATTTTTTAAGAGAGCAAAATACATGAAGCTAGCCGGAGTTAAAAAATGTAGACGTCATTCTTAAAAATGAAACAAAATACACATTAGATCTAAATTGGTGATCAATGTACGTCAAAGTTGATTCAATGTACAAAATACGCAAAGTGTACACTGACCTGTTTTACGAAAATTTTAAAAGTGCATTATGCTATCTAGAGCTACCACAAAAATGGAGTTCAATGTGCAAAATTAAAAAAGCGATACTGTAAACATCCCTACTTTACGAGAGTATTGAGTATGCGAAATAGGCATGGTAAGTTTACTCCATTATTGCACGTCGTTGTTCCTAGATTGCATGCAAGTTATAGAGAACGTCTTTGATCTATGCAGTGCCCTATATGGTCCATTGATATTTGGCCAAGTTAGAATTATAAATCAGTGCAGTTAAAACGCTTAACATTCTATGTTTCTTCTGATTCACGAAGGTCAAGGTTGTAGAATTAATTTGTACTGATCCTTCTACCCCTGCTGCGTTTGTAGCTGTTTGCTAACTTGTTGGAGGAGCTTTGTTGTCCAGCATGAGAGCTGCAGTCTTTTGCTATTTAATAAAGCCATTACAGTGGGTCGACAAGATCTTATCTGGAGTGACCGGAGAGCGCGAAGTAGAAATTGCCGTCTCCATTGACTGACGGCAGGACAAATACACAGAAAATGTTGGACTGTCTCTTCTGCACTCTCACAGAGTTGGCACAGATTGGTCAGGTCAGCCAGGTTTGTCTCCATGATGGTACCTGGTCTTTTGATGAAAAATCTCCCAAACGAATAAGGAGTAGTGAGTGCTGTATTTTTGGAGATATATGATGTACGAGATAGGGCTGCGGCAACCAGACCCCATACGAAAATAAAACCATCCATCTGTGGTTTCTTTTTGCTAGCGCTGCTTTATCCAGTAACCAGGCTTTCTGTTTAGCAGCTTTATTTGCAATTTTTTCAATAAGGGAAAGCTGGTGTTTTTGCTCCATACTTCGTTCAGATTGAGGGCAATTAATGCTTGCTGAAGCGCTGTTGGCCAACCATTCTTACTTTGGGGCTGATTCTTTAACTCTGACCAGCAGAGACCTGCCAGGGATTCTTTGTGTGCTGCTCTCATCCTCCAGCACAGTTTAATTATTGCTGCTGACCTTACCAGCAGTTGATTGAATAACCCAAATTCCAGTTGGACCTGCGCCTGGGTGGTAAATTGGGGGATTCGAAAAATTTGTTTAAAAAGAGTGAATTGCTGTAAATATGAAAAAATTTGCATCTTTGCCCTTAAAAAGTTCCGAGCCATAAGTGAGTGTTGGCAGAAACTTAGCGGCAATTACTTGTGGAAGGTGGGAATTGGACGGGCACCTTAGTTTTGATCGTAGTGTGTTTAACGCAAAGCGCAGTTTGTTCGCCTGGGCTCGTCTTTTGGTTAGATGGTCTTTAAATGTTAATTTGGAGTCTATCACCACCCATAAATATTTGTATGAGCGAACCAGCTCTATTCTGTTCTCTGCTGCAAACCGTTTTTTTTTTGTCGTGGCTGTTGGTTTTTGCAGAAAAGCAGATTACCTTTGTTTTATTATAGTTTGAAAGTAGTCTGAGCGCCTCTGTATATTCCAACAGTTTGGTTATCAATCGCTGGAGGCCACTTGGGGTCTGACTACATAATACTAGTCGTCAGCATATTGTAGACTTCTGACTTGGTGGTTTGCTAGCTTAGGTGGGTCACTTTGGACTTCTGACAGCCTGGCGTCTAAATCTGCTGTAAAGATATTAAATAAACTAGGGGCTAGCACACATCCTTGCTTTAAGCCTCTGTGCGTTGGAATCTTCCCTGTGGTTCTCTCTCCATTGCGTAGCTTGACCCGGACACATGTATATGAGTACAAGTTTGTTATAGCTCTTAGTAGCTTTTGTGGGACACCCCATTTTGCCATCTTTGACCATAGGAGCTCTCTTGGCACCATGTTGAAAGCTGCTTTTAAGTCCACGAAACAGGTGTACAATTTGGAGGACTTTTGTAGGGCTTTTTCGGCAAGGAAGTTTAAAGTCAAAAGATTGCTCATTGTACTTGTGCCTGGTCTGAAGCCTGTTTGTGAAATTTGAAGGATCTTGCTGGAAGTGACCCATTCTTCGAGGTCTACGAGGAGATTCAAGGTGTATAATTTGGCTTCTACATCTATAAGAGCAATCAATCTATAATTTGCCCGATCTGATCTACTGCTGGCTTTAAAAATTGGGTGAAGGATGCTGCCTCTCCATGATGCAGGTATGCTATTTGTTAGAAACGCATGGTTGAACAGGGGGGTGAGGTGCTCACCCCTGAAAGGTTGGTCGAACTTGAATAATGCATTCGGAAGGCCATTTGGGCCTGGGGCCCCATCTGACCTAAGTTTTTTAAGACTTTTTCTACTTGGGTTTCATTTAGCCATTTTCCTTCAGACAGATTTTTAAAATGCTCAGTTTTCAATTGAATCAGAGCTTGGTGGTGTTCGTCCACTGGTACTTGTTTGTCAGACATGGTCAGATGTTCTATCCAGTCAGCCTCAGAAATGTTTATATTATGGTGTCGGAAGGAGCCGTTTACTATGTTATTTATTTCTGCCCAAAACTGCTTGTTGTTATTTGATTTGCTTGTTTGCAACACCTTTATCCAGATGCTTGATTGATGTGATTTCTTTTCTGACCATACTTCCTTTTTATATTGACGCCTGAGAAGGTTGATTTGAAGATTCCTGTTTGCACAGTTTGTTGATGTGTTTCTCCGGAGTGCTCTAATCTCCTTATGCAAAATCAGATTTCCATAATAACGATTTTGAAAACCAAGATGCTTCTTTCCTAATTCTGTTTGCATGTTGCATATGATGTGGTGAGAAATTGGAAATGAGGGCCGTTATTAAGAGGTCCCAAGTTTGCCATGATATCTGAGAGTTAATATCTAGTTTGGTTTCCATCAACTTTTTTGCAAAATCATTAGTATGGATCCGTCTTTTCCCTTCCATACTAGCCTTTTCAGATTATAAGCACTTGAGAATTCCAGAAAATCATTGCTTGGTGGAGCTCTTGGGGGATAAATGAAGAGCTCGATGAGCTGAGGACAATGGTCTCTCTCTAGTCGAGGTGTAATTTGGTAGCTGGCAATCATTTGAAAATGCTTCATATCGACTAGCGTGCAATCTAAGATGGTATTTGTATACTTTGAAATTCTTGTTGGTGCCGCTGGTTGGTCTTGGGGAAGCAGCCATTTAAGGTAAGCATCCCTATGTTGGATAACAATGAAATACAAATTTTACCTTGAGGACCTGTTCTGTGATGGTTGGTGATTACTAAGGTAATGCTTTTCCCGATAGTTTTAAGGTGTTGTTTTCCTTGAAATGTGCCTGTTTGTAGTAAAAACATGTTAAAGTCACCTGACAGCAGGATACCGGCTTGCGGAAAGGTAAATTGCAGTGATTTTAATAGTGCTGTTAGAGACTCTATTTTGTCTGGTTTGTCCTTGTGTGCCCGATGAATATACACATTACAAATTAATAGTGAGTCTTTATGAAATTTACGTGGGGTTTCTCTGTTTGGATCTTGCGGCAGGCAGATTTTAATGCATTAGATCGATGTTTGGCCTAGATCGATCAATTCTGGTCTCCACTGTAGATCTGTTGCTAGTCTGCCAGAAGCTCTGCCACATTTTTTAATCTTACTTGCTTTTTGGTGATACTCTCTAAAGCCCGTGATCGGCATTGATGTCACGTCCCAGGTCTCCTGAAGTAGCAAGTTGTCAAATTCTTGGCGAAAGGTAATAAAATTGACCTCTTCCATCTTGCTGCTGAGGCCATTGATGTTCCAAGAGCATAGCTTTAGGTGACTTCTGCCTTGAAGCGGGATCGCATACTCATGCATCTCTTTTGGTGGTTGCGGCGCCCCAAGTTGTTGATATAGAAACTTGTCTTGTGTGACTGACTGCTCCGGGTGGTGCAGAATGTAAAATGCGTTGGTTAGGCAGGCTATCCAGGGCATGATTAGCTGGCCCTGTGGCTCCCCGAAGTACCCCACTGGCTGTAATGGTGCTGTCTTTTGTTGTTGGGCCTAGGGGACCTGGATACCGCTCTGTTTCCACTTACTTTATATAGTTAAGAAGAAGTACCCTTGTTTGGTGGAGATTCACATCTTTGTAGTGTCGCCATCTTCTCTATAGGAGAATTCATCTTATCACAGATTTCTGGAAGAAGACACACGAGGAACAATCGCATTGCCGAAATTAAATGCACAGAAGGTCACTGGAGATAGTTTCTCCTGGTCCATTACACAGCTGTAGTGAAGAATATGCACTAGACAATTACCCAACGAATTAGCACTTACTAATTAACCAGTATAAGGTACTCCAGTTGGGTATATATTTTGTGCAAAACTGTGAACTCTTGTTGGATAAAGGGGCAGGTGAGTTTCCGTTCTGGCCCAGTCATTTACACAGCTACTGACACGCCCACACAGACACTCAGACATCCACTCACACACCCATTCAGCCACTCTCGCCTCTGCTCACAGACCCATTCACCCACTCACACACCCATACAGCCACTCACACACCCACTTACAGATCCTTACAGCCACTCACCCATCCACTCACAGATCCATACAACCACATACACACCCACTCACAGACCCATACAGCCACTCACACACCCACACAGCTACTTGCACGCTCACTCACAGACCCATACAGCCACTCACACACCCACTCACAAATCCACTCACACACCCTCAAAACTACTCACACACCCATACATCCACTCACACACCTACTCACAGACCCATACAGCTACTCACACACACTCTCACAGACCCATAAAGCCACTCACAAACCTATAAAGCCACTCACACACCCACTCACTGTCTCATACAACCACTCACCCACAAAACCACTCACACACTCAGTCACAGACACATACAGCCACTCACACTGACTCACCAACCTATACTGCCACTCACACACCCACTCTCAAAGGTTACAGTTAGGAAATAAAATGTAAAAACCCCTCAAAATTAACTAAAAAAACAAAGGTTACAGGGACACTATAGATAGGAAATAGCATTAAAAAGTGTTGAAATTCAACTGACAAAAACAAAGGTTACAGGGAAGTTAAAGTTAGGAAATAGAATTTAAAAAACCTTAGAAATTCACTGAAAAAAACCCAAAGGTTACGGGGACGTTATAGTTAGGCTTAGATTTCACACCCACAAAACCATAGAAATTCAGCAGTTATAGTTACCTGAGCTAACTATAACTTATGCCCCGGCAATGCACTGCTTATGATCTCACATATTATTATTATTGGCCGGCTCCAAGTAGGAGTGCCCATTCCATGAACACAGTAAGTGTAAAGCTCTACACCTGGCTATTATCAGCCTTCCTTGATGGGTCACTCAAGGGGTAGATGAAAGGACCAGGCTTTGCTTACAAACTTCTCTCCCTCTAGCAGCTGAATCTGCTGACATGACATTACCCACCATCAAGTAAATGGCAGTGCCCGGGGAGGAATAAACAGCAATCCCTGCTAAAACGATAACAGAAGAATTTCAAAATGCAGCCCTTTCTCCATTCCTTCACAATTCAGTGTGTAGGACTACACGCCCAGAAAAGAATACAGGTGAAAAACACTTTCACTTCCCAATCTGCATCACAACCTTCATCTTGTGCCAAACCTGGGGTAATCCAAAATGGAACCTACTAACTTCAGCTCTCTCACATTCGCAAACGGCATCGAGCCCTGCTACCATTCACCTTGAATACACACACTTTTGACATACACACAGGGTTGTAAGCACAGGGTCTGGACATGACATGTAGGCAGAACTTTACGTGAGTAGGCCTGTAGGCATGATACTCTCACCTGAGATGAGGTAAAAAGACTGTCCAATACTATGGATTCCCAAAAATATGCTGCCACCACCCAATGGCATAACGAAAATTGAGGGGGCACCCCTGCAAGGTACGTGGAGGGGCCCCCTCCGAACTCTATCAGGAGCTCTCCAGCCGAAGTGCTGTGCTGAGGGGGCCCCCTGGAGCTTGGGGTCCCCCCGCACCACGGGGGCCTGTGTTACGCCCCTGCCACCACCGCTCACAGTACATGTCCCAATTGGCACAGATGGTAGTCTTGCATCCACTTGAGAGCATGTTTTGGTGTACCAGTGCCTGACCCCGGAGCTGGGCCCTTGTGAATTTTGGGCCTATGTCTCAGCACACATGCATGATTTTCTGAGTGATGGGGCTGAAGGATACCAGTTTTGCATGGAGTTGGGTTATTTAGGGCAGGGTGGCATGGCAGTTTACCATGAGGGAACATTCTCGGTCTAACACCTAAGTCACTTAAGGTGTTTGGGAGGAGCCACCAGACTCTGTGGATACTAGAAATTACCAGTTCCCAGAAGTGTTACTCCTGCCTAATTGCCAAAAATTGGTTCAGTTTCCGGGTCTTATATTATGGTTTCTGTTATTACATTGCATCATACAATGTGATGAGGAGTGCAAATGATAGTTCCTCTGTGTAGTGGTGGCAGTGGTATTTTGGTGTCGTTTTAATGCTGGTACAGTTTAAGGAAGCTGCATAGAGGGAAGAGTGGCTTATATGGGGATCCCAAGCTGTTCTTGTATCACATATGTTCTTATTAATAAAATCTTATTATGCTCTGACAGCGGCGTTGAGCTCCCCATGCCTAGACCAAGGAACTACGTTGGCACGCTCGGCTCTCCTGGGGTTGAGCTGGAGAGTGTGGCGGGCGACGTTTCCCAGTAACACCGGGACTGGTACGGCTGATGGAACTGTTGACGATGCCCCCCGGGCTGAAACTATATTGAATGTTTTACTGACCGCAGAGCCCGAGCAACATGACCGATGCCCGGTGGAGCTGTTTAGGCAGCTATAGAGGAGTTTGGCTCTGGTTCACCCCCTCGGCCGGCACCTACCCAGCCGGACATTGGACATAGTTTTTCCTCGTCTCTCCGTTTTGTTCCCTCCCTTCCTGCCTCCCCCCCTTCCTTTAGGTCACCTACACCCTTCCCCATCCTATACTTTCACCGACACAAGTGGTGTTTTGGATTGTTGATCCCCAGCCGGTTTGTTCCTCCTGAAGTACTTTCCACTTTGCTGGTATGCCTGACACGATCTGCATTCCTTACCCCTTTTTTACCATTGCCCCTCTACCTTCCATTTCCCTTTTGACGTGTGTCTCGGTTACCCTATGAGCTAATAACTCATGTTAATATGTAATCACTGTTTTTCTCCTTTGTTTTTTCTTAGCTCCTGTAATTGATGTTAATTCTGTAACTTGTAACTTGCTGATCCTCATGTAAAGCGCTCTGATACCTCCGGGTCTAGCCAGCGCTATATAAAACTCTGCAAATAAATAAATAAATAAAATAAAATAAATAATATGTATTAATGACCCACCTGCCATCATTGCTGTGAATGCTTGAATTGGACTTGCAATGAAAATGTGGAACTCTATCTTTTTCAGCTATCATGAGGTTCATGGGAGATCAACCGCTGAAAGGTCAGACTGAGCTTGATGCTGTGTGCTTCATGTTAAAGGTAACTCGTGAATTAAATTGATCAATTAAGCAGAATATGTATGTCTAAGCGGTTTATTTACAATCCATTTTTACCTGCCTCATGGCTCCGTGGCAGTGATGCTGCTTTGATGTTTCACCATGCAGAGGTGGGAATCTGAAAGCACAGCGAGGTCCTTTCCAGTTCAGAAATTAAGGGTAACAGAGGAAGAATTGCCTGGCGCAATATGTTCTGCACACCAGTTACCCTACAGATGAAAAATTTACAAAATTATTTAATAGTTTGAAGATACTTGCCTATCAATAGATAATCAGTTTACTGGTGAAATATTTTCAAAGATGTTGGCTTGTCTGGAAGTGCTTATCTATTTCCAAATATACAAATCAGTCCACATAGTTTTGTGAATCTTGATTATTGTGGTAGAAGTAAAGATTGTTTTCACAGAAGAGTTGATAATATTAATCTATAAATTCTCCAGCCCATGTATATGCAAAGCACCTTCTAAACCACAGTTCACATTGGTCAGGTTTTCTTCTCAACAACCTTGAAAAGCAGCAAACCATTCATTTGGTTTCTTCTACCAGCTCAACTTATCAATCTTTAAACAGCTGTAACATGTCTCATGGGTTATTCTGCTTTTCAAGGTTTCATTGTCATTTCACTGCAATTCATTTTCACTGCCATTCCCACAGTATCTCAATTTTTGCATACAGGTAAAATCTGGGATAGTGGTATGCGGATGGATGCTGACTTCTTGTATTAATGCTGTAATATTTGCCTGAACTGTGTCAAAAACATAACCCTTGTTGTAGTTGTAAAGTGCTAATAAACAAAAACATTTAATTGTATGTAACCATATCAGAATCACACATGAGACTTATATAACTCTGACACTCTAAACATATGTTATAGATTTTTTAACATTTGTAAGTCATTTTTTAGTTTTCTAAATTCCTGTTTTGCAAATTTTAATGCAACGTGAGAATACTCTGCATCTGTGGAAATATGTGATCTTATATAAATCAATATAGTTAATATCCAGCATCATAACTCCCCCTTGAGTCCGTCCGGACCTACCTTTATTTAAAGTACCATGTTTCATGAGGCAGGCAGCACTATGTAAACCCTAAAGTCATTACTTCCACACCTTGTTATTATGATCAGTGGTTTCCTAATGGGTAATATGGCAGCAATATTCAGGGGCCGATTCCGATTCGGGTCGGAAATCTCTCCGACCGAGCCGGACCCGGAGAGATTTCCGACCGAATCGGACCCTAGCAGCCCGACCGAACGAGTACGATGCGCACGTATGCCATCGGACTCGAGTCAGTCGGACTCCATGAAGTCAATGGGAGCCTGTCGTACAACGCGTACGCGGGCTCCCATTGACTCCAGTGGAGTGCGAAGCGGACAAGGCGCCCCCTACAGCGTGTACGCGGCCGAAGTGACTCGCGCCGTACACGCACAGGTAGGGGGACCCATGGAGTCCCCCCTGTGTGCGACTCGCGCGGCTACGCGTACAGGGGAGTCCGACACGGACCCCAAAGTACGGCTCCGACTGCTTCTTGGAGCCGGACGGCGCGAGTCGGTCGGACTGCTCGCGGCGCGCATCGTGCTTGCCCGGCCGGGGAACGTCTCCATTGCGAGGTGCGCAGCGCATCCGTGCGAAGTCGGTCGGTGCGGTTGGGACGGGCGTACGAGTCGGTCGGCCCGGTTGCACGGCGCTCGCATCGTACTCGTTCGCCCGGACACACGTGCGGTCGGTCGGGAAAAGGGCTCTGAATCGGATCCGGTTCAGCCGAATCCGATTCAGTGCCCTACCGGCCGAGATCGGAATCGGCCCCATAGTGTTATCTTCCTGTTGATGATTCTGCCTTCTCATCTAGGTGATGAACTACCTATTTTAACCTCAGATCTCACCCATGAATGTTATGTGTCTGAATGTGTGCCTAAAGGATTGTTGTATCTAGTGCTTTGGAAAGATAGTAAAGAAAGTGTTGAAAGAGAGTATTGCAATGCTCTTATTCGGCATTGCAAACATTTACAGGATTCACCAAGGGTGTAAATTGGACCAAGGCCATGGTTATTTTTAGATGCAATACAAGCATAACTGGTTACTGGACATTCTTTGTTTATAGCATTTAGAAGCTTACTGTGCACCTGAAGACAAAATGACCTTTAGCAATGTACGTCAGCTCCTAGTTTGCGGCCAAGGTTGTTATCCCTGCCATTTGAGTGGATTCATTCTCACGCAGACAGCAGTGAAGAGTAAGTTTGTGGGTTTGAAGAGGTTTTGCTAGAACTTGCCTTTCTCCACCCATTGGTTTAATACATATCTGAAAGCACTCTGAGCGTACCACACAGCACACTTGGCCTCACATTGTATTCTTACATGAATGTTATGCAAGCCTCTCTACATAACCCTTCTGTAATCCTTCTTTTCTTCCATGCTGACACATCTTCAGTATTGAATGGAAAATAGCAGCCTTAAATTAAATGTGTCTGATTTTTAAGCTAATTTTGCCTTTTTTCCCTACTTTTAATAGTGTGGTAATGAACAGTGCAACTTTACTATTTTTATATTTAACAACTTTAAAAAAAAATTTTATTGGCTTTTATTAAACATAGAGCAGACAGCATTTCATATACAAGAAACATAGTTGGCAGGCAGGAACTCCAAGTACAGTCATGATATACATCTCAGTGGACACCTGGTCACCACCCTTGGGGTACATTTTGCATATACATTTCATACTTTTGATTATGTAGGCAAAGATCATCCATCACGCTCATCCCTTCTTTACAGTTGATTATGCGCCCCTACACATTCCTGCTTTGGATTGCATTTAGTTGTATCATCGATTCTCAGACCACAGAATTCCTTCCTTCTCCCCAGATCTTCTCAAATGTATAAAGGTAGCCTATGCTGTCGTATACCGCTTTTTCGGCTCCCATGCACCAATCAATTCCTGCCAGCTCTGCTATTTTAGTCAGCATTTGTGGGGAATCAATTGTCTTGTAATGTCCCTTTTTGCAACTATTAATCCCAAAATGCAAAACAGTGTTTATTTCCTATGAAAAATTACACCACTTGGAATACCCAGAACTATGAATTTTGGATTTCTTTATGGCTCCCACTTTTCCCAATATATTGTTACATTATTCTTGGAGGTGCTGCATACCCAAATTGTATGCTGACAAGTGCTTTCATCCCTACCACACTTCCCACAGTTAGGCATCTGGGCCTGCCCCATCATGCAGAAACTACTTCAATCATATTTAGCTCAATGCAGGAGCTTGAACTCTATCAAACGCAACCTCGCCTTGATACTTACCTTTCTAGGCGGCATCAAGGCAGCTTTCCAGTCAGGATCTTCCATTGCATTGAGATCTCTGTCCTATTTTTGTCAGAGAGCTGTCAAACTGTCTGGCATGTTGATCAGGGTTTTACACATGAATGATACTTTCCCCTTTCCAACTTTTCCCAGCCGAATTCGGTTTTCTAGCAGGGTGTAGTTAGGGAACTCAGGCCAAGCACATACCTCAAATAGCAGGGCGTGTCTGATCTGCATGTACTTATAAACCTTTGTGTGTGATACCCCGTTCTCCTCCCATAGTTTTTAATATTGCCCTCCTTCACCATGTCCTTGACCTTGGTAGGTCCAATCACCGTGCAACTTCCTGTAGCTTACTCACTTCTTTTAGCATGTTCCTTTCCCATAGTGATGTTTCCATTGTGACTTTGCCTTTCCATCCCAGATAGGCTGTCACTTTGTCCCAGGCCATCAAGGCCATTTGTGTGGATTAGAAGTATCTTTTTCCCCTGTCCCCCATAAATATAGTGTGTTTAGTTTGGCACTGTCATAGAGAACCTCTCTAATTTTATTGCATCATCATTGTAAGGGGCATAAATGTTGTCATACACTGGTTGCAGTAGGGATGCCTAGTAGTAAGCTCTAAGGTGTGGAAGAGCCAACCCACCACTCTATGTGGTTCGGCAAAGGATTTTCAGCGATATCCTCAGTATAATCTTCAAATACCTAGAGTATTGATGTCATTGTTCTGGTTCTTCACTGCATACTAGAGGATGCACTTTTCACACAGCGAAATTTTCTCTCCCGACACATCTGCTCCTGTGACAAATCATTCAGTGTTTTCACACAACCTAACCCAACATGCCAGGGGCTCAATGCACAAGGCAAAAAGCAATGGGGAGAGAGGGCATCCCTGTCTCATCCACCTTTACAGCGGGAATGATGAGGACACTGCTCCATTTACCCTAACCGCCACTGTTGAATCCGGAATAGGAGCGTACTTCATCTACAGAAGCTCGGGCTGAACCCAAATCGCCTCAGTACCTAAAAAAGATATGACCAGGGTATGGAATCAAATGCCTTTTAGGCATCTAATGAGAGAGTATGGCAAGGGGTTCCTTTAAGTTCTTAATTTTTTCCATTTAATTATGCACGCTATATGTACGAATCTTAAGCACAATAGTGTCACCTTGAGCTCCCTTTGGAGAGCAGAGTAGAAAGTAGGAATAGTTATAATCTAACCAGATACTAGGATGGATCAGCGTCCTCTGTTGTTTTTTGGTAACTTCCCCTCCTTGGAGCAAGTTTGTAATAAAGGCCAGTCTGAAGAGCACAGATTTTGTAGTTTCCGGAAGCAGAGATGGCTGGGGGTATATCTTCAAATTGGCTGGTTCTTCCTAGCCTTATTTCTGTTCTTTATTTTATTAGGGGGATTTTCAAGCTTACATTTTTTTTATTTCACAAGGAATCCCTAAAACCACAATACACAGTGGCATTACATTAAAAAAGAATAAAATAGCAAACCAAGAAAATACATTCACATTACAAACCAGTACCACAACTCTGAAAGTTCGAAGATCTCAATCTCTCACTGAATATTAAAATCATCATGAATACTTAATGCATTTTGAAAAAGATAAGACATGATTTGCAAATATTGTTTCAGCTGAGCAGCAAGAGCAAAGTAAACCAATGATTTTTTAAATTAAATGTAAAAAACATTGTTTTCTTCTTTTTCCCATTTACAAATTATGGTTTCTAAAGGGAGATTTCAAATGTTCATGCTCATAATAAGGCTGTTTTGTCCGCTCACTCCTTATTTAGTAGTAAATTTATTTGCATAGTTAATAAAAACCATTGCAATACAAAAACATTCAGTTAAAACAATTCTGCATACAATATTAAAAGATATTTCATAATGTACGTCTTTTTTCTTTTTAAAATCAATACTGTGACTTAATAGACATTCCACTGGCCAAGCAATTTTTTGTTTCAGCTCATGCTGTTAGTGGTCGAGTTATTTAGTTAAAATCCACTACTTCTCGTCACGTCTTATGCCAGAGATCAATAAAGGTGCTTCTAAATATTTAGAGTACTTAAAGTTTGTATAAAGTGTTTGGTGCCAAGCCCAGTGGGAACAAGTAAAAGTACTGTCCTCATTTAAGCATCCATAATAGAGTTGCTGTTTTGTTTGGATGCTGTCTTGTAATAGATTATAATTCTGGTGTTGGCATTTTCTTTTCTACCACCCTCATGAACTTCACCAGGCTGCAGTTCAACTGTGGGTCATTAGGTGCAAAACAGGCAAGAACTGCTTGTCTTCTGGAGCATAACCCACGTTCATTGAAATGGTATTTTAGCAATAGCTTTCGTTCCGCCAAGAGTTCTTTACAGGTACATAACAGATGCAGCAGATCTTCTGGCGCTGAACCGCATAGACGGCAGGAGGAGCCCGCCTTTTCCTTTAGCCAATGCAGAAAGTACTGAATACAGGGTAACAAGCCAAGTCTGTACTTCAGGAACTTCATTTTAGTAGTTTTGGCGTAACCCAAGTCAAGATAATTCTGAGGTGCTGGTGAAGAGTACGTGTTCAGGGTCATCCAGCCATGTGACCTTTTCGAGAGGGATGCCTTATCCTCGACCCGCGAGAGGTATTTAACCGTCTTCCAGACCAATTTTTTAAGTGTTGAGTTGTTTATAGGAGTATCCCAGAGTTGGTTTAGGCCAGTATTGGCCAGACGGCTTTTGAGGTATTTGGCAGCTGGTGAGGCGGATTGTTGCTGTAACTCCTTCCATAGATATTCGTTTAGAGTTCCTTGGTTGGATTTCCGCACTTTGTCCCAGGTAAAAATGTACGCCCCCTGTCTTGCCAAAGACTGTTCCTGAACACCAAACTCTAGCCTGATTTGAGCTGGTGAAGTATGTTTGGGCAGACCAAGAATAATCCTGTATGCAGCTATAACTGTGTTGTCAAGAGTTTTTGCATCTCTTCCTCTCTGCGCTTCACTTCCGTGAGCAATTGTTTGCAGAAGTTTGGCACGTATCACTTGTGCCAAAGGCAGGAGCGATGGACCAGTTAATTTACTGTTTAATGTTTTTAAAAGGATTGCTAAAGCAAGGCCTTTGCCTCTAATGCTGGTTTTCTGTGCAATGAAGTGGCCGCCTTTGTCAATCTTCACGCCTAGATATTTATATTCGGACGTATCCTCAATATGGGTTCTGCCCCAAAACCACGCTGCCATTTTTTCCTGTTTTTGCTAACCGTCATATTCCTTGTTTTCTCAAGATTTATGGTTAGTTCATTTACTTTAGAATAGTCCTGCGTAGCGTTCACAAGATGTTGCAAGCCTACTTGTGTGTATCTGATCAGGACTATATCGTCCGCATAGAGGAGACACGGTAGTGTTAACCCACCTAACATGGGAGCGTGAGAGTTACAGCTGTTTAATATCAGGACGAGGTCTGCTAAGAACAAGTTGAACAGTGTGGGGGCTAAGACGCATCCCTGTTTGAGCCCTTTATTAGTTTATATGTGTCTTGACAGAAGGGACACATCGCCCAACTTTATCTGAACCCATGTGTCAGTATGAAGGCTGATCAACAAGTTTAACAGAGACTTTGGGATCCCCCAACTGCTCAGTTTGGACCATAAGATGTTACGATTTATGTGGTCAAAGGCAGCCTTGTAATCTATGAAGCAAAAATGAAGGGTCATTTTCGTTAATTCAGCCTTGTCTATTAGCATTGCCATGGTTAGAATATTTGTGGTTGTTCCAACTGTTTTGGCAAAGCCAGTCTGATTAGGTGGAATTATAGAATTCTCTTTGGCCCAGGCCTGCAGCTCCTCCAAGAGTGTTCCTGCAAAATACTTTGCCTCATTATCCATAAGGGCCAATAACCGATAGTTCTGTGGGAGTGACTTATCCCCTGACTTAAAAATTGGAGAAATAATTGATCCTTTCCAGGAGCCAGGCAGTCTGTTAAATAACCTTATTTCCATAAACAGTGGTTCCAATGCTACTGCCCATTCATTCGCATCTTGTTTATAAAGGATAGGTGGAATTCCATTCGGACCGGGCGCCCCCTCTCTCCTTCCTTTTCCAATTTGTCACTTAATGGGGTTGGTTATACCCATCTGCCCATCATTTATTAATAATAATTGACCTTCGGGTTTGCCAGAGGTTGTATGAACTCTCACTGTCAATGCTTTATTAGTAATAACACTTTTTGAAGCATTTTCAGTTCTTAACTCCAGAGTCGTAGATTCCGTATCTTGATTAAAGTGATTCTTAAGATAACTTGCCCATACTTCTTCTGTGATATTAGAAGAAACTCCATCATGCGAGGGGCGTATAAATTGGTTTATAGTTTTCCAGAATCTTGCACTATTACTTTGTTTAGTGTCAGCGTGTAGTTTTGCCCAGAGATTGTCCTCCACAAATCTGTTAGCTTCCCATTTGTGTTTTTTCAACATTGCCTTTTGCTTCCGTAGTAATTCAAGTTGCGCTTTATCTGCTGGATTATGCCGAAGATGTCTCAACGTATGGTAGATTGATTTTTGTGAGCTTAATCTTCTTCTCTTAATTTTTTGAGACATACTTCATACTACTGTGACTCAATTGTACCAGTAGTTTAGGTCTGGTAGCATATGCTGCCATGGTTGCTGTAAAGTACTCCCATTTCTTGACCTCGCTTGAGCCGACCCTTGACTTGAAGTGCTGTCTTGCGTTTTCCAGCATGCTGATATCAGCTGCTGCTGCGAACTTAATTCTTTTAAAATTGATGGTAAAAAGTGATTCCTGAGGAGCCAGAGATCGCTCAAATTTGGGCATGCTTATTTTAAGCACAATTTCTTGGGGCCGATGATCACTATCAGCTTTATCGCCCATCTGAAATGAAATCATGTGTTGAAATAGAGGTAGGGAGATGAAGGTGTAATCTATTATTGTATTAACTTTTGTCGATAATGTGTTGTTGCGGGGGGGGGTTATCTCCAGCAGATCTTCCATTTATTGCTCTGAGCTTTAAATGTTCGAATTCCTCCAGTATCTGCTTCCCAGTTTTGGTTTGTATAATTGTTTGCGGTTTCCCTTGCAATGGGATGTTCCAGATTGAATTTTGCAATAGAACTTCTTCATCTGACTTCCGTGTCATGATACGAACGCACGGAGCGGGATGGATTGTCAAGGCGCACTCGCTTAGAGACCTACATGTAGAGGGAATCAAAGAAAACCGAAGTGCTACTTTACACGACGGAGTGGATTACCGAGCACCACACCTGAATTGGATAGAAACGCCGGAACAAGGGAGAATCACCTTTACACTTTAAGGAAAAGATAGAACTTTCACACACAGCCGGGACGGAAGTAGAACCGGCGGAGAGCCCTGAAGAAGTCGTGTGGGTTACTGCCCACGACGAAACACGTGTTGGCTGGGCATTTTTCGCGTGGAATAAAGAAACGACAGAACATCCAACGACTTGTTATTAAGAAAGCATCAACAATAACTGATCAGATTGTATTGTGTGTGTTACATGAATTTGAAAAGGACATATGATATATGAAAAGATACTTATCTTCTTGACACCAGCGTGTGCATAGGACAAGCATCCCCATTAGATTGAGGTTAAAGTCCCCGGTAAGCATAAGAGCTGTTGTTAATCTTTCTCCTATACACACCTCCAGAAAATCACATAATTCCTTTGCTGCCTTTATTTTCCGTTTTGGATGGACGTAAGCATTGATTATAGTAAGATCAATGTCCCCTTTATCTGATGTTGAGGGCGAAGTGAGAAGGTTTACTGCCATTGTTGCTGAAGACGTTGGTCCAATTTCCCTAGCTATAAGTATACTTGTGACTGAAACATAAGTTACTAGGCCACCTTGGAGATGCCCATATTTTGCCCTCCTAAGTGCACTGGTAAAGAAGCGCAAGAATCCCTGAAGATGCGGAGGGTCTATTTGCCATGTTTCCTGTAATACTACAATGTCAAATGACCTTATGTAGATAACAAAATCTAGATCAGTCATTTTGTTAGCTAGACCGTTTACGTTCCATGAACATATTCGTAAATGTCCATAATTGCTGGTTCTTCGTTGTGGACTGGTGTATTGTCAATTTGTTTGGTTATTTATTGTTCTTGCGATCCATCTTAGATCTGTTTGCCAGCTTGGTGACATTGTAGAGTCCTGGTCCCTTCTGATGTTCCCTGGAGGTGGCTCATTGCTCGTTCTGCAGTGCCCCACTGCTCCTCTCAGCACCGATGTTCCAGATCTTTTCAAAGTAGCCTGAGCCCCCACCATTGTCCCCAGATTTAGCAAATCAGGGTATCCTGGCTTAATGTAAGGAGTGATTGTTATCCCCCAGTTTTTAAAAGTGTGGACCTCTAGAAGTATTTTTGTACAATTGATGACGTTATCCACGTTGTTTTGTTTTTTCTCCTTCCATGGCATCCTTACATTTGATAAATTCAATTGAAACCAAGTCTAAAGTTGTCACTTCTTTCAGAGAAGGAATGTGAGATAACAGCCGTAGAATATTGCCTCGATTCAGGATGTCGTGTCTGCCTTTAGAGCTATAGTCTGGTCTGATCCAAATAGCACTCGTTTCCCTCCTTGATTTCTCTAAGTTGATGGTTCCTTGGTTGTTTGGGGATTGGGGGGTGGGCTCGTATCTTAGAGCTTCTGATAGTGGCTGGTGTTTGGAGGACTCCGTTTTTTCTTCCTCACTTTGAGGCATTACATATTGTCTTGGTCCAAGCGGTTGTCCTCCACTTCCCTGCCAGGAAGGATCTAACGTGATTCCTGATTGTTTTGCAGGTGCCTGGATTCCCTGTCTCCATTGGGCCCCTGTGTGTGTAATGGGGGCTGCTTGAATATTGAAGGCTGCTTGAATGTCATTTGTGTCTTTGAACTCGCTTCTCTTTATTCCACCTAGCTCCCTATTCTGTGAGCATTGGTCGTTACATTTCTTTAGGCTTGTCACAAAAGTCTTTTCACCATTGGCTGCTCGATAAGTGATGAGTGATGTTGAGGGGTTGCTATTTTGAGGTAACATCTGGTTAGATTCAAGAGATTCAACTCTCGCTATAATCCCTAATCCATTTTCCTCTTTATTCTTTAGAAGGTTAATGCTATTTCCTTTTTGGTGCGAGAGTTCTGGTTCTTTGTTCTCAGCTTTCCCAAACGCTTGCATCTTATCTATTTCTTGCATTCCGCTAGAGGAGGTTTGATTTGTTCCTTTTGCAGCTTCTATGTTCTGTTTGAGAATCCCTACTAAGTTGATGTCATTTTCGAGTGTTAATTCAGTTTGTGCTGATGATAACCCAAATAGGCGCAAGAATCCATCTTGATTTGAATTTGTTTTTTGAGTTCGGCCTTTACGTTTTTTTGCACGTCTTTGCCTTGCATTCATTTTGTTATCTAAAATGTCTCCTGGTAGAGGGTCGGAAATTTGGCCTGCTGTTGTTTTAGTTTTGTTACCCTCTGTTCTTATGACTGTTTGTTTTGGGTTTATCTTAGTCGAAGGATTCCCTTCGTTAGAGTTTTTAGCTAAGTGTGTTTCTATGGGTTCATGAATTTCCTTTTCCGGTTTTCCGTCTGAAGGCCGGATTTTAGAACATTGCGGAGCCCTTTTAATTTGTGTACACAAGTCACTCAGCATTAAAGGGAGGAAGGCTAATTTGTCGATGATCGGGCCGCATCCACAATTTTGATTGATACCTTGCGATTGATCGTGCATGTTTTGTAAAAACGTATTTAATGTGCCTAACTTTCCATCGATAGCAACCACAAAGACAGCCAGAGTGTTCAATAGCGTTAGTTGTGCGTCCATTTTATCAGATTGATATTGGAGAGCCTCTACCAGGAGTTGCACTGTTTTTAACAGACTTGGCCAGGCACGTCCGTGATCTGTTTGTTTTGACGCCCCCAATTGGCCTCCTAAGTTTGTTATAACATTTTGCTCCCCATTAGTCTCCCTGACAACCTGGTGTTCTTGATTCTCCTCGATTGTCGTGTTGGAGGTATTTGCGGGAGGCCCACTCCTACACTTGTCCTGGGAGTAGGCGGCCAGGAGGTCCTCCCACTCTTCCGTTCCCAAATATGAAAAGTCTTCTGGATCTTCCAAGGCATGGTTTATTGGCATATCCCGTTTTGCTTGTTTTGATGCCGGTGCTGATAGCATTTTATAATCTATCACTGAGTCATTCATTGTTGATACCGGAACTGCCAAGGAAGATTCCGTTTCGTTCCACTCCTTCCTTTCCTTCATGTATTTGTGCTTTGTGTTCCTTGACTGCGTAATTTCCTCCGGGCTTCCCCGTTCACAGATCGTTAGTACTTCAGTCGTAGCACAGTTGCCTATTATATTTTTGCTGTAGAGTGTCCGTCTGGCCGTTGGCAATTCGTGTGCATCTATTTGTCCTTCTCCTGGTCCTTCTACAGAGATTTTATACGCTTCGTTGGTCCCATGTACTTGGATTAACTCTATATCGGCCACAGCCATCTTGACTGGGGACTTGGTGCTTTGAACCTCCAATGTCTTTTGGCATTGTGGGGTTGATATTACATACGAAGGCCTGGAGTTGCCGACTAACGTGCTTGGACTTTCCTTTTTATTAACACTTCCCTGCGAGCCAGTGGGTTGTAGCGGCTGGAGAGGTGACTGAAGGCCCTGCAATTCTGTGGTGTTTGAAAGGAGAGTGTCACCCGCATTTTAAAAAAAGCAAAATTTCGTGTAAATCTTTGGTTGGAAAAGGGATTGGCAGATTTTTGGAGATTTGATTTTTTCCGTTTTTGATAAATGCTCGCTCGCTTGAGTTATTTATATCTGCAATTATTTCAATTAAGGAGCAGTCATGCTGTACAGCTGGCCTGGTTTTAGTTGGCGGTTCTTCCCTGGAGCCCTCTAACGTCTTAGCGATCCGCTTACGCTTATTTGTATTTCCTTTAAGCGTCGGGCCTCCTCGTACATGACCTGATCTCATGGTATGCTTTGCTATGCCTATCCTTTATATATTTATATTTTTAGTTTGTAAGTGAAACCTTAAAAATACTTTAGAAGAGTCCTTTGAAGATTCACAAGTATTTGAAGGTTTTTAAAGGTTTTGTTTTGTTCTCAGTCATGAACGTCTGAACTTATGATGCTCCCAACACAGCACCCGTTGGTATATCCAGGGCAGCACTAGGATGATGCCTCAGGCTGCTTTTCAAGTTCCTCAGGTTCCCCCAAGTGCAGGCGCAACCAGACCCAACCAAGCACTGTCCCGGCACCACGCCACCCTGGCTCGGCCCAGGCTCAGCCAGGTACCAACACGGCACCAGCGCGGCGAACTACGCCAAGTCACGCTAGGCGGGTGCTAATACAGTACACAGTGCACAGAACAGCCCCTGCTCGGTGTCACTTGACTTCGGGCACAATTCCCTCACAGGATTTAGGTAGAAAACATGTGGAAGGAGCGGGTGGCCCCCCTTGCTCCAGTGCTGCTCAGTTTTCGTTTTTTTGGCCACTCTTTGGTGAGCAGTGAGCAGTGAGCCGTCAGTGAGCCGTCTCTTGATTCTGCCTCGCTCTCGCCACTTTCTCTCACCGTCGCAAGGCTACACAGCTCACCTGCCTCACCGGTGCTCCCTTGGCTGCCCTGTCTTGCCGTTGTGTTGTCTCACCGTCTACCATGTACCATCTGCCGTGCCGTGGCAGACTGCGGCACACGAAGGGCGCGGCGTGACGCCAACTCAGCTCCGATGCGGCACTACTCGGCTTCACCACACGGCTTCTCCAAACGCCTCAAACTCTCCGGTCCTCTCTGCTCTCCGCAACTCCGCAGCTCTGCCTGCTGTGAACCGGAACCATAAACCTCTCTGTAACGCTCACTCCTTATTTGTAGCTTGTACCATTCCAGAACATCTTGAATGATAAATGGAAAATAACTTTGGATCCAACCAAATCACATTTATTAAATACTTGGATATTCTGGATAACAGTGTAAAAGCATTCCTTGGTCAATTTCTTCTGGCCTTCCTGGAAGACTGGAACCCATATCTAACTTGTACAATTGTATGTTCACATAGCACAGCCAGGGAATTTGTGTAGCGGAGGAGTGCTCCATTATATCAGCTAATATTTGACAACTGAGGGTGACCTTAGAATTGGACAGAAATGAAAATCAAAACTTTAGTGGGTTATCCACTGCCTTGGATCCTAGAGACACCCACCATTTGATAAATAATTCAGTTCCTGTTGGGAGTAGAAACCTAAGACCATGCTTTGGAAATTTCATCTCTACCTGTCAGTCAAGCTGTTTACACTATATCCCCAAATGGAAGGGCCTATAAAGATTGATCATCTTCCCTCCTCTGACAAATGCAAAATAATTGATAGCCCCAAGTTAGAGAATCTGCAAAGCTTATACCACTGTGATCACAAAAGGGTGCCCAAGGAAGGAGTTGCTGTCCACAAACAACCTGGGAAGATCTTTGGGTCACAATTAAAGGTAATTTCCTCTATTCATTTCTGGTATCTACTTTATGATAATGTAGAAATAAGCATCAATTAGATGTTTTAAGGCTTGAGGGGTGCATGCAACCAGAAATGTGACATCCTTATATTTGGAAAACCTTTTTAAAAGGCAGTTAATCATAAACTTATGAAAACCTTTAAACTGGTTGTTGATCAAAAACACTAATTTGTTCTTGAGTACATTCTTTTTTAAACAATTTTATTTTGCATTTTCAAATGAAAACAAATAAACAAGACACATCGCACAGAGTCACCAGAGATAATAAATCAGAATCACACCTAATGGAAAGAACGAATCACATACATCTGTATACAAAGGGAACCATTAGCTAAAGCAATTACCACCCCAACCCCCCCACACAATGTTCACAGTTCAACAGGGCCATTCATCGTCTGAACCAGAAGAAGACATAATAGGAATGTCAGATGCGTGCAATGTTCGTGACATTGACATGTGGAGACGACCTGTTCGTTGTAATTGCTTAACGTTGGTGGTGAAGGGGTGCCAGGTTGCTTCAAATGTGGCAACCCAATACCGAATAAGAGCATTCAACTTCTCCATAGCATAGAGAGCTCAAATCTTTCCCCACCACATAGCCACCACATAGTTACAAAAGGAGAAAGTGTCTGCCCCAACACTTGTGCCACACAGAGCCGTGTTGCAAGGAGTAGTTGAGATACAAGGCGGCCCTGAGGGGTTGTTGGGGGAAAAATTTGATCTGCCCCTGGATCTCCCAATAAATACATCAAGTAGGAGGTGGACATTGATGATGGCCCGCATTATACTCTGTATCTCTACCCAGAAAACTGAATCACAGAGCATGCCCACCAAGTATGTAAAAAGATTCCCCTCTCACCACAGCCCTTCCAACATAGAGCAGAACCCCTGAACATCTTGGCCAAACGAACGGGTGTTAGGTACTGATGAGTCAGAATCTTATAGGCATTCTCTTTATAACAAATACAGATCGACCCCCCCAAGTGTCATCAGATAACTCTGTAGGCAAATCTCTCTCCCACTGTCACACATAAGCATGCTTCTTAGGTGGGGTCCGCTGCAGCAGATTTCGATAAAGCCATGAGATGCCTTTGCAGGACATATCATTCAAATAGAGAGATTATAGGTGCAGCGGCACATTGACATGCTAGACGTGCATGGGGTTTGCTTACCCATTTAAATGCCTGTGTCAATTTGAAGTCATATCGGCGGGTAAACGCAAACCTGGCAATCAAAACTTCCCTAGACATCAAATCTCCATTGTCAAAAAATTCCCCCAGGAGGGGGGAACGCCGCTGATTCCAGCCAAAGGGACTAAGATGAGTCGCGCCTGGGGCGAAATCGGGATTGTGCTCCAGGGTGGTCAGGCAGAACGAGTAAGTCGGGAATGCTCTACGCCAACGCACCTCTCCCCAGTAGGACAAGAGCAGCGATGTCAAAGGCAACAAAGAGGGGGATTGGACCGGGGAAGTTAAGGGCAGCCACAATATCCCTGCCAGAGGGGAAGGGGAAAAAGCTTGCTCCACCTGGATCCAGGGTTTCTTGTCAGGGTTATAATTCTAGTCCAAGGAGGGGCGCAAATGTAAGAGAAAATGTCCAGGAACCCCAAACCACCCTGCGAGACCGGCTTGCTCAATCTCACCCCCGCTACCCTCGGAGACTCACCCCCCATACAAAAGCTAGCATTTTCACCCGAATATGCTTATGTAAGGAGAGAGAGGACAAGCGGGAGAGTTTGTAGAACGTATAACAATCTGAGCAGGAAATTCATTTTCTGGCTAAGTCTGCCCAATCACGAGATTTCTAGCTTTCCCCTGTGTTCTTGAAAAGACCTGTGAGAAGGGGTGGCACATTGCAGGCATATAAGTCCTTCGTTTGAGATGGCAAATAGATCCCTAAATAGGGGATGGTGGACGTCTCCCACTGAAAGCCTGCCTGCCTAATGGGGACCTCAAACCTATGGTGGGGATCAGCAACTCCCATACCCTGTGATTTGGTGAAATGAACTTTGAAGCCCAACACCTGCGAGAAGGCTTCCAATTCCTCCACTAGGGCGGGGACCATGGTACTGGGGTTTGTAATAAAGCAGAGATGTCATCTGCAAATAAGGCGAGCTTATACTCGAAGCCATCAACCGTAAAACCCGAAATCTTTGCCACTAATGGTTCCATCATAAGAGCAAATATGGAAGGTGAGAACGGGCATCCTTGACTGGTGCCTGGCGTGAGCCGGATGGGTTGAGAGAAGGAACGGTAGACCTTGAGTTTGGCAGTAGGTACCTGAAAATTTGCCAAAATATACTTATTCATTTTAGGGCCCACCTGGCCTTTATCCAGAACTTTAGTGAGATACCTCTAATCCACCCTATCAAACACCTTCTCGGCGTCAAGAGAGAGCAGGACCACAGGGTGGTCCTGCTCTCTCTTGACGCTAGCCAGCCATTATTGTTTGCTTGGCCGCCAGCCAGATATTATTGTTTGCTTGGCTGTTGCAAATGAAGCCCAAATTGCAGTTGAAGAAGGCGATAGTCCGATAGGAATGGCATTGCGTGGCAGGCTTACCGGGTTTCAACAAAAGAGTTATAAGCGATTCCAACATGGTGTCGGTAGTCACTCCGATGGTAAAAACTAATTAAAAACGGGTATGAGAGGGTCGATCAAAAGAGATCCATAGGCTTTATAAAAAGTGGCGGTGTAGCCATCGGGGCCAGGAGCCTTATGTGAAGGGATGTTGCTAATTGCCGCCCGAACCTCATCCGGGGTGATATCGTCCTCCAGAAGGTGCAACTCTTCTGTCCTATCTGGAGGGGAAAAGGTGCTGAGATATTCATCTTGTCGCTGAGCATTGAGCTGTTGGGCTTGGTAAAGAGCATGGTAGTAGTTACTAAAGGATCTCCTCCGTCTCATGGTGAAGGCAACCTTCCTCATCTACCATCTCCCGGATGTGATTACGGGTGGAATGAATGAGTAATTTATGCGCCAAGAGTCGGTCCGCTTTGTCCCCTTTTTCATAATATGTTTGGTTAATATAAAGCAGTTTTTTAGCCGCTGATTTCATCAAGAGATGTTCCAGCTCACCCCGCAGCTAACTCAAGTCCCGCAAAGTCCTGTGGGAGCCCCCATCTCTATGGCGTGCCTCCCCTGTCGTATCTGAATCTCTAATTCTTGTTGATGGAGCTTATTCGCCCATTCAAAGGCTGCGGTGTGAGAAATGAGTTTGCCCTGAAAAACTGCTTTTGCTGCATCCCAGAGGGTCGCAGGTGCAACGTCCCCTGTGTCATTTGCTCTTGAGCACATTCTGATAGCTACTAAGTTTACACTAGTTTGTGAATGGAAGCCTTGGCTTCAACTCTGATATCTTTTTAGAAAAATGTGCACAAGTTTGTTTACTTGCATTGATTGCTGTTGCAATGTTTTGTGCTCAGATAAGATTATTGACTTTGATATTATGTATTTTTTATGTTTTAAACTTTTTTGCTCTGTTTGCAATTGAATACATATGGATACAATTAGGAGATGTTGCTAATGTATGCTGAATATTTTCCAACCTTAAATTAATGTTATAGAGTATGTATCTGCAATTAGTATCTCTTCCAGTTGGAATGTATGGGGCCTGAGAGACCTGTACTCCCCACCCTGACAAACTATCTACAACCTTTATTTAATTGCAAAAACGTTGTATCGGATTGCTGCTCCCACTCATAGAACATGTAGGCAGACTAAACCAGCAATGATTTTGCTGTACAATGCCACGATAAACAACTAGGCACTCTGCTGACAGCCTTTAATGCACCAGCACTAATTGTTCCTGAATATGTACTTTGCATTTGTTCCAGGTTTGTGGCGAGAATGAGGTGATGAAGGATGAAGGATACTGCCAGATCATCAAACAGATTACAGATAACACAAGCTCTAAGACGTAAGTGCTTTCTGACTTTCCTTTTGTTAGCCTTCTGTAAGATTGTGATTTCTTTACTCACAGGTAGAAACGTATGTGTATGCAATAAATGTTGGCGTATCAAATTCCAGGTTAACAAATCCATGAAGCAAACCATCATGAAAAAAATGTCTGTTCCTAATTTGTGCCGTATGGGTAGAATCCACTGCAATTACTTTGAGAACCAGTCCTAAAGTGCATGTGCTTCTTCCCCAAACATCATGACATTGTTGTGTACCTGATTGGCATGTTTGATGTACTGGTAAGTCCTTTGTAAAATGGTATACCATATACCCAGGGCCTGTACTTCAAATGTTACTAGTGGGCTGCAGCACTGATTGTGCCACCCACAGAAGTACCCTTTCAAACCTGTCTTGGGCCTGCTACTGCAGTGCCTGTGTGTGCAGTTTACTGTCACATCGACTTGGCATTTAAAGCCACTTGTCAAGCCTTAAATTCCCCTTTTATTACACATAGATCTCCCTAAGTAACCCTAAGAGCAGGGTACCATGGAAGTAAAAAGTAGGACATGTACTTGTATGTTTTGCATGTCCTGATAGTGACAAAGAGCCTATTTTGTTTTTCACCACTGTGAGGCCTACCCCTCACATAGGCCAGCATTGGTAATTCCTTAATACACTTTTATTTACTGATCAGAAAGGAGTAGCTGTTTCATGTTTCATATGATTGGAATGATAATGATAAATCCTCCTTACTGGTGAAGATAGATTTAGCATTACAGTTTTAGAAATGCCACTTTTAGAAAGTGGACATTTCTCTGTACTTACTGTTCTTTGTGCATGACAGCTTGGCTCTAATACACTTCTGGGTTAGGTGTCAACTACCCTTTGTGAAGGTGAGGCTTATCTGCCTTCTGAGTCCTCATCTGCATTCATCTGCATTTTGATGGGTCTTCCTGGGCATGGAGGAATGGGAGGGGCTGACACACTTCAATGGGTAGTGTCCTTTTGTCAGGATTTGAGATCCTCAGGAACAGTACCTCCCAAGAGGCCCACCGTTCGGCAGCTCCTGCTCCGTGTGCTAATGTTACCAGAGCAAAAGAGAGGCCAAATGGGGAAAGGAATATAGGGAAGGTACACCTGGGACGGAGATCGGTGGAAACAAAGGATAACCCAAAAAACATGAGGTAATGAGATAACAGTATTAGTCTGTCCTATACGGAGCATAGACTGTCAGGTTTAGATCATTACAGAAAAAAATAAATCCACCAACGAAAGGGGATTAGTAATGTAATCTTATAACCATAAGATTCAGCAATACAGTTTTATAAACATTTTCACTCATGTCACCAAGCTCAAGATGAGTATCTACAAATGTAGAGAACAACTCTACATAATTCTATTGTATCAATACAGTTAAACAAGAATACATTGACAAAGAATCTCAGCAGATCAAATTACAATAGCCCCTCTATTTTGCACTCCCAATTTATTCTCCTTCCACAATTCACTGGATTAAAACAGAAGTTGAAAGGTCTGACGAAATTTCAGAATCAGCCCCGAACTCATGTTGTGACGCAGCCCAAGGAGATAGAAAATGAAACACAGTAATTAAAAACTCCTATTCACCACCTGAGACCCAAGTGTCATACACTGCGATGTAGCTCCGAAACACTCGCATGTCGTCAGAATTTTCTACCATGCAGCCTATGAATTACCCAACCGCACTGTAACAGGTTTCAAAAGAAATACTGCCACCACGAACATGATCCTCCGAGCCGGAACGCTTCCAAACTTCAGAAGTCATGTGATCTGAATAGCAGACGCTTGTCTGCGTTCCCTGGGGCATTAAATACAGCTACTGGTACACGCTTCTGCTTGTACTCGAACTTTCCTTGCTCTGGTCACTGCGGTGGCCATCTTGGAATGGGCTAATGTTATACAACCCAGCCATCACCTTCCTTTTTTCCTTGTGACTTTTCCCACATAATTGAACCACTGGCACCTCATCAATGAATGCAGGATGTAGTGGTGCTCCTCCGCTAAGGCGGAGGAGCGTCGTCCCACTGCCAAGAGCAGCAAAGAAAGGAAAAATAAAATGATAATAACTGAACGTTATTATCATTTTATTTTTTCCTCCTGCTGCGGCAGTATGTGAGGGGGCAGGGCGGAGCTGCAGGGGAGGAGTGGTGGAACACTCCTATGTGCAATGACTGTTTGGTCGGCCCTGTCCTGCCACCCAAAACAGTCATGCACACTTCCCTGTTCTCCATGCAGGCTGCATTACAGCCTGCGTGGAGAACATGCCCACCCCTCCAGCCCCTGGCTGAGAGCCATCTCACGGCGCTCAGACCAATCACAATGCTGCATTGCAGTGTTGTGATTGGCTTAGGGGTGTGATCCTGGCTGCCTGGTTCCTGTTCCGACCTGGAGTCGGACACAGGCGAGCAAGAGAAAAAAGGCAGGACCCGGCGGCGGCAAGGTAAGTTTTTTTTTTTTTTTAAGCAGCCCTCGCCCCTCCTATGCCCACCCCTCACCCGCGAGCCATGATGGCCGCCCCTGGCGGGATGGGCCCTGTCACTGCAAACCGTGACACCTGTCCACACACAAAGCACTGATTTATCCCCCACAGATAGCTTAAAGGGCTCAACTGGACTGCTTTTCTGTAAGGACTGCTTTTCTGCTTTTTGCCCTGCTGCTCCCTGACTCTGCTGAAGGAGAGCTGGACTCTGTCTTCCCTCCAAGTGATCTGCAAGGGCTTGCTGGCTTGCCTCCTGTTTTCTGAAGTATCAGGGATACAAAAGACTTCCTGCAATTCTGCTAGTGCTGTTGGACACTGCCTTCTGTGAGTCCTACCCTTGCCTGAGGTGCCCTCTCCATGTTAGGGACCTCATAGGGGGGTTCTGCATCTGTTTTCTTCAAAATGTATGCATCGTCACCACTGTGCTGCTCGGAACCGACGCATCACACTTCATCGCAGAGGCTGTTCAGCAACAGCGGTTTCATCAGTCTGAGCGGCCCGAAGACGACGCTCTGCGCGGCTCGGCAATGACGTATTGCTTTCACTTCAGCAAAGCTAGACGACGACGCAGCAACCCGACTGCTTGTAAACGATTGATGAATCGAGCTCTCAGCGTTGACGCTTTGCTCCTTCCAAGGAACTTTGTCAGGGGCCCCTGCTTGAGTCCTGTAGATGGCCTACCCTCCATCACAGTCGGCCTGAACTTTGGGTTTGCACCAGTCCCTTGCGACCTCAAGTAACCTTTTTACCGCTAGTGACTTCTAAGTAAACTTTTTGCATATCTCGACTTCTGCTGATTGGATTTTTGTTGTTTTGTTCTAATTTTGCTCAGATGAATATTCTTTTTCTAAATCCGTGTGGAGTCTTTTTGTGGCGTATTCATACTGTGTGTGTGTTGCACAAATACTTTATACATTTACTCTTTAGACACGTCTGACTGCTCTGTGCCAAGCTACCAGAGGGTGAACACAGGTTATCTTTTAGTGTGTATCTAGCGTACCCTGACTAGAGTGTGGTTCCTGTCTGGCCTGGGGGCATACCTCAGCTAACCAGGAATCCCATTTCTAACAGTAACTTTCCCATTTCAGCTCACAAATAAATCCTAGCTGCGAGAGGCTCGTCCTCCTTAATGCTCCACAGGGGGAAAAAAAAGAATTCTGCACAACTTCCATGAGCACTTGAAGGAACTTACAATGACCTGCACGGATAATCACCAAACCAAAGAGATGATTCTGCAAATATTCAAATGCTGCAGATCAGTACTGAGATATCTGGTTCTACATGAGCCCCACATGAACTTTGAGGCAATCTTAACACTAGGTTGCTCTTCTGAACTATTGGATGCAAGAACCACAAAAAATTGAGTTGACCCTAGTTCACGTTGCCATAAAGGGAACTTCTGGACCACTGTATACAGACAGCACTGATACAGTCCATTGCTGTCCCCACCAAACTCAGCAAAACAAAAATGAGAAGGTTCCTAAAGTCACAGAAGTAAATGTGGATGCTGCAATTATGATACACTTGGGAACCAAGAATGCTCAACACAAGGAACGATGCGCTTAACATGTTTATGGTCCATCATTCTGCGTGCACGTTTAAAGTTATGTATGAGCCAAGACTCTGCTTTATCATTTGTAGATTTATAATTAGAGTGATTGAGAACACAAATATATATAATTGCTTAATCAAAGCTTATGAGTTCAAGGGGTGGGAAATGCAGTGAAGCTAAATTCAGTATCATTACAAGAACCCTGAAAAGTCTGGTGCTGATGAAAACGGTTTGCTTGTGATTTGGTTTTAGACACTGCAAGAAAAAAGAGAACAATGAGTGTAACCTGGAGTACAGAAATGTAATGATTTGAAACACATTCCCTAATGACCTGTAATATACACATGCCCGATGTCTTCTGCATATGCCCATTGTTTTCTCTGCGACTACATCACAGGCCAACCCTTTATCCCATGTATCACACATTCATAAACTATGCATCATCTGAACCTTACCTCTCCTATGTGCCACCAACACAACAACTCCAAAGACCAACCCACAGGCAACACGGAGTTCTCAGTGACACACATTCATGCCTCCTCCCACGTTCATCTAGGCACTCACCACATCTTCATGCAGCTCACTCATTCGCAGTCTGGAAAGTTGTGACTAAACATACAATTCTGGTTGTGTTTTTTACAGCGATAGCAGTCAGCGGGGTTGGAGACTTCTTTACATCTTGACCGCTTATTACAAATGCTCTGAGGTCCTCAAGCCCTATCTCTTCAGGTACTTTCAGGACATCTGCAGGAGTCCCGGCTTACATTTTCAAGGTGAGCAATATAAACATGTTTTCCCTTCTCTATAAATTTCAAAATACTCAGTCAGGACCTGCAGTATCTTTGGCTAGTAATGGCATATGCACATCTTGATTCTTGCTCAAGGTCTTGTTTTGCAGACACACTTGCCTTGTGTCCCAATCTGTAGGTGGTTGCAATGCCTTGGTGAGCTGACCAGGTTCATGCCATGTGACCATCTTGCACCAGCAGGCTAAGTGTCCCTTCTTGAATACTCTGAAACAGTGGTTCCTAACCTTTTGACTTCTATGGACCCCCCCCTTAATCATTACTGAAACCTTGGGACCCCCACTGAATCACTGTTGGAAAACCGGGACCCCCACTGGAGTACTACTGGAAGCCGGGGACACCTCTGTAAGCATTTTCGATGATTTAAACTGCAAATCAATACACAAACAAATACAGAAACAAGCATTCATCAAACAAATATACAAATAATGAAACATTTTATATAATTCACAAACAAATATTTAAAAAATCTAAATTTTAATGGGAAGATTGGAGCTTTTCTGAATTCAGTTGAAGCCACTCATTGTAAATACAATTTTCTGTTTGATGCACTAACATTGCCCCAACAAATAAATCTGAGGATACAAACTTTATTTTTAGCCTCCAATTTCAAATGACTTCAAATTACAGAGAACTTTAAAACTTTAAATTTGAAATTTTTCTTCTTTATTTATATACACTTTATTAATCTGTTAATATTATTTCTCTCTCTAAGCAGTCGCGGACTCCCTGATTAGGCCTTGCAGACCCCCAGGGTCCCTGAACCACAGGTTAAGAACCACTGTCCTGAAGATTATCTACCTTCAGAGTCAAATGTCTACATGTGATGTTGTGTATATATTGAAGAAACAGTCTTTGTTGTGATTGCAAATACAGACACACTGAACAAAATATGTGTGTTGGGGGCCAGATGTTTGTAGGTAGACATGCTTTGTTGTGATAGAGTGAGTTGCTCACCGCTGTGTGATCACTTGAATCTATCTTTCACAGCTACCATTTGAACACAGCCAATTTCCTTATTCAATATGGAGCAATCTAAGAGTAAAAGTTGTGTTAGTTCAATCTATGAATCTAACCAGTTTAGTTTTTGATACCTTTTATTAAATTATCTGAAAGTTAAATATAGCTGTGGAACAATGCATTTGTTTTCAGAGTGCCAGAAAGGTTTCTTTAGACAGCTGTAATACAGTAGAAAGTAATGGGAGTGCAGGTCAAGGTAAACACTAAAGGTGGAGTAGGATTACATTTGGTCTGCTAATTATGTGCTGATAAGGACATAAATTAGTTTTCACTCAGACTCTAAGCCACCACACCATGTCAGGACACCCAAAAACTTTTGATCAGCCTGAGAATGAGACATAGCGACACCAGTTTGTTCAGGGGTGTTATTTTCCTGTAAGCTTTTTTAGCTTGGTTTACTCAAGCTACCTGCTAGGAAGGGGTCTCACTGACTACAGTACTGTCTGTAACCATTGGAAGAAATTGCTAACATTGAAAAGCAGGTGTCATGTCAAAAGGAAGTCTATCTGAATTAGACAGTGATTGTTAAAGGGCAAGGGCAGAAGATTCCTTTTTCCTCGAAGACTGACAAAGAACTTGATGTGAAACCCGTTAAGGGAAGGACCTGTAGTTCTCTTGATCAGGGGTACATACGATCCACAAACGGGTGACATATTGGTAGACAGAATGTAGTTTTACTTGTGCTATACAGCCACCCCCTTTAACAATTTAGAAGTGTGTTGATACGCTGGTGAAGTTATGACTAAAAAGCATAGTGGATCTATGCATTAGCTGTAATTGAGGTCACGAAGACAAGGTTCACAGAATGTTTTGTGAATACTTTTTTGCTTTTTCAAAGTGTTTCTTATAATCAAGGATCTGTCTAATCTTTTTTTGTCTAATCAATAACTAATTTGGGCGCTTCCGTTTCCACCTGTTTTGCTAATTTTGCTGAGAAGCCTGTCGATGAATATCTCCCTAGAGTCAGTATAAGCTCACCTGTTAAAGAGTTACAAACACTGCAATCAAACTTCCAGCCATCAGTGTCTTGTAGAGCTAATCTGTAAATTTTGGTAGAGGGATTAGATTCGTGATCAGAAAACTTGACAGAGGCCTGGTGGCAGCGCATGGTCTTTAAGCCATATATGGACATGTTAAGGAAGGTGTGGATGGAATTAATCTCCTGAAGGAAATTAAACCCTAGAGTGAGACAGAGGTCATCTGGGGCCTGCTGGCAGTATGCCCACTTAAGACTCAAGGGATTAAAAGATGGAAGACTGCAGAGTAAGGTCCCTACTCTGCTTTGTTGTTTCTGTTTTGGAGTGTGCATTCTGAATATCGACTCCAGAATATCTATGGGACACTATATCAAGGACAAACTATCGAAAACAAAATGTCGACAGGTGCGTAAGTCTAGATTTTGTATACACAACTGCACATATATGTACCTACATGGCACTTATATCTTCAAGGTAAGTAGATGTAGAGTTAGGAATAGTAAATATATACTTCCCTAGATGCACTTACCTTTCAATATTTTGTCCTTTGATATTTTGTACTCGATATTCTCATACCACAATATTCTGGGAGTCAAAGTACAATAGTACAGTCCGTTTTCAGAACTTAATGTCTAACGACTGTTCACCAGAGGAAAGTGGTGTTGTCCATTCTGAATCTCCGTGCCAGAAATCAGGCTTAACAATTACAAAATAAGTTACAAAATATGTTATATATATGCACTGAGCTGTGCTAAACACAAAGCATACTTGACGCCTAGTTTGCTATAATCAGAGCACTGGAATTATGCAACAATGGCGGCACAAATTATTCAGCAGGGCTGATTGAATGGGACACTGAAAGTCAAATTATTGGACATTATTTGGCTTATTCTGCAGTACCATTATCTTGCTGTTTTCTCATATTACCACACAATCATACCAAAAGTAACCCAATGCTACACCAAATATAAAGGTTTCTTTGGAATGAACTATATGTGCATGCAGCAGATCTCACTGAAAATTTGACTCCATAACAAATGCTGACTTGTCTTGCATGGACTAAAGTATACAAAAAAGTGATGGATGGAATGCTTGAATTAGCCTCAGCCACTGGTAATTAGACCGCTTGAGGCTGCATCCCAATCCATTGTTTTTAGCTCACCATGCCACATCATTTTGGACCCAGCCACATGCAAATCAGCTTTGACCCTGCTCCTCATGGGAACAGTCCAGCCCAAACTGCCAGGCCAGGTTCTCCTTGAACTGGAATACAAGTAACCCAGGACCGGTTTTGCCCTTACTATGGGCTCATCAGCCTGGTATAGCTTGATTTCAGTGGCACAGTGAGCCCGGGACCCAGGTATAGGCAAATCTGTCACACTTAGGGCATCAAAAAACAAAGTGATGGATGGAATGATGGAATGTTTGAATTAATCTCAGCTACTGGTGATTGCTTGTGACGCATACCAATACATCGTTTTTCACCCACCATGCCACCTCAGTTTGGACCCAGCCATATGCAAATCAGCCGTGAACCTGCTCCCCATGGGAGCAGTCCAGCCCGAACTGCCAAGTCAGGTCCTCCCTGAACCGGAACACAAGTAACCCAGGGCAAGTTTCGCCCTTATTATGGGCTCATAAGCCAGGTATAGCTTGATTCCAGTTCACAGTAAGCTCTGAGCATATGTCACACTTAGCGCATCAAAAACAAAGTGAGGGATGGAATGCTTGAATTAATCTCAGGCACTGGCGATCACTCGGGGCCGCATTCCAGCCCATCGTTTTTCGCCCAACATACCACCTCAGTTTGGCCCAGCCATATAGCAAATCCGCCTTGAACCTGCTCCTCATGGGAACAGTCCTGCCCGAACTGCCAAGCCAGGTCCTCCCTGAACCAGAATACAAGCATTGTTTCATAAAACTCATTTTAAATATTAGCACATAATCCCCAACAAATAGCACACATATTTCTCAAAACATTGACTGGCATATCTGTCTCTAAATCTTTTTAAAGAGTACTAAAATCACTATCCTCGGGAGAGACTTCAACAAGGACCTCCATACTCAACCAGATAGAACATCCCATACACAGACACAATATCCGTTGACAGTAAAACTAGAAAACTTCATTCTCGCAATGGGTATGGGAGACATCTGGAGAGCACTGAATGGGACACGCATAGGCTATTCCTATTATTTGGGTGCACATAACTCATACTCCTGCACAGATTATTTCTTCACCCCACTCACGTTAGATAGATTTACAGAAGCTGAATACAAGGCAAGGGGTATATTGGGCCAACTCCCCATTAAGTATTACACTAGACACACAGAAGGTGAAGAAACGAGAGGAATGGAGAATGGAGAATCTGATAGAGACATCCAGCGGCAGATTCCTTAACTTTTGAATTGAATTCTCCCCAGGCGTCAAACAGCATCCGGAAATTTTTCAGCATTACCTCAGCGCCGGGAGACGGCGCCGTACGGTTCCTCAATGAAGTCGTCTCCGGATGTGACGTCAGCAGTGCCATATAAGTCCCCTCTGGCGCGTGGACGTCAGTTCCTTCTTTTCTGCGCTGCAATGCGGATCCGGAGAAGTAGTTCCTCGGGCCGTTTGTATTTTTTGCCTATGGTTCTCAGTCGTAGGAGACCTGTGTGAGACAGATGTCGGCTACGGATCCCCACCCCATCTGCATGTGGTGCCTAGTACAGCACCATGACTCCAAGGAGTGCGAAGCCTGTAAACGGCTGAAGCCTAATGCCTTGCAAGAAAGGCAGATGAAGCTGTTGACAGCACGGCTCTCCCGGTCAGAGTCCAGGCGACGTCGGTCTCCTCTCTGAGGTTCCTCCCCGGGGCCGTTCAAGGAGCCGTTCCCATGAGCATGGCTCACCTAAGTCACCAAACTCCCGTCGTAAGGGATCAAAGTCATGGTGGCCTTCTGACTCACCGTGTAGCGACGTGGTCTCTGCTGGTTCCTCCTGTTCTTTAACGGAAGACGTCGCACAAGAGTCGACCCCGTTCCTCCCTGCTTATCCTGGAGCCGGGGCGACTATGACCCAGATGCAGGCATACTGTCATACTCTGCATGCCTTTTTTTGGGTTCATGCCTCCCCCTGGAGCGCCTTCGGGCCCCAAGGAGGTAGGGGGTATTCTGACTAGAAACACACCGTGCCTGGGGTCATCACTGTGTCAGAGCAAAGCCTTGTGTGGCTTCCAGTTGTGACGCCGGCGGCGGCGGATGAGGCTGTTCAGGAGGCGGATACAACGCCGTCCCGTCGTCGGTCGGCACCAGAGGCACCGCTTATAGTGCATGACGATATGACGACGCCCCGGCCTCGATCGACACCAGAGACGCTGCTCATAGCCACTGCAGTTCCTGTGTCTTCTCTTTTGCATTCTGAGGGCGAAGCTGGCTCTGTTGCTGTTTCTCCAGCATTGCAAGGTGGCTCAGGTGATGCCGGTGACGTCGACTGCTTGGTTGGTTTGTTCAGCCTCTTGTGGGAGGTTCCTGGGCTGCATTGGGTGAGGATGGTAGTCTACAACCCTCTCCTAATTCTGATCTGCTTTCTCCACCACTAATGGCGATGGAGGCTAGTGTAGCTTTTGCTGAAGTTATAAAGGGAGCTGCTGATGTCTTGAAATTGCAGCTTCCTTCTGTGACTTTGTCATCTGATCCCTTATTGGATCTGCTTCACCAGGGTGTGACAGGTGTTGAACCCTTACTGGCCTATGGAGAGTCTCAGTATGATATTCTTCTCGGAACTTGGGCGAGGCCAGGTACCGGAGTCTCGGTTGATCGTGCCATTTACCATTGCCATCGTCTGCTCCGGACGACACTGTCTGTCTTTCTCAACACCCTACTGCTAAGGGGTTCGTCCTTCAAGCTGCTACGACTTCACCGAATCCAGATGTTTCTCCTTTACTTCCACCAGATAGAGAATCTATGTGGTTGGATCTGTGTGGCCGGAATATCTTTGCTTCGGCTAGTTTGGCCTTTAGATCATTAAAAACATCTTGAGTCTTAGGCAGGGCTTCATATGCTTTATGGGACTCTGTCACCCATATGCTTCATTCCCTTCCTGAAGGTGTCAGAGCTGAACTCTTTTAGCTTGTGCAAAATGGCCGTGAGATGGCAAAGATTAATATTAGGTTGACAATGGACACCACCGATTCTATTGGCAGAGCCATGGCTCGGTCTGTGGCTCCTCGCAGACACGCTTGGTTGCATGGGTCGAAATTCCCCGATAATGTTCAGGACAGTTTGAAAGATATGACATTTGACGGTGTTCGTTTATTTGACAGCCATGCAGATTCAGCGATACAGCACCTCATGGCTGGTCACTTGTAGTATGGCCTTTTCAGGTGTTGTGTTTCTCTTTTATATGACCATGGACGTGGATCTTTAGGTTTAAGGATTTAAATCCTATCTCTGCTGTTGTTGCACTTTGTGGTGTTGAAGTATTAAGCACTACTACCTTGTTACTGCGAGAGTGTTTGACTCCGGATTTGACTATCTTAATCTCCGGATTGTCTTTGCAGCTGTGTAGCTGGATTGTTCTGTTATTTTACTCTGATGAGGACCTTAGTCTCAAGAGTTCATACCCTTTTTTGGGTATACGTCTTACTATACATGGTGTATTGGTTGGCTGTTGTATAGCTTTTTAGGTGTACTACTTACGTAGTCTATTTGCTTTGTACTAAACAGATTTCTCTGAGTACCCTGTCTTGTTTGGGCATCTCTTGGCTATACAGCTTAGTCCTTCTTGGACTCCATTATATGCTCTTTTAAGGGCTATTGTTGTGAGCTAATAGCCGTTATTTTCCTCTTGTGATACCCTTTTTGGGGTTCTGTTACATTAACACGCCCCTCTGGTTTTTCTTAGCCAGGGTAATTAGTGCAGTTTGTTTTCTCTTCTTGAGCGGACTGCATATTTATTATAAGTGCTTCAATTTTTGAAGAGTTGTGCTGGTAAATTCAAAGTTTATGGTTGCATTCTTTGGAATACATGAGTTAGTGGCTTCCTCCTTTGTGGGAGGGTATTGGTAATTCCTTTATTCAAATTTGGAACATGGCGGTGTTAACTCTGTGCCTTCAGCTGTCTGGTAGGCAGTGTCTGCAACAGTTAAGGCTGTTTTCAGTTGTGCATCACAGGGTAGGAGGTTTTTAGGCTTTATAGAAAGCTCTTCTTGTTTTTCTCCTACAATGTTTTTTGCATGTTATTTCTGTCTGAAGGTTAGATATTACCCAACTTCTTGAGGTATGTATCTAATTTTCTCTGTATCTAACAGTCCTTGAGGAATCATGGCTGTTGCTTCGTGAAGAAGTGTAAATGATATATATATATATATATAAAGTCCTTGTCGGATTTACGATCAAGTTTTATTTTGTATCACAAGTGTGGTCATATGTGCTTGTTGCCGGCAAGGATTCATTCAGGTAGGTCGCTCCCCCACCACACAGCTCCGCCTGTGCTGTCTGCCCGCTGCTCCTGTAGGTAAGATCGCCCTCCGCTTGTGGCCCCGGTGCCAGTTTTGTCTGCTTGTCTCCCCTTCCTTTCTGTGCCCCTCGCTGCCCCACTGTTGTTGTGCCCGTGATTTGCCTGCTTTCCCCCGTTTTTCCTTCTGTGCCCCTCGCTGCCCCACTGTTGTTGTGCCCGTGATTTGCCTGCTTTCCCCCCGTTTTTCCTTCTGTGCCCCTCGCTGCCCCACTGTTGTTGTGCCCGTGATTTGCCTGCTTTCCCCCCGTTTTTCCTTCTGTGCCCCCGCTGCCCCACTGTTGTTGTGCCCGTGATTTGCCTGCTTTCCCCCGTTTTTCCTTCTGTGCCCCTCTCTGCCCCACTGTTGTTGTGCCCGTGATTTGCCTGCTTTCCCCCGTTTTTCCTTCTGTGCCCCTCGCTGCCCCACTGTTGTTGTGCCCGTGATTTGCCTGCTTTCCCCCGTTTTTCCTTCTGTGCCCCTCGCTGCCCCACTGTTGTTGTGCCCGTGATTTGCCTGCTTTCCCCCCGTTTTTCCTTCTGTGCCCCTCGCTGCCCCACTGTTGTTGTGCCCGCGATTTGCCTGCTTTCCCCCGTTTTTCCTTCTGTGCCCCTCGCTGCCCCACTGTTGTTGTGCCCGTGATTTGCCTGCTTTCCCCCCGTTTTTCCTTCTGTGCCCTCGCTGCCCCACTGTTGTTGTGCCCGTGATTTGCCTGCTTTCCCCCCGTTTTTCCTTCTGTGCCCCTCGCTGCCCCACTGTTGTTGTGCCCGTGATTTGCCTGCTTTCCCCCCGTTTTTCCTTCTGTGCCCCTCGCTGCCCCACTGTTGTTGTGCCCGTGATTTGCCTGCTTTCCCCCCGTTTTTCCTTCTGTGCCCCTCGCTGCCCCACTGTTGTTGTGCCCGTGATTTGCCTGCTTTCCCCCCGTTTTTCCTTCTGTGCCCCTCGCTGCCTATCGCCATTCCCGCCGCTGCGTCCCCTGCGGCCCCGCCCCTGACTGCCCATTCGCTGCCCCTGCCTCCCGCCTCCCAGCTGCTCCTCCCTCCCACCTCCCCATAAATGGCGGCCGCTGCACGGTGAGGAGAGCGACCCTTGACCTTGCCAGGTAGGTCGCTCCCCACCACACAGCTCCGCCTGTGCTGTCTGCCCGCTGCTCCTGTAGGTAAGATCGCCCTCCGCTTGTGGCCCCGGTGCCAGTTTTGTCTGCTTGTCTCCCCTTTCCTTTCTGTGCCCCTCGCTGCCCCACTGTTGTTGTGCCCGTGATTTGCCTGCTTTCCCCCCGTTTTTCCTTCTGTGCCCCTCGCTGCCCCACTGTTGTTGTGCCCGTGATTTGCCTGCTTTCCCCCCGTTTTTCCTTCTGTGCCCCTCGCTGCTCCACTGTTGTTGTGCCCGTGATTTGCCTGCTTTCCCCCCGTTTTTCCTTCTGTGCCCCCGCTGCCCCACTGTTGTTGTGCCCGTGATTTGCCTGCTTTCCCCCGTTTTTCCTTCTGTGCCCCTCGCTGCCCCACTGTTGTTGTGCCCGTGATTTGCCTGCTTTCCCCCCGTTTTTCCTTCTGTGCCCCTCGCTGCCCCACTGCTGTTGTGCCCGTGATTTGCCTGCTTTCCCCCCGTTTTCCTTCTGTGCCCCTCGCTGCCCCACTGTTGTTGTGCCCGTGATTTGCCTGCTTTCCCCCGTTTTTCCTTCTGTGCCCCTCGCTGCCCCACTGTTGTTGTGCCCGTGATTTGCCTGCTTTCCCCCCGTTTTTCCTTCTGTGCCCCTCGCTGCCTATCGCCATTCCCCGCCGCTGCGTCCCTGCGGCCCCGCCCCTGACTGCCCATTCGCTGCCCCTGCCTCCCGCCTCCCAGCTGCTCCTCCCTCCCACCTCCCCATAAATGCGCCTAAGGCAAGCCCGTCTGCGCCCGTCCGCGACTGGACCGCGCCCAGCGCCAGAACCCCTGGATCCCACCGATGCAACACCACTCGACGGACCTACGACGCCGCCACACTCACCGCACTCAATGCCGGCCGGAACCCTGCCTGCTACCGAGCCTCACCGAGACGCACCCACGGACCCTTCACCTGCCAAACCTGCCGATTCACCTGCCCCTGACGTGCACCACCTCCGCCAAGTCGAGCAACAGCAGCAACCACCTGACCCAGGACCATCTCGCCTTCAGGAAGCAGCTCAAGACCTGGCTGTTCGAGCAGTAACTTACCCCCTCCCCCAGCGCCTTGAGACCCTCCCGGGTGAGTAGCGCGCTCTATAAATGCCGTGATTGATTGATTGATTGTATGGTTTGTTTTTAATGTTTCGATTTTTCTTTATGATATATTTTGGTACTGCTCTAATAGGTGCGATTCCTTTTTCAATAATATTGCAAAGTGATTTTGGACTGATTTCTCAGTTCTGTTTAGCTATTATGTATACAGAGTACACATGGCTGTGAGCATATATGTTACACATATTTGGTCTTCGATATTTAAAAAAAAAAAAGAGAGAACAGGAAGAGGTTTTAATGTGAGATGTGGTTGCTTCTCTTTTCTCGTTTGCCTTGGTGCCTCGAGCATGTCCCCAACTCGAAGTCATGTTCAGACTGCCGGACCATGGCACTGAAGGCCATGCGGGGGCAAGCTCTGTAGATCCTTGCAGTCCGGCAGTAGACACTGGCCAGCAAAAGTCCGTGGGTTGTCGGGCCACTCGGAGTCTCTGGTGACACATATATATATATATATATATATATATATATATATATATATATATATATATATATATATATAGATGTCTATATATACATCTTTGTGGCAAACGTTTATGCAGCTGGCATAATTGATGAATACCTATACGAGATTCAAACCTGTTTGATTTCATTTTAGCTTCTTTATAGTGCATTATGTAATCTTCGAGTGGTCATTTTGTTCAAACAAAATTCTTTATACCATGGCGGTATTATTGTTCATCTTTCTTGGTTGCGTTGATGTTCATTCATCTTGGTATAATGGGAATGAGTTCTGAGAGTCCTTCTTTTGGATTTTATCAGGACGGTTCTTTCTCTGATATTTCTTTATTGTCGTGAAGAATGCGCATTGCATGGCTTTTGTCTTGCACTTGGCCCTTTTGGTCAACGAGTTCTCTTTCCCTTGGGGGATAGAGGATAATGTCTGATAACTGTCAGATGGTTGTTTTGGGGTTTACCCCTTTTCCCTCAATGCCGATTGTTTCAGGCCTGTAGGGTTGTTTATTATTTATATGTTCTATGATAGTGATCATGGATTCTATTAAGAGCCAGGCTCTTGTTCTGCTATTCCTCCGTGCATGTGGTCGGTTGTTAATTATGACCGGCTGGTTCTCTTTGAGAAATTTCGTAGGGTTAGCTCGTAGACCCTCCTGAAGGGGGGTATAGCTATGGTATCTAATTCAAAAGTTAAGGGATCTGTGGCTAGATGTCTCTATCAGATGTACAAGTTACTTACCTTCGGTAACGTAATATCTAGTAGAGACACAGTCTAGCCGCGGATTCCTTAATACCCTGCCCATCCTCCCCACTCTGCAAACGACCTCAGAGGTAAGGGTGATACTCTTTTTCAGTATTGGTTTTATATACCGGTGATCACTGTCTCAGCTAATGTTGGGACTCAACAGACCACTTCGTCTTGCCACATAGGTTTTGTTTAGATGTTGCCATACCATCCATTTCCAACGGTGAGTGATCGGTGGGGGGTGTTTTCTCTTTTACACTGGATTAAACACCAGTGAGCAGTGTTGATTCATTTGGTTCTTTCTTTGAAAGTCTTTGTCTAGTATCATCATACCTTGTATTAGCACTGTCACTATGTCACATAATGGTGTGATTCAACAAACAGATTGGTGTTGTTTTCATAGGTTTTGTTTTGCTATTACCATGCCATTCATTACCATTGATGAATGGTCTGTAGTGTGTAAAGTTTTGTAGGTCTCGCCTAGGCAGCGCTTGCGCTGTCTCGTTGAGACATACAGTATGCACTATAATGTGGAAGCTCCGCCCACTCTTCGCCCATCATTTTCATTGGCTTGTGTCTTAAATGCTGCCTTCCGATTGGTTGTAGGCTTGTTAGTCCCTCCTTATGATGAACATGTCTTCATTTGTGTCCTTCCACGGCTACTGGCCCCTTTACTGCACAGACTACTTTCTTCCTGTGCCTCCACCCCCCTTCCTCCCGCAGCCTGATGCCTTCTTGCGTCCCCCCTATTGCATTGCCAATGCTTGTTTTATTTGTCTCTCCCCACCCCCATCTGAGATCTCTGTTTATTTATTTCTGATTAATACAGCCCACGCCGAGGCTCGAACGCTGTTCACCAGCTCCAAAGTCAGCAGCGTTATATGTTGAGCCACCTCCTCCCTTCGATTCTCTGCACTGTTTGTTTCAGTTGGTTTCAGATGCTACATTTGACTGTGTTTTTTCTAATTTTATCTGTCTCGCCCCTCCACGTGTGTTGTGTTTTTTTTATTTGTCTCTCCCCACCCCCCTCCGAAATACAGCCCACGCTGAGGCTCGAACCCTGCTCTCCAGCTCCAAAGTCGGCAGCTTTATATGTTAAGCCACCTCCTCGCTTCAAGACAAGCCCCTTAAAGGGGTTTATCTTTGTTTCCCTCACCGAGTCACCCTCCCATCATGCACCCGCCCTTAACCCCTTCCTCCCTCTCGCTTTCCCTAAGCTCCCCCGTAAGTGCATAGGAAGCAGTGCACAAAGTTGTTAATGCTCGTTTTTCATGCCGAGAAAATATCCTCAGTACCGTGCCAGCCTCTGAATTGCGCATAAGACCATAAAGGGTGGCGGGTGGTAATTAGAGCATCGCATCCATTTTGTATTTTTGGGGCGTCACAAGGGCTTGGGGTGGGCGCCGGCGCCGTCGTAGAAAGAAACATTTTGCGTCTTTGCTCCCTTTCCCATTCACACAGTCTTTACACGCATCGAGATGAAGATCTTCGTGGGCAACGTGGACGAGCGAAGGACGCAGGAAGAGCTGAGCGCGCTCTTCGAGCACCACGGCACGGTGGTGAGCCGTGCCGTCATGAAGCAGTTCGCCTTCGTTCACATGCGCGAAGAGGACCGGGCCCTGGCCGCTATAGTGGCACTGAACGGCCGCGAGCTGAAAGATGGTGGTGGAACTGAGCAAGCCGCGGCCTCTCAACACCTGGAAGGTGTTCGTGGGCAACATCAGCGCCTTGTGCACCGCGAACGAGCTGCGAAACCTTTTCGAGACCTACGGCAGGGTGGTGGAATGCGATATTGTGAAAGGTAACGGAGTATTGACCTTCCTACCGCTTACTAACTACAGCACCTCTTACTGTCTCTTCAGTCGCAGGTTCTAGAGCAAACAATTCAAAATTCCCCCTGAGCCCAAAAGATCAGACAAATGAACTCGAACTGCTACGACCACACATTTACATTCACCGACTACTCTACCACCAAACTACGAAATGTCGCCTTTCACGCAAGTGTTTCGAAACATTTACCGGCGTTTGTTACACTAGTCTCGGACACAAGCGTCAGTCCCAGAGTAATGGCCTCTAGAATCCAACTCTAGGCCTTACTACCCGTAACAGGCCTTTTGTCAAATCCTTCGAAATTGCCTTTTTTGATTGGTTATACTATGCTCTTTATATTTAAGATGATTTTGCTATTTAATGCCTTTACACCTTTGTTTGGTTTCCAAGAATGAATGTTTACTTGTACGAAAACTAATCACCTATAGTGGACATGTAGTTGAATCCCCACCAGATTAGTGCAACAGCCTAGCTGCATTAGGAAGATTACCAGGTATGTATTTTGAAATGCACCTGGCCTTCTAACGGTTCCTAGTATGTAAATCGTGTTTTTAAAGCTCTTTCTAGGTATGTCGATTGGGGGTTAAGCTCTGGGGACTGAGGTCCGGTACATTACTGTCGTTAAATCAAAAGTACGTGCACTGTCAAATGATAAACTCCAACTGTTCGGCTAGTTCCACCCTCCTCCAGCAAGGGTGGCAGTGTTCCTGTTTACTACTTTAACTGTATTGAATTATTTATATAGCTCTTACCACCCCTGTGTGGGGGTACTGAAACGCTTGCCTACATGGCATGTTACACTGCTGTGTAGGGTGTGAATTTGTAAGGGTGTTTTTGTAGGTGTTCCTCTGTGGGAAGTGTCTCATTGTCGTGTGTGATGACCACCTAGGTACCGTTATGGCATTAAAGGATGCATCACTTACAGTGTGGCAGATGAAGTGTGAAACATAAGAGCACAGTTGATGGTTTTCAGTAGGCTGGCTGCTTTGAGCAGCTCTGCATGTCCCTTTCTGGTATTTCCTTTGCTCATAGTTTACTTTGCCTGTTATCGCCCTGCGATGCCCAATTTGAGATACTTTATTTAAAGGTTAATGGCTCTGAACAGGCATGTTTAGAGATAAATTGTCTTCTGTCCTCTGAGTTTTAGAATATTTGTATGGGCGAGAAGGGTTACATATGAATTGACATGTCTGTCGACTGTAATTGTACTTGAAGGTGCGATTATTATTCCAGGTTTTAACACATGTCTGTGGTACTTTTTCTTTGGGATGCTCTGTGGGTAATGCAGATTGCCTTGAACATTGACCTACTAGCTGTAGGTAGCCAGTTGAGTGATTGCAGGACTTGAGCTTGCGTTTGCTTTGGTGAAGAGGGCTAAGGAGTCTTACAGTAGCATTTTGATTAGGTTATTGTGCTTATGATAGTGGGTAGAGGCTAATAGCAGTCAAGCTTGGAGATTACAAGATAAACACCTGTTATTTCAGCACCAGCAGTGTAGGTGCGCTGTACACATACATACACCTTTCAAGTTATGCAGCGCTTGCTACCTATAAGTTGTCTGGTGGTCTCTCAATCCATCGGGCATGGAGCCAGCGTTCACCATCCTGCCTCCTCTCACCCTACTGCCTCCTCTCACCCTCCCGCCTCCTCTCATCCTCACGCCTCCTCTCACCCTCACCACTGATCCATCCAGAGCTCAGGGAAGGCCCCATTACTACATAGCTTCCAGCGTACCAGGGATTAACCCAGTGCCCAGCCTCATGCCAGGTAGGGCATACCAACCCAAACATCATCAGTGGGTGTCTCAGGCTCCAGTCTGACATGGAAACCTGGGAATTGTGCACCAGTGCCAACTCTGATGCCACGCTGGTGCCACAGGCTGTGCACCATTCAAATGCTAGAAACATTATTTCTCTCAACCTGTAAATAGTGTTGCTGCCACCTCCAGTAAGACTGGTGCTACGAGCCTCTTAAGGATAAAAGCATTTGAGCTATTGGCATTGTAAATGCCAATACCTTTTATATGTGTTTAGAAAACCTGCAAGCGGTGCATAAACACACAATTTGTACTTATAGTCCTTGCTTACGAGAAGCAAGGCTGGCAGTAAAAGGTGCACAGTTACTGCCAGCCTTGCTTCTTGCAAGCAACGACTATAAGTACAAAGTGCGTTTTTACACACCGCTTGCAGGTTTTTAAAACACAAATAAAAGACATTGCCATTTACAATGCTAATAGCTCAAACTCCCGCAAATGCGAGACCGATTGCATTGCAAATGCTTGTTTCCCTTGCATGCTGGTTATTCACCAGGGTGCAGGGTTTCACATAGCCCTGTGCTTTGTTGATTCTTTTGGGGATTTCTTTAAAATCCATGTCTGGTATTAACACACCACTTGATATTTCTTCTTTATTAATGTTTCAAAGATCTTTGATCTTTTTGGCACACTGTTTCCACAACCAGTTTCTATAGTGGTTCCGCGTTCTGGTGTGGAAGGTTTCACAGAAGAAACTGACGTCCGCGCGCCGGAGGGGGCTTATATGGCACTGCTGACGTCACATTCGGAGGCGACATCATTGCGGAGCCATACGGCGCTGTCCCCCGGTTCGCAGAGGTACTGCTGAAAAGTTTCCAGAACCAGTCTGACGCCTGGGGAGAATTCAATTTAAGAGTTAAGGAATCTGCGGCTAGACTGTGTCTTTACCAGATATTGCGTTACCGAAGGTAAGTAACTTGTACTTTATGAACAATAGAGAGGTTGAACACCTGGAGGAGGCCACGGAAACAGGAAAGGATGCTGAAACGCTGTGGGAAGCATATAAGGCCACGATAAGGGGCACTATAATTTCAGAGGAAGTAGGGGACAAAAGACAAAGGGTGCAATAAACAAGTGACTTGGAAAAGGAGCCAATGGAGGTAAAAAAAGATAATATACTAAACCCCTCAGATATTATACTAAAATGCCTCACCTTTAAAAGGAGGAGTACATGATACTCACCACAGAGAATGCAGAGAACCACATTAGGGAACTTATTTCCCCGAACGCTCCGCAATAAGGGGTAGCATAGCCATAGCAGCCCCCCTTACAGATGATATGCAAGAATTCTACTCGGTACATTAAACACCTCCCACAAAGGAACTCCAGGCCTTTGTGGCGGAGGATCCCTGCAGATTACTTGGGTGAGACAAAACCTAAACACTGGAAGAGGTCCTCATACTAACAGAGATACAGACAGCACTCACACAGCTCAAATCTGAAAAAACACTGGGCCCAAACGGGCTCTCGGCGGAACTCTTTAAATGATTGACCCGTAGAATAACAGAACGGTCATATAACATGTACATGGAGACATAACAAAAGGGAGAGCTCCCCAGGGACCTACTAAAAGCAATGATAGCAATTATCCCCAAGGCAGGCAAGCCAATAAATAGATGGGACTTCTACCGCCCAATCTCCCTGCTTAACGAAGATACAAAAGTACTGGCTAAAGTACTAGCAAATAGACTTGGGTAGTTATATAAGACCCAGTACACCCAGATTAGAATGGTTTTATATGACACAGATCCACCAAGCTCAATCTCTGGCGCCTCTACAATAATATTACCGCAGCTGAAGGCTGGAGAGGCCTCTAGCAGTAGCAGCACTAGGCGCCCACAAAGCATTCGACTTCATAGAAAGGCCCTTCCTATTTCAAATACTGGGAAAGATGGGATTCGTACCCAAATACACAAAGTGGGTAAAACTGTTATATACTAACCCCATAGCCAAATTTAAATTAATGGGACCCTTTTGAGGGACTACCAAATCCGGAGGGGCACCAGACAAGGCTGTCCCCTATCGCCAATGCTCTTTGCATTGGCGATAGAGGCCCTGGCAGAATGAATAAGAGTAAAAGCCCAGGTGTGGGGATGGAGATGGGAAGACACCTGGGTAGAGCGAATATCTCTATATGCAGATGATATATTGCTATACTTGGCATAACCTGAATGGTCACTGAAGAGATTAGGAGAGATATTTAAGATATATGGGACATTTTCAGGGCTGAAAATAAACTGGGAGAAATCCTTGATATTCTCCATGGGCACCTGGACAGCTGAAGGAGAGCTGCCCCTGCCGTTCAACATTGCCACTCATCACTTTAAATATTTGGGACTGTGAATTTCAAAAAGTGAGCATGCACACTATGGGGACAATTTAGATCTGCTATCCGTAGGCTGGAAAAGGATGTTAAACACTGGGGGGCACTACCAATCTCTATTCCTGGTAGAGCGGCAATATTTAAAATGATCCACTGCTGCGGTTCACCTACATTCTGCAAAATAGCCCGTACATTATCCCAAGAGCTTTTTTCTGAGGGGTAAATAGAATGCTTCGGACTTTGTTGGACAATCACCTATGGTTCACTTGGGAGAACATATAACTACAAAGTGATAGTGAAAAATAATAAGCAAAACACAAGTTAAGCCTACCGCAGAATACAAACTCCACCAGTAATGATGATAGTGATTCTTAAACAATAATCAAACACACACAAGAAATTATTACAAAATATTCATTTAATTCTTAAAACTAGAAGCAAAGAGAACTAAAATATCAGAAACTAAAGGTGCAACACAAACAAACTGATATATAATACAGAATAATAGGCTGCAGAGATTGACTAAGACACTAAAACGATGTTTCCTATAAAGGACAAATCACATATTTATAAAAGGCCAAACACTGATTAGGTCCATTCTGGCACTCCATATTATTTAACCAAAAGTTGACGTTTCAGCCCAAGGTTAACTTGACCAGAGCCATCATCAGGACAAAGTGTCACAAGGACATTAAATAAATAAAAAGAATCCTATACAAAGGACCGTGTTGTGGCAGAATGGCCCACTTTCTCTAGTATTATCTACACTTCAACAATCTGTCTATGACGGGAGTATCACACTGCCAAATATCCACAGATACTATGAGGCAACGCAGGTCAGCATAGTACCACACCACTAGACGACCTGGCGTACAAAATGGATCATAATCACCTAGGTTAGAAGGGCTGCCCACACATACTATACGGAGGCAACGTAACCAGCTGACCCACCAGCAACAGTAACAGTGGTAATCACATGGCATAAACTCACAATAGAAATGGTATGCAGGAAAAGACTGACCCCCAACACCATGCTGTGGCTTGGAACACGGTTAGGCCTTTTGACCGAACTGCCTGGTTTCCAAAAGCATGTGATGCATTGGACTGTTGACGCTTGGGGACATATATATACAAACAGCATAGTTCCTTATGAGCTCCTACAGACGGAATATAAATTGGCAACAATGCAAACTTTCAAATAGCAGCGGCCCGTCTGTTTGGGCTGAGGGCCATGCCCCCCCCCACCTTTTTCCAAACAAGAAGAGTGTCTGTCAGGCTGAACAAAGATCAGCCTGGCAGACACTCTTCTTGTTCAGGTCAGGCAGCCAGGAGCTAGACATGCACTAAATGTGCAGGCTCCTGGCTGCCTGAGCTGAACTGTGTCAGACTGAGGATTTCACAGCCCTGTGGGCATGACCTCCTCAGCCTGGCAACAGTGCCTCAAAGCCCCCCCATGATGAGGTAGAGCGTCACCTATTGCCTCGGACCTGGGTGCTTCAGTTTTAAGCGCTGAAAAGCCCATGGCTGAGTGTCAATCAGTGGCACCACGTCACAGAGTGGGGTGGGGTCGGCAGTCTCACTGACCCCGTCATACTCTGTGACGAGTTAGGGACTGCCAATGAGAGAAGGCAGCAGTCCCAACCCTCCTGGGACCTCCGAGTCGTGGGACTGCTGCCATCCCTCATTGGCTGACCTAAGGTCAACCAATGAGAGAAGACAGCAGTTTATATTTGGTGCATGTGTGGGTGTATGTATGAGTATAGTGTATTTGTTAGTGAGTGTAGTGAATGGGTGTGGGTGTGAATGCATGGGTGTGAGTGATAAATATGTTTGTGCGTGTGCCCCCGTCTCTCTCCCTGATAAAAATTACTGTCCACTACTGCTTTCAAATACCCTCAACTGTGACTTGCACTACATTCAACATTTCCACCAAACGAGGAAACTCAGGAGGACTCCCCGTAGAGTGGGGACCCTTGGACGGCCAAATGACAGCGAAAGCCATCTCTATTACATATCCCACACTAATGGAGAACACACAGGGCGACCTCGAGAGCTTCTGAGCTCGATGGGAAACGGATATAGGGGAACTAGACAATGATGACTGGAGAGATGCCCTGTCGTTCCCTAAAGAAGTTGCCATAAAGACAGTGTTTCATCTCATCCAGCTTAAAATATTGCACAGAACGTACTACACCCGAACACTACTACGCAAAATAGGTAGAATTGGGAATGTGACATGCCTTAGACAGTGTGGACAGAGGAACGTTTATGCGCACACTATGGGACTGCCCCAAACTTCGACCATTCTTGGAAAGAGTGACAAGCAAACTGGAAGAAGTCAAGGGAGTGACCATTGTAATTCTAGCCCCACTGATCATACTAGGAATATGACGGAAATCAGATGCAACATCCTATAAAAGACTCCTCACCAATCTAGGATACCGAAATTGGCAAGAAATGGGGCAGTGCAACCTGCCCAACACTTCAAGGTTGGACAATGTCCATGGACATATGCAGAACATGGGAAAAAAGGATATACATGAGTAGGGGTTGCCCCCTTAAATTTTAAAAAATATGGGGGGGGGGCTGGATCACTGGGGACTAGGGGAACTGAGGGCTGGCTGCACACCATGGAGCTTTACAAAGAGTCACAACCCTACCCCGAAGGGGCTCAAAGACGAATGATGGACCCTGGCCCAAGGACTGAGCAGAGGTGAGAGGGGAGTAAGTGGAAATGATACACTTTATGAATCGTGCATAATCGGCGTAACCAACCTGCTTTCTTCTGGTTCGATTGGTTTGTATGTTAATTAACAACATATGTCAACTTAAATAATAAAATATTTTCCCAAAAAAAAGAGTACTAAAATCAATTAACAAATCATGTTATATAACATGTAATATAAAAAAAAAATAGGTACCGAGTAACGTGTAATATGATCCTATATTGCCTTTTCAGGGTTCGGATGACATTTATAAAGGACTGTGGCTTTGGCCTCGTGGTTTTGTAAATGTCACCTGAACCCCTCGATGGCAATATAGACGCATATTACACACACCAATTATGTATTCTCTCTACACATTACCTTTATATTTCTGCTGCTTTGTAGTGTATCCTGCCTTTTTATGTAACAAGAAAGAGTTAACAAACCCAATACCAGTTTTTCACATACGCTTTGAATGTAATTTATGCATGCTAGCTAACCACCTGCACTGACAGCGCAAGACATGACCCTTCACCTGTTTCTCAGGGGTGTAACTGTGTCAAGTAACAATCTACTTTCCACACCCACCAATTTGTCCTTTCACCTGTCCTTTGGTGGGTCACAGTTGCCAGGATCTCATTTCTCTGTCACTGGTCGAGTTTACCCATATTCCCCTTCCTTTTCAATGTACTTAGGTTGTGGATTCCTTACTAAATTAGATGCTCTGAGCCTAGAGAAGACCTCACAAGGAGCAAGCATTGGCTGTTTGCCCAGGCTCTGCGCCTGTCAGGGGCCCACGCTGCCACTGCTAAATGTTTGTATACATCACAAAAGCAGGATTTGCCCGCTTTTGTTTGTATTTATTAAGAGGCCGGTATCGGCAGTCACTGTTATGTTGTGCCATATGCTGACGCTATCTCCAGATGTGTACCAAGTTATTGTTTTTATTTTTGATAAAGTGCCAGTGCTGCTAGAAAACCAGAGAGGGGCCACTCATGACATTTGTGACCCAGGCCCCACAAAAGCTCCTGAAGGGTCCGAGCATAGCTCATATGCATTCTTAATTTTAAAAAAAGATACTTAAATTCATTCAACTTATTCACCCGAAGGATAGATGAAGAAACTGTTACCGCAAAAAGCACTAATGGCTCCTAAAAATGGGTGCTGTATACATGCCAGGTGAACCTTGAAATAAACAAAAAGGTACAAAGACTAAAAGGTCTGTATGCTTTGTTTGTACAGGAATTGCAAAGGCCTGTGAGCAGAACCTCAGGAAAACGCTGATGTTTGGAGGCAGGTGCGAATTTCCCAGTAGCATGGAGCTGAAGGCCATGGTGGTGAGTTATGAAATAGGCCAGGTGTTGCAAAGTATATCAGAACCAGAAAAATGTGCTATTCATTTAATTAAATTCATGATAGGGTAACAAAAGATTGTTTCCATTTTGTAATTTTTCTGTGGAATTAAAATTAAAGCATTTGCAGTGCGTTGCTCAAAAACTCACCCGTTGTCCATGAAAGGCTAATGCAGTTGACGAAAATGCTCTAATTTCTTGTTTAGCAGGTGGCTCGTACCATCTCGATCTGCAGGGAAGTTAATATATGTCTTTGAGTAGTTGCTTTTGATGGTATTTAGGGCAGTAAGATTTGGACCCTATGCTGAGGACAAAAAAGTTGATGGATAGGTGTGGCAGCCGAAGATGGTGTTTTGGGCAGGCTAATGGCAGTCACTGAGTGTTGCTGTGGTGAGGTCCCGGATTTGAACCGTTTTGGCAGCCAGAAGTCAGAGCACAGAGGACTGCGTGAAGAAAGTAGCTGTCTAACTAAGTGCAGTCAAAAGAGCACAATTCCAATAACATTTTTTTTGATGGTGTCTGTGGTTCCTCCTCACACATTCCTTATAGGAAGAGATGACTGGTCGCCTTCTTGGGGCCTTCCTGCCACATAAGGAAAGTTCTTATCATCTCTAGTTGCAGCAGCAGTGAGCAGACAGAAGGGCACTGTGTTCTATTGGCAGCACAGACTAGGTATGGAGCCAGACAGGATCCTTTCTTCTGCTGGCATCTTTTCAGGTTCCTAGCAATAGGGTGATGACAGGCCACAGCCCTACAGAAGAACAAATAAATGACACAGCCTAATCTTTTGAAAACTTCCACTGACTGAGTGTAGGCCCAAAGTTTTTTTGCAGTTTTATATAGCGTAAACTTGTCCCAAAGGCATCAGAGAACTTTACATGAGTACCAGATTATATTGCACAAGGTTTTATTTTTGAGGCACAGGGAGATTAAGTGATTTTTCCAGAATGACAGGATGTTGAGCCCATGCCAGGACTTGAACCTGGTTCCCCTGTTCCAAAGTCAGCAGCTTTGGCCTTTAAGCCACATCTCACATCACAGGGCTCATAAATCTCTTATCCCCACAATGACTCTAAAATTCCAGACCATCCCCGAGGAAGAAGGGAGTTCGTACCTGTGGGTACAAAGAACACCAGAGGGAGCACGCATCCCTTGGTGTTGTCAGGAGGATTATCTAACAAGGGGAACGAATCAGTTTCTAATCCAGTGCTCTCTTTGCCCTTCCACATGTAAGGGATCAAGGCCTACCCCAATCAGGGCTGTTCCCAGACCGCGGCTTAGATCAGCGGGGCTCCTCACAAAAGTGCTCCTTGTGTAACTATGCCCTGCACATCTAGGGTAAAGAAAGGAATGAAGATGAGCGATTAAAATATCATCAATTACAGCAGCCTGGTCAAGAGATCATGGGGCATTCATCTTTTAAAGTTAACACTTCTGACAGTCTCCATTAGCTTTAGAATAAAGACTGCATGAGTCATCTTCAGTTGAATGAACTCCTGGTAGATGGCCTAACGATCCCCCAGCTCTTATGGACCTGTGATGCAGTGTGCTGACAGCTGAACTAGATGCCACAACAAAGCACATAGTTCATCAGTTACTGTGTTGGTGGACTAATGTGTCTTGCCATGAAGTGTGATAAATCCAGATACTGACATAAACAACAAAGCAAGGATTGCTGTGATTGACTGAAGGTCACAGGCACTCCTAGACACCAAGAGAGGAAGAATCTGACAGAAGAACAGTAAGCAGATATGAACAAATTCTGCTGATGAGGATTTATGCACATCTGATTCCATTACATGCAAAACAAATATGTGAGTAGAGTAGAAACAACTATGAATGTACACTATCCTTTAGAAAGAAGATTGGAAGCAGTAGGCATTCATCGACTAACTGGAGCAAGCTATCCATGCCTTCACATGTGTCAGACAACAGTGAGTCCACACACTGCTATCAAGTGCATAACCATCGACGTAAGAATTGAGAACCCCAAACATTAAAACACCATTAGACTTTCTAATGCCTTTTGTGCATTCTTTCAGATGACAGAGTCAAGGTTTTTTCCAAGAGGGCTATATTTAGCTCACTGAATCTAATGCATCCTTTTGTTAAAAAAAGTGTCTGAGGGCCTGATTTAGAGTGCGGTGGACGGCTTACTTTGTCTTAAACTTCACAGATATTCCATCCACCGTATTACAAGTGCAATTGGATATAATGCACTTGTAATACAGTGGACGGGATATCCGTCACGTTTGTGATGGAGTAACCAGTCCGCCGAAATCTAAATCAGGCCCTGAGTGACTAACCGTAGAAGCTTTTATCTGTGGGTGGTAGGAGTAGTTCAGCACACAAACATTCTGAGCATGCATAGTTTGAAGCTGTGCCCAAAGAAGAACAAGAACACATGTATTTGACATAAGATTACTGACCAGAAAGAAAGGCAACCATCTCACTTGGGACATAGCACTGAGAAGCACTAGGAAGTGTGTTTATTGATGTAATCTGTTCAGTTCGTCTTACTTTCCAACTACTTACCATCAGCTTGACCAGATTTCAAACTGCTTTGTGAAAGCCCATCAACTTCTCCACTCTTCCCAATCAGGTTTTAGATCGGGACACAGTACGGAGTCTACCCTCTTGGGGGTCACAGAACATCTTAAATGACCCCTGGATGAAAGCGTAGCAGCCGCGCTGATCCTGCTGAATCTTAGAGCGGCCTTTGATACAGTTTCCCACTTCATCCTTGTGGACAGATTGATGACCTTGGGCTTTGAGGGAACAGCCCTAGCTTGGCTGACCTCTTTCTTGAAGGATAGGTCATTTCAGGTTTTTTCATCAGATACAAGATCTGAGACTTGTGCCCTGACCTCAGGTGTACCTCAGGGTTCTGCATTGAGTCCTATGCTGTTCAACCTTTATGTGCGCCCTCTTGCGGATGTGGTTGAGAGCTGTGGTTTGACATTGTTTTCCTACGCAGACAACACACAAATCATTTTCTCTTTGTTGTCCTCACAGGGGTTCAACCCTGATTTCCTTAACCTCAGTCTTAGACGGGTTGCTTCCTAGAGGGAAAGCAACTCGGTGATAAACCAAGGTTATGGTTTTAGGCAGGAACCTACAGCTTTGGGGCCCAGAATATTGGCCTGAGTCTCTGGGGGCTCTTCCAACTCCATCCCCCAAAGTTCAAAGCGTGGGATTCTAGCATGATGAGACTCTTTCTATTCGTCCCCAAGTGGCCAAAATGGCATCCACCTTTTTCGCCGTGATGGAGTGAGTGAGGAAAATTATTTGGATCATTCCATGTACAGGATAACACCAGGTGGTGGCTGGGTAAAATAGGTGCACACAAAACAATATTGGTACAAAGTAATTTTTGCCAAAGTTAAGTAAGCTACTGTCCATTTATCTTGTTTGTTGGTGCTCAAGAGGAGGGAGAGCCACCCAATCATCCTCAGTTAGAAAAGAAACTTCTCCGCAATATGAAAAGGAAATCTCCGAGCACTCAATGAATCAATGATGATGTAAGGGTTGCAGTATCAACTGTCCTTTGTTTGAGCATCCAAACACTTAACATTGCCGTTTGTCTGTTAAGTTCCTTGCCAACACGTGTTTCGTCTGTTACTTTAGATTTTAACAGCAGACTTCATCAGGGCCTCAAAAGTAGTCTCAAACAGTACATCAAAGAAAATGCCTGGTACAGTATCCAGACAATGAAATCATAAATCTAGTATTCCAAAAGATAAATGCAAAGACTTTGTGTAAGACATCATTGCATCAGTACATCTTAGAAAGGATAGCGTTCCCGCCGTGTCTCGGGTCCGTGTACGCAGACGACACACAAATAATTTTCTCTTTGTTGTCCTCACAGGGGTACAACCCTGATTCCCTTAACCTCGGTCTTAGACGGGTTGCTTCCTGGAGGGAAAGCAACTCGGTGATAAAACCAAGGTTATGGTTTTAGGCAGGAACCCACAGCTTTGGGGCCCAGAATATAGGCCTGAGTCTCTGGGGGCTCTTCCAACTCCATCCCCCAAAGTTAAAAGCGTGGGATTCTAGCTGGATAAGACTCTGTCTATGCGTCCCCAAGTGGCCAAAATGGCATCCAGCTGTTTCGCCGTGATGGAGTGAGTGAGGAAAATTATTTGGATCATTCCATGTACAGGACCTAGTCTCTCCCTATCAACCTAGCCGGAGACTGAGTTCTGAGAATCAGGCTCTCTGTTGCGTGCCTAGAATTCGTCTGGCTCGCACAGGGGGACGCTCATTCGCATACCTAGGTCCTAATCTTGAAAATGTCCTTCTGCAATTCTTAAGACGCTGGACCTCTTTGCTGCTATTTCTCAAACATCTGAAAACTTGGTTATTTTAATTCTATTCTCTTGAGCCCAGCAACATCTCTACCTATGCTCAGTACCGGGAAACCCATCGGGTAGTTGTGCGCTCTATAAGTGGAAATAATAATAATGATAATAATAATAATAATAATAATAATGGAGCCTGGCTCCTACCTGGCAGTGTACTTGCCCTAACAGTCTTTAATGTTGTGAGTGCATCATCCCCTTCAAGACCATTAGTTATCCATGCAGCCAAGCAACTGTTAATCTCAGACTATGGAGGTATCCATGGATTCTGGTCTACGATCAATCATAGCCTGAAGACTGAGCATTCCTGCTGGACAGTTAAGCATATGTGTGTATGTTGTTACATGAGCGGGCATTTAGCCTGTTTCCTTCATGTAGGAGAGTAATTAAATGTCACCTTTGGGACTTCTGTCAATGGATTATGTATTCAAAAGTAGCCATAACGTGCATATATTTGTGTACCAGGATCAAATCCCTAATCCGCTTTTCTTAATTTCAATGCTCGGGTGGGGCACGCCTGCCATGAAATACCCCTAAGAAAATATAAGGCTCCATATAGTAGACCCTTTCCAGCTTGCCCAGAGTTGCTGACCCGGGGACCCCTTCATGAGACCATGGACAAGAAGGTGATGAAGCAAGACTCTTGGCGAGAGCAATGAAACGTCAACCTTATGGGTGTGATACTCAGAGGCAAGTCCTTTTCTATATTTAATTACCTCAAATGAATCGGCGTCATTAAATTGCAAAGCCAAAAATAACTGAGGAAAAAGTCCAGGAAAAATGAAGGTAAATAAAAAAGGCCCAGTGTAGAAGAAATTAATCAAGCTTTTAAAAACTTACCAAATGACAAAGCTCCTGGCCCTGACGGGCTACCATCACAGCTCTACAGGAATATGTGCACCTACTGACACCAAGACTACTGGCTATATATGAAGAAGTATTTGAAAAAGGTTGCCTACTTCCATCCCTTAAGGAAACCATGATGATAACAAGCCTAAAGCCCGACAAGACCCCTGAAAAACCTGACATGTACAGACCACTGTCATTAATAAACATGAATAATTACATACTAGCCAGAATCCTGGCCAACAGAGTGCTCACTTTCTTGCCCAGCTTAGTTATGCAGGATCAATCAGGTTATATACCTGGCAGGACAACATTACATAAACTCTGGATGTTATTTGCACTGCTGCATCAAATTGACCCAGAGCTAGAGGCAGTAGCGGTGTTCCTTGATGCCACAAAACCGTTTGACTCCCTTGAATGGACATACCTGTTCTGCCTGCTGGAGAGAATAGTTTTCAGTGGAGGGTTTGTGCGCTGGATAAGCTAATCTGTGCAGAACCAGTTGCGAGAATCAAACAAGATGGAGTGATATCGACCCACATAAAAATAACAAGAAGGACGCAGCAGGGATGCCCACTCTCACCCATCTATTTGCTCTCACAGTGGAGCTGCCAGTGGCAGACTGAGACAGTACCATGCCTAGAGAGGTCTGTACTTCACCTCTAGGTGAATAATAAACTTGCTGTGTGCTATCAACATTACCTTTTATGTAAGACACGCAACCAAGTTTCTAAGATTTGCCCTACTATCCGGCGTAAATATAAACTGGGCTAAATCCTTTATATTGCCTCTAACTAATGCTACTCACAGGAGTGAACTATAGTATTCTCTGCACTGAGAAGAGTCTTCACTGAAATATTTGGGTATATGGATGAGTAGGAACGTCAAGGATATAACACAAGAGAAATACAGCGCTGCCATGGTAAATACATAACAGTAAATAGACAAATGGATTAAGCTGATATATCACTGGCCGGGTGGCTGGTGCTTGTGAAAATGTAATACTGCCAAAATATTTATACTTATTTAGTAATATGCCTGTCCTGTTGGACACAGCATTCTGTGCACAGCTGATATCTGGCCTGACCCGACTGGCGTGGGTGGGCAAACAGCCTAGACTAAGATTGGAATCTCTGATGCTCCCCTAAAGACAGAGTGGGATGGCAGCGCCTGATTTTGAGCTGTCCTACTTGAGCACTCATGGGCAATACATACATTACTGGCAGTTTCCAACACCGTACCAGCCGTACATGGCAGTAGAAAGACAGTCCCTAAAACCAATGCCCCCCAATTCCATAATATGCTCGCCAGCCCGATGTCCACTGATTGAGAAGACGTGGCTAATGTATTGTATTGGAACAAGCTCAAGGACCATTGAAAAATAGCTGTAATCTATGCACCTAGAGTACCCTGGCCTTCAATCCGAGTGTACCACCAACGTGCAACCAAGTAGCGGCAGACAACTGAGATCTCTACACCTCAACTGTATGGGAGACCTCTATCCAGGTGAGACATTTATAGAGCTTGATGTAGCACTTAATCAGGAAAGTCACACAGCACTAGACGCACTAGGCATTTTCTTATACTATAAGATTAGAGATGTATGTCGAAAAGCAAATCCTAACTTCCCCTCCTCGCTGCAGGTGTTCCGCACACTGGAGAGCACTATGGTGACCCCCTACCCACAGTAACAGTGTGTCTCACATATGCAAGGTGATGCAGGACAAAGCTCTAGGGTGCTTGCCCATGGCCAAGCAGAGATGTGCGGAGGAGCTACAAGCACGGATCACAGGCACACAATGGGAGTAATGTTCAGTGCAGTCAGAGGAACTAGCCCTAAAATGACAAGCTCAGATTAATACACTTCACATTTATACATAGGGTATACCATACATCACAAATGCTCCACAAAATAGGCCTTAGATCAACGCCACAATGTGGATGACATAAGGATCCTGAAGCAGGCTTCTAGCACTTGCTGCAATGACCAGTGGTCCACACCTACTGAGAGTGGGTGGGTAAGAGAATATCAGACATTATAAACTGCCAACTTACACCCACCCAACTTTTGATATGGCTGTGCCACATAAGGGACCTTTTCTCGACGGATAGGAGACTCAAGTCTCAGTTGCTAGTGCTAGCAAAGTGCAGGGTGGCTATACGCTGGGAACGAGGCCAGCACTGAAAATATCGGAAGGCCTTGAAGATATAGTGTATTATAATGAGCAACTGGAGACGTAGTATGAGCTTATACCTTCCCAGATCAGGCCTAAAGACATATGGGCCACACTGCGGCAATACTTGGCACAAGACGGGCGGAATACAGACAAACAATTGAACAGTATATGGGTTGTTACTACATGAAGGCTTCCAGGAGAACTGTCTGAGATTGAAACAGCAACCAGTGAACAATTATGCTGCAGAAGTATGTGCAGGGCACTATGATCCCATCAGGGAAGCATGCAAGGGATACAACTTTTGACTTGGCGATGATGCGAAAGGCAAGAATTGTGAGGATCTTCGGTTGCATATTGATAGTGATGTCAAAAAAGTACTCTACTGCTTTCTTAGATTTTTACAGGAAAACATGACTGCTGTAGTGGACTTAATAAAAAAGCTAGAGTCTGAAAACACCCTTGTCTGCCAAGTGTTCAGTATAATTGGTGTAGATGTGAAACATCTACTTGAGAGTAGGCTGGGCAACACTTTTAGTGACTTTGGCACTGCAACATGTTCCACGTTAGAATGCTTGCCAGTTGGGAAGCAAAGAAATGTTGAGGAGCAATTCAGAAAATTTTAATTTACAATGCATAAGAAATGGCTTGCAATGATGCATAGAAATGTCCCTTCACCAACCATGGTATTTGAAGTCAATGAAGCCTCACTGTGGTACTCTGCACAAGTTCTAGATCCCTTCTGTAAAGGGGAATTTTCTCCGGACTTTGAAAAGTACTGCTTCATTTTTGACCGCTTTGATAACTCCAAGGGCATATGCGCCCAGTTCAACGCATATGTTGCAGAACCTGTCCCAGAGAATCGCAATCTTCAGGTGCACCAGAATTGGCATGGAAAGCTATATCAGTGGCCAGAGTTAGCAAATTGTTTACTGGTTGTTTTGGCGTTGCCCGTCTCAAGTGCCAATGTTGAGAGGGCCTTCTCACAGATAAAGGTTTACATGGGAAGGAAAGAGCCAGCGTGCATGACCAAAGACTCACTGAAGAAGTATTGTATGGTGTACTACAATAAGTTTGATTTGTAAAAATGTATTTGTACCTCATATACACTGTACTACACTGTCTATATACCATGCACTATCAGTGCAGAAAGCAAGCAATAACAAAAGCAAAACGTTTCCTAATCACCAGAAAAACACACTGTTTCGGTTGTTTTTAAACAAAAGACACACAATTGATGGACGGAATTCAGAACAAATCAAAACATTCACCCCCAGTCAAGAGATCTGGGTTAAATCCATCCTTCTTTTGCTCACCATGCCACCCCAGTTTAGACCTGGCCATATGCAAATCAGTCTTGACCCTGTGCCTCATGGGAACAGTCCAGCCTGAACTGCCAAGCCAGGTCCTCCCTGGACCGGAAACAAGCATCCTAGGACCGGTTTCGGGGTTTCACCCCTCTTCAGCCAGGATAGCTTGATTCCAGTGGCACAGTGAGCCCAGGACCCACGTCTGGGCATACCTGGCGCACTTAGGGCGAGAAAGCAAAAGACACACAATTAATGGACGGAATGCAGAACAAATCAAAACATTCACCCCCAGTCAAGAGATCTGGGTTAAATCCATCATTCTTTTGCTCACCATGCCACCCCAGTTTAGACCTGGCCATATGCAAATCAGTCTTGACCCTGTGCCTCATGGGAACAGTCCAGCCCGAACTGCCAAGCCAGGTCCTCCCTGGACCGGAAACAAGCATCCTAGGACCGGTTTCGGAGTTTCACCCCTCTTCAGCCAGGATAGCTTGATTCCAGTGGCACAGTGAGCCCAGGACTCACGTGTGGGCATACCTGGCGCACTTAGGGCGAGAACGCAAAAGACACACAATTGATGGACGGCAGAACAAATCAAAACATTCACCCCCAGTCAAGAGATCTGGGTTAAATCCATCATTCTTTTGCTCACCATGCCACCCCAGTTTAGACCTGGCCATATGCAAATCAGTCTTGACCCTGTGCCTCATGGGAACAGTCCAGCCCGAACTGCCAAGCCAGGTCCTCCCTGGACCGGAAACAAGCATCCTAGGACCGGTTTCGGGGTTTCACCCCTCTTCAGCCAGGATAGCTTGATTCCAGTGGCACAGTGAGCCCAGGACCCACGTCTGGGCATACCTGGCGCACTTAGGGCGAGAAAGCAAAAGACACACAATTGATGGACGGAATGCAGAACAAATCAAAACATTCACCCCCAGTCAAGCCTGGCTGATGACGGCTGAATAGCCAGAAACCAGTCCCAGGATGCTTGTTTCCGGTCCAGGGAAGACATGGCTTGGCAGTTCGGGCTGGACTGTTCCCATGAGGCACAGGGTCAGACTGATTTGCATATGGCCATGTCTGAACTGGGGTGGTGGAGTGAGCTAAAGAATGATGATGGATTAAACCCAGATCAGTTGACTGGGGGTGAGTGTTTGATTTGCTCAAGCGCTCCGTCCATCATCCCCTTTGGTATCGCTCGGTTGTATTTAAAGGCACAGAAATGTGTAACCACTGATAACCATTGTTTTTTTAAGGTATTGAAATCACTGGAAAAAAACCACCAGAATTTACCAAAAATAAAAACTGAAAACAGGAAAGCCTACACATTATTAAGGGAAAAAAAGAAAAGATTTACATCTGAACTCAGAAAAAACAGCACCAAAATTGATACCAAATAACAAGCATGCAAACCTAAGATTAACTATCTGTGGTTAATCACAAAGTCATTGCATGAAAAATACATATAACTGTGATCCCATAGCCCCTGACTTGACCAGCTTCAATGTGTGTCCCTACCTGTTGCTCTCCAGCCAGGTCTAGTGGCTGACAGAGCAAGGGTTCCTTACTGCCTAATCCCCAAACTAAATGCATGAGTGTATTCCTGTCCTGGTGGCTGAAGCAGGAGGTGGCAGAGCTTGCGATTCAAAGAGTCATAGACTCCAGCGAATCCAGACCATCTGGCCATATTACAGTCTTCTTCCAGACTGGGAATTCTGGGCAAAGGGTTTCTGGACCAGCCTTGTAATGGCTCCATGCTACATTGTGACTGAACAGTCCTGGGCTGACACCAACTCCCCACACCCTCAGGCAACTCTTTGGTGTTATCTTGCTTGGCCAAGGCCTGCAATGAAACAGACCTAGTGCTTTCTAGATTTGTAACTCACCAGAGCATGAACAGGTAATGTGGGAAAAGGTGAACCCACTGGAACCATCAGGTTGACGTTGCCTACCCCTACTGCAGGAAAACCTCACTAAGGACTTATAGAGCATTTGTCTCATGGCCACCCCCTTACAGCTGATGAGATGTATTTTCTTATAGGGCTTTGATAATAACACTATGTTTGCAAAATATAATTTTAGATTTAATAACTTTTTTCCCAATGGAATGCTGTTAGGGCTTTGCTAACTGTATTCCATCTTCTATTCCATCTCTATTCCATATCTTTGATAACCCTAATTTGTTGACTGAACATGGAAATTGCATTTATAACATTATTTTGACAGCAGATCTCTCTCAGGCCTTTTTCTCTGTGCCTTCTGTGGTTGTGGGCCAGCTGCATGGCCTCGTTGGTGGTACTATGAATACAATATGGCACAAACAGGATGAGTTTTTCTAACACCTTTTCTTTCTCCAACAGGCAGGCAGAAGCTCCAAGAGACAGCTATTCCTCCTGCCAGGGGGAATTGAGAGGCATCTGAAGATTAAAACATGTTCGGTGAGTAAAAGCAGAGCGGACTGGAGTGGGTCTGATTCCTTTTCTCTCTCCTAAATTTTCCTTAATCCTGATCTTAGAAGCAGACGTGTTTTCAAAAATGATCCTGAAGCTTTTATGAGTAGGTGTCTTCCCTGTAAGAAAGTACTGTAAAACAATATGAGACATATTGGAGCATGAATGAGTGACCTAGAACATTCATGGAGTTTGGGGGGTCCCAGGTTCTACCATAAAAGTAGGTATGGTAGGAGAAAGCAGGTAATGTAGGAAAAAGGTTGAGTAATGCCCACCAGAAAAGTGTTACTGTCATAATCCAGCAAGTAAAATCTTGGATCTGTGTATACATCAGATAATGACTACAGGAATGAGCAAGAGAATATATTGCAGCTTTACCTGTATTTCTTCTGACTTTAAATAAATCAGACAAATAGTCACTGACCCCATAAACTATTACATATATTTATCCAATTCTCATTTATTGTATAACGTTTTTAACAGATTTGTTTTCATAAAGTGCACCAAGCATTCACATGATTTTGATGATTTCATCATATTCAGTTCAAAATTGTAGCATTCAACAATACCAGACAGATGAAAACAGAATAAAACCCAACACTTCATCACAAACCCCCTACTATCCAACACATCTCATGCATACCCTTCAATCCCACTCAAGCAACCTCAAACACTCCTGTCCCAAAACAAGTCCTGTTGCTGTTGCAGACGATCACAGCCAATGAATGTTTTGGTGGAAACAATAATTTACAACCACCTTCTTCAGGGCTTAATAGAGATTATCTTCCTTCCCAAATATATTTTGGGGGTTTGTTCTCAACTACCGATATCGTAAAGGGGTCAGTGACTATTTGTCTGCAATATTCAAAGTGGGGAGATATACAGGTTAAGCAGTAATATATATTCCCTTGCTCATGATTGTATATTTCCCTTTTCTGGAACCTAAATCATTGCATGTGGGGCACTTGTGTTGTCTTAATGATTATAGGAATTACAGGGCTATGTTAGGCTCTTTATACATCCTTAGTTTGAATAGTGGCGGCTGACCATGAAGCTCAGAAGAAGTTACTTGAGGTGGAGTTGGCAGCTAATGGCAGTATTTCTAAAACAGACAGATAGTTGTGGTGAATCAACACCCTTGGATTCAACCCCTGGCTTTCTGAATCTAGTAGCTGGCTGGTAAGGGCTTTACCCATCACTGGAGACTTTCAGCAAAAGGAGTACTTTCAGTGAGCCACTGATGATCAGTAGCTTGTCCTCTACCCCATTCCCTTTCCTGCGGTGGCCATATCTCACTGTTACAGTGATAGTGCAATCTAGGCCAGTATCTGTAGCCGCTCAGTGCCTGAGTGAGAACTCAACTGGCAGCCAGAGAAATAAACGCTGGAGTAGTGTACCTGTGATGGCTGTTTCTATCCAGAGCTGCCAAATGCAGTGATTTATACATGTGACAGAGCCTGTTCCACTTAGGTATAAGAGTCATTTTTCCACAGACTCATACTCATTTTTTCTCTTCCATCAGGTGGCTTTCGATGTGATGGAAGAGATATGCTCTGAGATGGCACTCAATAAAACGGAGGCCTATGATGAATATGCCATTTTTGCTGTCACCAACAGAGGTGAGTCTCAGACTGTAAACTATTTGCCATGCAGACCAGGCATATAGAAGAATTGTGATTTCGTAGATGAGATGTGATGTATTGATGCCATTGTGCTCCCCAGTTTTATTTTGTACCACAGTAGCACTTACTACATAAAGAGGTAATAACTAGCATAGTATCATGAAACAATTTCTAGTCATAGCTTAAAAGTTACATAAAAGGTCTAGAAACCGTTTTAGACAATAGTGGGTAAGAATGACTACTCAATTCAACGTGGCCCACAAATACTTTGTAAATGCTCCCTGTTAAAGTAGAGATATCATATAAGCACCTAAAGTGTGCTATTTTTCATGTGCATTTGTGGCAGAATAAAAGGTGTCCAGGCTTGTTCTGTAAAGATAAAGTGCACTTGTGGTAGCCAATTTACCCCAGAACTGATTAGTGTGTCCCTTTTGTGCCACAAAGCAAATAAATGGCAACTCCCCATATAAACCTTCAGCCATTTTTAATAGACTTTAAAGATAAGACAACTTGGGGGGCGTGGCTAGCCGCCGTTCATGGCGGACGTGATTTGAGCGAGCTCTGGTGCCCGAGCTCAAATATCCTGCTTCAAGGCGAATCCTGGTCCCTCTGTGACACGCTGTGAGAGCAGGTTGCCGAGGGAAAGGAGCGGAACCCATCCTGGTGCTGGAATCGCACCAGCTCATGGCACAGACGGAGATCCGGATTGCGGCCTGCAAGGCGGCCGCTTACTGGGCACGGCCGCGGGCCAACATTGGAGGACTGTGAGGCCTGTGCCGGGAACTACGTCACCGCTAGGCCGGCTGAGATGGCGGGACCGGTGGACATTGGAGGATTGGCGACTGCGGCATGACTGTGATGACTTGACCGCGCTGCCCCCGGGGCCCGGCTTGTGACGCTCTGGGCTGCGGACCGCGACCGCTGCTGGAAGGAGTTGGGTTTACGCGATTGGATGGCGGCGGAGGCCGGAGAACTGACTGTGCGGAACCGCGGCATCAACAGCAGGCGACTGCCCGAGTGAGTGCTGCCCCGCAGGTTGTAGGTGTGGGACTGGTGGAGCACTCACCTGGCCTTGAGGACGACTTCGCTTGCGATCCCCAATGCAGCAAATGTGAGCTGCGTCGCCGTCCCTCCGCATTTCTGAGCCCGTGATCCCTGGGTGTCGGCGTTCAGAGTGGTACGCACTGTAGTAGTGAGGAGATACCCCCTCGGGGCCCAGCCCTGGACATATGGTGACGCGGCCTGTGAGTATGGCCGCATACGGCCGGCTACATGAAATGAAGTGGTAGTGGAGATTGGTGGACCGCCTGAGGGGGACCGTGAAGTCGGAGGCAGGAGTTTATCCAGGTCGGTGCTGCCCGGCACGCCTGTGGCGGGGGCGGCCGGAGCGCTCGATTGGCGACGTTGCTTTCCTTGCCTGGGACCCCGACTCAGCGGGGGAGAGCTGCGCCATCGAACCCTTCTTGGACTGACAAAGTCACAGGCCCCAGTTAATATATAGCTGACTGGATGAGGTGCGATCTGTTTTGTGAAGTGATACCTACACCGCGGCTTGGTTGAGGTCACCTATCTCCTTTTGTTGATTTACACGGAGCAGTGGGTCCCCCGCGTGACTTGATCCGGGCACCTCCGGCTGCGGAACTAACATCCTGTTATTATTACCCAGCCGCGGAAGCTCCGGGCAGTGCCACAGCTCACTCGAGGGATAGCGACGCATCAAACAGACGATTGCGTGGGCCCGATGAGTCTGACATTGCGCATAGAGCAGACACAGAGAGGAGGTACCTGCCCTCCGTAAAAGCCCCCTTTCCCATTGACTCACACCGGGTCTCGCCAACTGCGCAGTGGGGAACGCACATACGGGACACTGTAGCATTAAGATAATCCCCACTGGAGCTGTATTACTTGGGCGGTGCAAGGTCCTAGGCACAGGACGGGAGGAGGCCGGTGCGAAACGATCACAGTGAGCAATGGGACATCCAAAGGGAAAACCACAGGAGGCAGCTGCCACTAACTCTCAGGACATAGATGACAGTGACCCCAATACTAGTATGCAACTACTTAATACTGCTCCACCCGCGACTGAAACGGGAGCCCAAGATAAGTTGGATCTGATACTCAAGGAGGTCCGGGAATCCAGGAAAGCCATTGAGCAGCAAATATGCAATCTCACCACTTGCTTTACCCTACTCAAGGCAGACCTTGACAAACTAGCCACTACGGTGAAGGATCATAGCTCCACTCTGGACGACCTAGTACCCCAACACAAAGAACACACAAAACAGCTTCAGGCACTCCAAAAACAAGTCACAGGGCTGATGGACAGGGTGGAGGACGCAGAGGGCAGGGCAAGGCGCAATAACATCCGCGTCATTGTGCTTCCGGAACGAAGTGAGGGGTTGGAGGCGGCAACCTTCATGGAACAATGGTTCCACACGCATGTGGCTCCCGAGGGCCTCTTGGACTTCTTTTGTGTTGAGAGGGCACATCGTATCCCCACAGGACAGCCGAGGGTGGGTGCACAGCCGAGACCTTTGATAGTTCGAATCCTCAATTACAGGGACCGTGATGTTCTGCTCCAGAAGGCGCGAGAGAAGCCACAGATCCAATTTGAGAATTGTCAGGTATCACTGTATCCTGATTACACACTAATGGTCCAGCGTCGTCGGTCTTCTTAACAGGTGGTAAAGAAGAAGTTGCGCACCATGAATCTCAAATATGCGTTGCTATTCCCCGCCCGCTTGAAGATCATCTACGATCAAAAGACATACTTCTTCGAAAGCCTGGAGGACGTAGAGGAGTGGATCGAAGTCATGGACCCAACGCAGTTATCTGGTCAATCTCTCCAGAAACCGCCACGCAGCCCTGGGGGCGCACAAGGACGGCGTTTGCGGCGTGTAGCTGGAACAATCGGTGCAGCGGTAATTTCTGGGCCCACACAGGAACAGGTACAGGAGAGCCGGGAGATGGCCCTGGTGGCTGTGAACACTTTCAGAGACAATTCCTCTCGCCGAGATTCGGGATCATCCGAGCATAGCACAGTACGCTCAGATTCTGAGAACAGTCTAACACTCTTCCCTACTGTGACGCCTCAAACAGCAGATGATCTATTGGGGTTGTAGATATGTCATAATCTCTTCGCTGCTGGAAAGTGCCGTGGAGGGGAGCGATGATGGCACGCTCAACCCAGGACACATATATCCTTCTGCTCTGGTTCTTTTACAGATTACTTTGACATATGCAATGTTGTACATTACCTGCTCAGGCTCAGAGGAGCTCCTGATTGTACGTTCTTTTAAATGACGGATATGGCTACCGGTCCCCACCTTGCGATTGCTACAGTTTCCTATGTAATAGTTCAATGTGTGTTTTGTTTGGTTTGGCCTTGCTTAGTTTATAGGTGAGACCTGGTATTAAGTTTAGTACGGGGGTTCAGGGGCTCTGGCACGATGCAATTACTATGTCTCACGAGGCTACACGATCCTTTATTCTGTACACTTCAGCTACAATTAGAAGGTAATGCACAAGCTAGGCACATATAATTTCATAACATGGAACGTCCGTGGGTTGGGCTCAGTGTACAAAAGACATAGGGTACATGCACAACTGCTGCGATACGGGGCACATGTGGTCTTTCTCCAGGAATCGCACCTGACGGAAGTTGAAGCCGCTAAGATGCGGAAGAAATGGAGAGGACAGGTAATCTCCACAAACTATTCGGCTTTTGCCAGAGGTGTGACGATCTGGATAAGAGGGGGGGTTCCATTTGTTATACTGGATAAACGGGTGGACACACAGGGCAGGTATATCTTCCTACGTGGCATATTGGATGGAATACCGATCGTCCTTTGGAACATATATGCTCCAAATCTCGACCAACACAAATATTTTATGGGTCTGAACTCGATTCTGGCGGGGTGGGAGACTTACCCATGGATAGTAGGGGGAGACTGTAATGCGGTTATGAATATTACTCTGGACCGATCGCACCCCCCCCTGAGAGGCACAGTGGCCTGCAAGCAGGCAGAAGCACTACGTAATTGGGTAGAGGGCTGGTCCCTATGCGACACATGGAGGCTTAAGAACCCACTGCACAAAGAATACTCCTTCTTTTCCCCGGTACATCAATTACATACTAGAATAGATAGACTTCTGTGTTCCAATTCCATAGCGGACCAAGTCATGAGCACCACTTACCTGGCAAAGACGTTCTCTGACCATAATCCCTTAGAGACTGTCTTTGCTTGGGGTAGAGTACCCACTCCGGTCCCCACGTGGAAGTTATGGCCTCAATTACTGGAAGACGCAGTCTTTCGTAGCACGCTTTCCACAACACTCCAGAATTATTTTACAGAAAACAAAAACACTGCCTCCACAATATTAGTCGAGTGGGACGCGTTGAAGTCAGTTCAAAGGGGAACAGCAATTAGCGCCACGGTGGGTGCAAGGCAGGAGACACACAGGAATCTGAAAGCCATCGAGGACACCATGTCAAAGCTTGAGCAAGAGGCAGTGCATGATCCCACAAAGCAGACACCCCTACAGGAAGCACGCATCCAGCATGCAGAGTTGCTCGAAACTCTTAGATTAATAGACTACAGCTCTAATACCCAATTGAGACACTCTGACGCTGACAAATCGGGCACTCTCTTAGCAAAATTAATAAGGAATGATCCACCCACCACCGTTATTAACGACATTAATCTCCCTGGGGGAGGCACTGCGGACACGCAGTATGACATTAACGAAGCCTTTAGTACATATTATGAAAGGTTGTACAGCAAACCGCCGTTATTAGACGGATCCCACATCGACGAGTTTCTTGCAAATCTACCATACCCACAAGCCCCAGAGGGCATGCAGGACACCCTGGCAGGACCCATTACTAGGGCAGAAATTAAGGCAGCCATTGGTGGGCTTTCACGCAATAAAGCACTGGGCATAGACGGACTACCGGTAGAATTTTTTGACACATACTCCGAAATATTAGTGCCACAACTGGAAGAGGTATATAATAAATCGCTCGAAATGGGATACCTCCCTGGCACCACTGTCCAAGCATTGGTAGTATCATTGCCTAAGCCAGGAAGGGATCTAGGCACAACTCCAACACCGGTGCCAGTGGTGAAGAGACTGGGCATTAGGTTGGACTCCAAGTTAACACTGAATAATCAGGTGACCGCCGTAGTGGGGAGCTGTGTGAGCCTTATGAGGCAGCTCCGGAGACTGGTACTCTTGTTGTCTTTCTCCACCTTGCGTACTGTGGTGTCGGCCTTAATTGTGTCACACCTGGATTACGGTAACGCAGTATACTTAGGGCTACCTGACAAACTTTTGGGGAGACTTCAGGTGGTTATGAATGACGCAGCAAGACTGATTTTTAAACTCCAGAGAAGAGCACATGCCACACCCTTGTTACAACAACTGCACTGGCTCCCAATCAGGCAGAGGGTCAAGTTCAAGAGGCTGTGCATTGCACACAAAGCCCTCCATGGAGCAGCACCCGGCTACATCAAAGACCGTCTGAAGAAATATGTGCCAGGACGATGCCTCCGATCGGCTGAGACAAGCCTGCTGGCATGCCCACGCTTTGATAAAAATACTCTGGTGGGGCGTGCCTTCTCAGTTGTGATTCCTCAGCTTTGGAATAAACTCCCGGACAGCCTGAGCAGGGAAACTCCTGTTTAGGAAGGGTCTCAAGACCTTCCTTTTCACTCAGGCGTTTGGATAGACTCATCCGGTGATGTGAAGCTTTAGGAAGCATGATTAGGCCCCAGGTTTAGGGTTTGTCTTAGCACTTAGAGACCTGTTGGTGATTTGGCGCTATACAAATATAAATTAACAATAACAATAACAATCTATCGGATATGTCGGGTTATCGCCCTCTGCCACTACTATCTACTGAATACAAAATCCTAAGCAAAATTCTGGCTAATAGAATCCAACCATACCTCAATAAACTGATCCACATTGATCAATATGGATTTATACCGGCCAGGAGCACGTAACTCAACATACACAGGTTACACCAGATTATGTCAACTGACCTTACACTATACCAACAGGCCGGCTGCATATCATTAGACATGAGATAGGCATTTGATACATTGTCATGGGAATACATGTTCAAAGCCATTGCACGTTTTGGTTTACCCCCGAATATATTAAATGGGTGCGGTTATTATACGCAGGCCCAACCGCAAGAGTCAGATCTTGGAAACTCATATCAAGGGAATACTGTATCCACAGGGGCACACGCCAGGGCTGTCCCCTATCTCCCATACTCTTTGTCTTGGCGCTGGAGCCATTGGCACTCCGCCTGCGATTGGAAGCTACCCACTGCGGTATACTTATAGGCACATCGACGCACCTGGTGTCGGCATATGCAGATGACCTTATTATATATGTGACGGACATATTGGAGGGGCAGGACCCAATCCCATGTATTTTTGCGGACTTCGAAACAATATCAGGTTTAGCAATTAACAAATCCAAATCAAACGCTTTCTTTTTCCAAGATCAACCGCATCCGGACAGTATTAATTTTGGGAGGCTCACACTACCAACGGCCCCACATACCTTTAAATATTTGGGCATTAACATCTACCGCTCGCAAGCGGACATGTTGGAGGGTAATCTCAGTAAGGCCATTCGGGGTATACGCTCTCAGGTTGCTTTCTGGACCATGCTTCCTTTATCGGCTATTGGCCGTGTGGCATTATCCAAAATGGTAGTGCTCCCTCGTCTTTTATATTATTTTACGAACCTGCCATTGCTGGTACCTCCGACTATTTTTAGCACGCTGGATACTATTTTGCTAGATCTCATCTGGGGCACGGGTCGACGTAGAATAAGTCTTAAGAAACTCTAAATTGATACAAGGGGGGGTGACCTGGGGGCACCAGATTTTAGAGCTTACTATTATGCATGCCAGTTACAGTGGCTGTCCTACTGGACAGCAGGACGCAATCTACAGGAGATTGGCTACACTCCTAGACACATTGAGCAGGGATTGCTCCATACTCTACTCTTGCCACACAGTAAGCCTCCCCCGGCGCTACCACCTCTACTACAAACTGCGTTACTGTGTTGGAAGAAAGCCCTAAAGTACACCTCTGGCTGTGGTCCTTATGCAGGCAACATTCCGCTAATGGGGATACCACTGGCGAGTGGCAGGTTGACAAAACAGGCACTCGGGCCCTGGCTGGATGTGGGTGTGGAAACTGTCGGAGCGCTCTTTGGTGGAGGGACACTCATGGATCATGATAACTTTATACAAGAAACAGGGGCGCCTAACACGCTATACATGAAACATGCAGCTTTACGGCACTATATTAAAAAACAGTGGTCTCCAAATCGGGAAGAACCCCAAACGAATGAGTTAGTCAAGTCTCTTTAGTACATGGGTCATGGTAGCCATCTCATTAAGTGGTTATACATTAGTACCCGGGCGCATGCAAAGCTTACCCTGGATACTCTTCGAGCACAATGGGCAATAGACATGGGACGGGATTTCACGGATAGGGAATGGACAGATATTTTGGAATATCTGCGGAGGATACCCCGAAACGCAAAATTCAAGTTTATTCAATGTATGATTTTACCCAGAGCTTACCTGACCCCACATATGCTACAGAGGATGTACCCGGCCACTGCTCATCAATGCCCCCGGCGTAAATTGCCGGCAGCAGACTTACTCCATATGATATGGGCGTGCTCGTGCCTTGGCGAGTTTTGGGGAGGGGTCAGGCGAATGACAGAGGAAACTACTCACCTTTCTATAGGGGGCGCAGCATTGGAGTGCTTGTTAGGCATCCGTAGACGAAAAAAAACACACAAGGTTCAGCTGCGCTTTCTGGACTTGGCGCTCATAGTGGCCAAACGGTCTATCACCATGCGCTGGAAGTCAGCCAAATCTCCTGCATTACGCACGTGGCACAGCGAACTGACCAGGTGGGCGGGGGCTGAAAGTGCAGCTCTGCGTAGGGAGGAGGCCCGTGGTCTACGGAAAAACCCAATCTCCATGGAATGGGACGTAATGCTAGAAGCTCATGAAAGTACCAACCCTGATGATATTCCTGACGTTCCACATACACAATAGCAGATGTTGTACCGAGTTTATATGTAGTCACTCAACAATAGATGTGGGCAATACAGTGCGGCAACTCATTGTAACAAAAGGAAATTTGCTCGGAGAGGGACGAGTACTCAAGATATTGAATTAAGCAGCCAGAGCCAAGGGAGGGGGGGGGGGTTGTAGAAAGGGAGGGGGGGTGTTAATGGGTCATACTCAAGTATTAATGCATACACAAATGGCTTGTACGATGACACATGGAAAGTTTGCTATAACACGATATATTTTCTTTGACTGTTTCCATTGATGGTCTCAATGTGTTGTATGCAGAATTATAAGATGATAATGCCTATTTTCGTTTCAACTTATGCTATATTGTATCTCTAATATATGGGTGGGGAAAAAAACCAATAAAGTTTGTGTTAAAAAAAAGATAAGACAACTTATAGAAATTCTACAGGTAACATCTGTAAGAACTAAAATAATGCAATCTAATATGGCAACCTAATGGAGCACAATTAACCCTTTGCAAAAGAGAAATTATTTGACCTTTCAACATCATTTCTGCTAGTGTACTGATGGTAATCCCAGGATCCTATCTCCACACCTACTTTATTAATTAACTGATTCAATAAAAAGGTTTTTTTTCCTACACCGTCACTAATAGATGTTGATTTAGGAGCGATTCATAGGTGTATTCTCTTGGCCAATCTAGGCTAGGTCATTTATGATGGATATAAGCATAGAAGGAACTATGTGGAAACAGAGAATGAAGTTTGTTTATCCTTGTCAGAGTTTTGCTCCTTGTTAGATTGACAATAAGGGTGATTTACATGGTATTCATCAGGATGACCTGGGAAATGGGCCGGTATTTCCTCAAACCTTAAAACACCTTAGGGTACCGATAAATCTGGGAGTGGGAAAAATCTGTCCCTTAATAAATTGGACCCTAAGAGTCTACTAAGACATTAGGAATTTCTGGGGAATCTGTAATTCAGTAAGTCCAATTCCACTTCACCGGTAATTCCTCATTTTGGCCTGGACCTTTACCCAGAGAGTACAGTGGTATTTAGCTTCTGACATCTCTGGGTGGAAGTAAATAGATTCCAGTGTGTCTCATAATTCAGATGTGGCTGGTAACTGCCATTATACACAATATATCTTGTGATACATTCAAAGGCTGCAGATGATAGTCAAGATTGTGAAGCAACTCAATACTTTGTGGAACAGTTGAGAGACGTTTATGTGCGGTCCAGTATTTATGGAATATTGTGATGAAGGTCAAAATTGTAACTATCGCTTTGAAGATGTAGATATCACCTCTGAAGTTATTTGGAAGTGGGTAATGGCATTTAGCTGAATCATAGGGCCTGCCTTTCTGTCGTTCATCAAGAAAAAAATCTTTTTACATGCAGATGTTATAGAAGTAGCATAGAAGTAGCAAAGTATATAAACTCCCTTTGTTGCCTCTTAATCTATTAATTGTAAGGGTTTATTCAGACACTGGACCAGATTATTACATGCATCAGTGGGTGCGCCTATTACCCCAAAGAGATATATAGGCTAGGACATATTACCTCAATACCAGGTGTCATGTTAGGTCGAGGATATTTGGGATATATTAGTGAGTCTTTTTCGATTAAATATAGTGTTGACTAACATAACACTAGTCTGTCTTGTGCAACTAATGTTACAATACCTAAAGTCTCCATAGTCCATGACACCCTCACAATAGTAATGCAGTTAATTAAGATCTTAAGGTTGTCGGATCTGGATTATCTTTCTTACATGCAATGATAAATACTAGAATCATATGGACCCTATTTTCATTTAATTATTTTTTACAATTTATCAATCACTGCTTACCCCAAAAATGAAAGAATATAATTTTTCTGCCTCATATTTGTAGGTATTGGAATGTTAGAAACTGTCCTGTGGTCTTGGACAGGAAGCATCCTTCTTCCTTTACATAAAATATGAGATTGATATATTCACCCCAACTAGAGGTTTATATATAATCATTTAACATGTAGATGGCAAATACTTTAAAAAGTGTTTTTATATCAATTTGCTGTTTGGGCTAAAACCTTCATATGCATCCTGTTTTGGCAATCAGGTTTCTAGAAGTGCACCTATACTAGTCTCAGTTGCCTTGGTGTGTTAGTCATCACTCTTAGGACTGGTGCAAATTCTAATGGTCCACTTTATTACCTGACTAATGACTGTATCATGGCCTTAGACAGGATTAACAGGCAGAGTTTGTGATGCATATTCTACCACTGGGGTTGTCCTCGTGAAATTCAAAGCTAATTATGACTTCCTAATTGGCACCCTTTGCCATTGCTTATTTTTCTATCAAATCTTTTGTACTGGAACGTGTACCAGTTAACCATAAGCATAAATCGTTTTGACTTGTTAATTTAGACTGCCTCGTTTGATCGTGCTTCATTTGGACTTTGCGTTACTCATTTAGGTTCAGTTTGTTTTGTAATGTAGCGATATACGGTAAATGGGTTGAGGTTTAGGCGTAAAGTCTCAGACTGATGGTTAGGTTTATTCTTTAGTTTACAGGTTTAGTGTGAGAAGTTGGCCTGGTATATGATGTCCACTAATTAAAGTGGGCACCTTGCACCAGTCCAAACAACCCTTATGGTGATTTAAGAGTTCAAAGATAACCTTAGAAAGCTATCCAAGTGGTAGCTGTGGAGAGCAGCCTTCAGGCTTAGTCTTGAAGGAATATTAAGCAGCTTGTTTTACCAGAATGCAACCTTATAGTATTGGTTAAATGAAAGGAGAACCACACAGTAGTTATAAAAATATGTATTTATTATTATAACACACCTTAAATAGCTCACAGTGTCTGCTACACGCAGATAAACACAAAGCACACAATACTGTAGCACAGAAACAATCGTAAGTAGCACTAATACACAGTGGGCTCCAGGGGGAGACCAAACCATATACTAAAATAGTGGTATAAGAACCACGACTCGAGTCAAGACAGTGACTACAGGATGCAGAATCGCTGGGACCCGAAGGAACCACCCAAGGTAAGCAAGTAGGGACCCCACGGAGGATGGGTGCAGTGTGAGAACACGACCGTGTGCTACGTACAATTCAATGGGAGAGTCGCGGTTGCAGTTTTAACGTTTAAGGACCCTTCCCAGTGGATTACGAAGAAACCCTTTGGAACCTAGAAGGTTGGAGAGCCACCCCACCCGTGGATACCGAAGTACCAGAGTTACCTATCCCAGGGAATCCGGGTGCATAGGGCTGAAGTGGCGTCGGAAACCGCCGTCGTTCTCAATGGGAGTCTTCAAAGAAATGCCACTGCTGGAAAGAAGAAAAGTGTCTGGTGGAACCCACAAGTGGATTCTCGATGGAAGGAACCTGAAAGCAGAGGGGACAGAGTCTGGGTCACTCAGGAGTGACCAGTGGCTCGGTAGACGAATGCCCACCAATGTTGGATGCTTCAGGTGTGAAGATGGAGACCTTGACTCTACAGCTGCAGGGACCAGGAGATGTCGAGTACAACCAGGAGCGGGATACGAGCTGTCCCACAAAGGATGTCGAGTGCTGAGGGGTCGGTGTCGGGCGGGAGCGCCAACAAGCCTTGGCAGCGGCAACCCATGAAGAAGGTCAAAGAAGGTTACGGTCTGGCCCAGCAAGGACCAGGGGAGTCACCACAGCAAGGTGAGTCAGGGTAGGCCTTGAGCAATCAGGGGAACCCAAGAAAAGCAGTGTTGTCCCTCAAATGGACCCACAGGCCGAAGGCACAGGAGTCACAAGGGGACCTCTAGCAGTTTCACAAAGAAACAGCTTGCAGGGCACAGTGTGCGAGAAAGCCAAAGTCCTTTGTACGAAATGTGCGCAGAGGTTGGGGCTATCAATAGCCCAATTAACTTAGTTGGGGAATGCCAACAAGCATATGCACTTGCAAAAGTACACGGTGCACAGGGGTTCAGGTTATATGGTCCTCACGAAGAATACTGGCCTCAAACTTAGTGAGAGGGCAGCTCGACCTTAAAGAACATAGGAACCCACCTTCTGTGTTGCTGGAGCCTTTGGAGTCCGCAGGAGCTCAGGATCAGCAGACCGGTCAGTTGCTTTACGGTGCCTGCGAATGCAGGGGAGTGACTCCTTCATCCCAAGGGAGATACTTCAGTTGCCCTTGATGCTCCACAGGTCCTGCACGGAGCCTGTATGGTGCACGGGCACAGACAATGCTTTGGACGGAGAGGGAGACGAAGTCGGGCCCAGTCGAAATCCAGCGAAGTCCAGAGTGTCCAGACGGTCGAAGGTCAGTGGTTTCTTGTTCAGAATCTTGTCCATGTCGAATCTAGGGTCCTACTGCCAGGTAAGCCCTTTTGTACCCACGGGAGAGGGTTGGACAGATTCAGGGGACCCTCCCAGGGGAGGGTCAGGACAGTGGGGAGGTTACTCCCCTGTCCATTGTCCAGTTTCACGCCAGAGCAGGAGCAAACGGCTCCCAGGACTGGTTTGAACTGGACTATGCACAGGGACACCAGATGTGTCCCTCGTGCAGACTTTCAGGCACTTTGGAAGTGCACCCACCCAGCTCCAATACACTAAATCCTGTCTGGGAGGTGGTCACACCTCCCTGTGACAGGATGCCTATTGTGCTGCCTTCCCCTGCTCGAGCTTGTCTCAGCAGCAGGAGGGCAAAAATGTGTCTCTGGTCGGCAGCAACCATTTTGTGCTGTCCGGGTCGAGAAGGCTGGTACCAGGAAGACCAGGGACCCAACGAAGCTTGCTTTTGAAGGGTGGAATCATACCTCCGGTGTGGAGGTATGATTCCAAGGTGTTTGATACCAAACACGACATGGTTTGTTGCAGCCGTTTTCGAGATAGCATTTTACGCGAGTGTTAGAACTGGGGGTCTCTAGTTGGCAGAGGTAGGTACCTTTGTCCAAATAGGGACCCTTGCTTCTAGTCAGGGTAAGGGGGATACACTACTAAAATAACCCCTGCTCACCCCCTTGGTAGCTTGGCACGAGCAGGCAGGCTTATCTCAGAGGCAGTGTGTAAAGCATTTGTGAACACATACAGTAACACAGTGACAACACTACAGATGGACACCACACAGGTTGTATTATAAAAATAAGTATTTTTATATAGACTTAACACAAGACCCAAAACGACAAAAATCCACAATTCACTATGAAAAATATGACTGTCAATGGTAGAAAATAGTTCAGTTCAATAAAGATGGTAAATGCGACACTCAATGTTCAATGTACCTTTGGATGCGTAACGCGATACAAACAAAAGAGTTGCAGGGAAGGTGATGCGTCGGTTCCTTACACGCAAGAACGGTGATGCGTCGGTTCCTTGCTCCGGGGGAGGTGATGCGTCGGTTCCCTACTGCTGCGTAGGGGACGGTGATGCGTCGGTTCCTTACCGGAGAGGAGGTGATGCGTCGGTTCTTCACCGCGTGGGGAGGTGATGCGTCGGTTTCTTACTGCGGTTCTGTGGCGATGCGACCCGCAGCGCCGCGATGCGATGACGACCCGGTGCAATGAAACAAAATGGTGTCTGCCTCTTGATGCGACAACGAAGGGGCGATGCGTGCACGCCCGACGGCCGTGCGGCGACTCAGTGAAACTTCTGAGCCGCGACAGGCCCTGCGACACGCTTCTCCGGTGATGCGACGGCATCTGCTGCGACGGCGACACTCTTCTCCGGTGATGCGAGGCGCTTCGGTGATGCGAGGGCGACAGCGGCGGCACGCTTTCTCGGCGATGCGACGACAACTGCTGCGGTGGCGACACGCTTCTTCTTCGTGAGTCGCACTTCCAGCTCCCAGCGACACGCTGTCTCTCAGAAGGCCCAACACAACAGCAGGCACTTCAAATTCCCAGCAAGGGAATTCAGGGGAGCTGGTTGGTGAAGTCTTGTGTCCCTGAGACTTCAGCAGGAGGCAAGCTCAATCTTCAAGCCCTTGGAGATTTTCTGCAAGATGATGAAAGTAGTCACAAAGTTCCTTTCTCCTTTCTTTGGCAATCAGGCAACCACTGTAGGCCAATCCCTCAAACAGCACACAGCATAGGGATAGTCTCCTCCTTCAGTTTCTCTGGTTCCTCTCCTCAGCAAAGGTTCTTCTTGTTTCCCAGAAGTGATCTAAACTCTTGGGGTCTGGGCCCCAGTATTTATACCCATAAATCCTTTGTCCTCTGAAGGCAGAGGGTCCTGTACCTAGTCCAAACCAGTTCTGGGTGCATTCTGCCAGTGCACACCTTCTTCCTTTGTCAATGTGGGCCAGGGACATCAGACGCACCACAGGAGGTGGAGCCAGCATTGTGGAAGGCAGGCACAGTCCTATTCAGGCCCAGGTGTTACTCCTCCCACCACTCTACATGCAGATAGGTCTATTCAGCCCTGTGCTGACTCACCCTGTCTCCTGGAGTCCCCCAGCCCCTGTCACTCACAAACCCAGACATACAATACACAAGCTAGCAGAGGCAGGCTGGATGGTTAGGCAAGAAAATACCTACTTTCTAAAAGTGGTATTTTCAAACACAGAATGTTAAAACCAACTTCACTAAAAGATGTATTTTATCATTCTGAGTTCAGGCATACTAAATTCGTTTTTCTACCATGTTCCCTGGGCCAGTTAGGATTATAAGATGTTATAATCAAACTGCTCATTCTGGCCTATGGGGACAGGTAGCCATGCAATAGTGAAAAACGAAATTGGCTGTAATTCACTATCGGGACATGCCACACACACCAGGGCATGTCCTACCTTACACATACAATGCACCCTGCCCTAGGGCCTACCTTAGGGGTGACTAATATGCAGGAAAGGGAAGGTTTGGGGACTGGTAAGTGGGTGCACTTACCAAGTCGACATGGCAGTACCAGACTACACACAGGCTCTGCAATGGCAGGCCTGAGACACACTTTACAAGCTGCTCCTGTGGGTGGCACAACCAGTGCTGCAAGCCCACCAGCAGCATTTGATTCACAGGCCCTGGGCACAACCAGTGCACTGTACTAGGGTCTGACAGTGAATCAAATAGGCCAAACATGGAGTCACTAATACATACATCATTTTACCATAGGGAGCACTTACACTTTGGCACTGAATAGCAGTGGCAAAGTGCCCAAAGCATCTAGACCAGCAAAAATATGTCAACAACAGTGGAGGCATAGCGAAAAAATGGAAGGGAGACCCACGCCAAGGATGCCAGGTCTAACAGCGAGCATATAATGCACCTCTACCTATATGTCTGGCTGCGTCACCGACAACCCGGGAGAATGGTCTCCGAAGGCTGCAGGGATGCTCTGTTCATGCAGGGGCACCCTCTCACGTGAAACCCAGCACCCTGCCTTCAGGATTGTTAAGGCCTGCTATAGGGGTGACTTATAGGTTTTGAGTGTAGTGACCTATAGATATAGCAAACCTATATCTGAAGTAAGTGGTGCATGCACCATCTTACACAGGCTGCAATGGCACGCCTGTAATTCCATTTTGCATGGCCTCTCATGGGTGGCATAATACATGCTTCAGCCCATGGGAGGCCTCTGGGGTACCTATGCCCTGGGTACATGTGTACCATATACTAGGGACTGACAAGGGTACCCCAGTATCCAATTTGGAGTGTACCTAGGTACATGGCATAGCATTGTAGGGAGAAAGCAGATAGACTGGGGTCCTGATTAGCAGGATCCCAGTCAGACTAGTCAAAAACAGTGTAACATCAAGCAAAAAGTGGGGGTAACCATAAGAAGCAGATCCTACTTTCCTACATAACCCCCCCTCCCAAACGTAAGGAGATGAGACTAACCTTGCCCAATTGAGTCTTCATTTTCTAAGTGGAAATATCTGGAGAGTCCATCTGCATTGGCATGGTTACTCCCAGGTCTATGTTCCACTGTATAATCCATCTCTTGTAGGGAATTGGACCACCTCAAAAGTTTGGGGTTTTCACCCGTCATCTGTTTTAACCATAAGAGGGGCTTATGGTCTGTCTGAACAATGAAGTGAGTGCCAAACAAATATGGCCTCAGCTTCTTCAGAGCCCAAACCACAACAAAGGCTTCCCTCTCAATGGCTGACCAATGTTTCTCTCTGGGGGTCAACCTTCTGCTAATAAAAGCTACTGGTTGATCCTGACCCTCTGCATTAAGTTGTGACAACACAGCCCCTACCCCCAACTCAGATGCATCTGTTTGGACAATGAATTGTTTGGAATAGTGAGGACTTTGCAGAATGGGAGCAGTGCACATGGCCTGCTCGAGATCATCAAATGCCTTCTGAAAGCTAACTGCCCACTGAACTTTCTTGGGCATTCTCTTTGATGTAAGATCATTCAAGGGAGTCACTATAGACCCATATCCTTTTACAAATCTTCTGTAGTACCCAGTCAGGCCCAAGAAAGCTCTGACCTGAGTCTGGGTAGTGGGAGCAACCCAGTCCATGATGGTCTGGATTTTGCTCTGCAATGGTTGAACCTAGCCTCCACCCACAAGGTGGCCCAGGTACACAACCTTACTCTGCCCTATCTGGCACTTGGTGGCCTTGATAGTGAGACCTGATTTCTGCAGAGCCTCCAAAACATTCTTCAGGTGGACCAGGTGATCCTCCCAGGTGGACCTAAAGACAGCTATATCATCAAGATATGCTGCACTGTAGGCTTCCAGGCCTGTAAGGACTTTGTTCACCAACCTTTGGAATGTGACAGGTGCATTCTTCAAACCAAAGGGCATCACAATAAATTGATAATGCCCACTAGGGGTTGAAAATGCTGTTTTTGGTTTGGCATCCTCAGCTAGCCTGATTTGCCAATATCCAGCAGTGGGGTCAAATGTGCTCATGAACTTGGCTGAGGCCAAGGTGTCAATGTGTTCATCTGCCCTAGGAACAGGGTGAGCATCAGTCCTAGTGACTGCATTGAGCCCCCTGTAGTCCACACAAAACCTCCTTTCTCTTTTACCACCCTGGGTATGAGGTTTGGGTACCAGGACCACTGGACTAGCCCAAGGGCTATCTGAGGGTTCAATCACTCCCAATTCCAGCATCTTTTGGACCTCAGTCCTGATGCAATCTCTGACATGGTCAGGCTGCCTGTAAATCTTAACAGGTAGACTCTCACCTGTGTCCACTTCATGGGTACACCAAGTGGTCTGACTAGGAGTCAAAGAAAACATGTGTCTGTATTGATTGAGGACCTTCCTGCAATCAATCTGCTGTTGCTCAGTGAGGCTGCCTGCTAAGGCCACACCATCAACTGATCCATCATCAGCATTCTGTGAGAGGAGGTCAGGGAGTGGGTCACTCTCTTCCTGCTGGTCCTCATCAGTAGCCATGAGCAAGCCCATGTCTGCCCTGTCCACATAGGGTGTGAGCCTGTTTACATGGAACACCCTATGGGGGCTCCTGGGAGTTCCAAGGTCCACCAAGTAGGTGACCTCTCCCTTTTGCTCAAGGATAGTATGGGGCCCACTCCACTTATCTTGGAGAGCTGCTGGGGCCACAGGCTCCAACACTCATACTTTCTGTCCTGGCTGGTAAACAGTCAGTACAGCCTTTTGGTCATGCCAAGCTTTTTGCAATTCTTGACTTGCCTCAAGGTTTTTACTGGCCTTCTTCATGTACTCAGCCATCCTGGAGCGGAGACCAAGTACATAGTCCACTATGTCTTAATTGGGAGGTTTGAGAGGTAACTCCCATCCCTCCTTCACCGAGCACAAGGGACCCCTAACTGGATGCCCAAACAAAGGTTCAAAAGGGCTGTAGCCAACCCCCTTTTGTGGGACCTCTCTGTAGGCAAAGAGAAGGCAGGGCAGCAGGACATCCCATTTTCGCCTAAGCTTTTCTGGGAGGCCCATGATCATGCCCTTTAGGGTTTTGTTGAACCTTTCAACCAACCCATTGCATTGTGGGTGATAGGGTGTGGTGAATTTGTAGTTCACTCAACACTCCTTCCACATTGCAGTGATAAAACTGGACATGAAGTTTGTACCTCTGTCAGTTAAGACCTCCTTAGGGAAACCCACTCTGGAAAAAATTCACAGGACGGCCCTGGCCACCACAGGAGCTGTGGTGGTTCTAAGGGGTATTGCTTCTGGATACCTAGTGGTATGGTCCACCAACACTAGTATGTAACTGTGCCCAGATGCAGTAGGAGGGTTCATGAGACCAATTATGTCATTCTCAACCCTCTCAAAGGGAACCCCCACCACAGGTAGTGGTATGAGGGGGGCCTTTGTGGTACCACCTGGCTTACCACTGGTTTGGCAGGTGGTACAGGAGCGACAAAACTCCTTGGTGTCTTCTGACATTTGAGGCCAGTGAAAGTGAGGGACAAGCCTGTCCCAAGTCTTACTTTGGCCTAGGTGTCCTGCTAAGGGAATGTCATGTGCCAAGGTGAGTAGGAAGCCCCTAAACTTCAGAGGTATGACCAACCTCCTGGTGGCACCAGGCTTGGGGTCTCTACCCTCTGAGTAAAGGAGTCCCTAATCATAATAGATCCTGTGGGATCAACTGACACTCCCAGCAGCCTCAGCAGCAGCTTGCTGTCTGAGGGGTTCAAGAGAGGGGCAGGTTTGCTGCTCCTGACTCAGTTCTGCCCTGGAAGGGTCCCCTGTCCCCAAGAGCTCAACCTGATCAGGTTCCAGTTCATCTGAGACAGTTCCTTCACAGGGACTGAGATCATCTCCCTCAAGAGATTGATCCTCTCTCTGAGTCTGGGGGAAGACACAGCCTTACCCCTCCTGCTCCTTCTCTTGGAAGGCACATGGTCCAGTTTTTCAGGATCCAGGGCCTGTTCAGTAGAAGTCAAATTGGCCTGTGACCTGGTCACAGCAAACACATCTGCAGAGATGCCCAGCATTCCTGCATGAGTCCTAAGTTCCACTTCAGCCCAGGCTGAAGTTTCCAAATCATTGCCCAACAAGCATTCTACTGGAAGGTCTGAGCTAACCACAACTTTCTTAGGGCCAGTTACCCCTCCCCAGCTGAAATTAACAACTGCCAAGGAATGATCAGTCCTGATATTGTTAGCATTGGTCACTTGGTACATCTCACCAAGTATGATCTGGCCAGGGCCCACAAGATCTTTTGTCACCATAGTGACACTTGCACCTGTGTCCCTGTATGCAATGGCCTCCTTACCATTAATCAAAGGCTCCTGTCTGTATTTGCCCAGGTTACTGGGACGGACAAATAAGGTGGCAATATCCATGCCACCATCACAGACAAGTACAGCCTGAGCTGGAGTTCTGACTAAGCCAGAACCCATCTCAGAGCCCAAGGTTAACCCTACTAATCCCTTGTTCCCTGTACCACCACTTGAAACTGTACTAGGGGGAGCAGTTGCCTTAGGGGCAGTGGTGGTTGGAGTTGAATCCTTGGCCTTTGGACAATTGGCATCTTTTGTCCAATGCGTCTGTTCTTTACATAAGTAACACCAAGGTTTCATTTTGCCTTTTCCTTTGTTGGATTGTGACTCCCCCCAGATGCAGGTTTTTGGGGCCCTGATGAAGACCTGTCATCTTTACCCTTGTCCCCACTCTTATCTGAAGTTTTAGCATCTTGCTTCTTTTGATCACCACCATGGTTCTGGTTTCTCTGCTTCACCCTGGTTCTGACCCACCTATCTGCCTTCTTTCCCAATTCTTGGGGAGAAGTCAGATCAGAGTCAACCAGGTATTGATGCAACAACTGATTCTGGCAATTATTAAGGATCTGCTCCCTCATAATCAAATTGTAAAATCCCTCGAAATCATTCACTTGGCTGCCAAGTAACCAGCCTTCCAGAGCCTTAATAGCACTATCCACAAAGTCTACCCAGTCCTGATTCTGTGCCTTCTGGGTGTCTCTGAACTTAATCCTGTACTGTTCAGTGGTTAAGCCAAACCCATCAATGAGAGCACTCTTCGGGACTGAATAATTGTCAGCATCCTCTTCTCTAACAGTGAGGAGCTTATCTCTGCCTTTGTCAGCAAAGGAGAGCCACAAGATAGCTGCCCACTGCTCTTGAGGGACCCTCTAAACTTTACATGCCCTTTCTAAAGCAGTTATCCATTTATGGATGTCATCCCCAACATGGTAGGGAGGGACAATCTTGCTCAGGTTCCTATTGTCAAAAGAATGTTCTTTAACTCTAGGGACACTGTTGCTGCCACCATGGGACACTAGTCCCAACTTTTTTCTAGCTCTCTGGACTTCTAGGGACTCTTTATCAAGGGCCAATTGCTCTTCTTTTCTGAGCCTAAGCCTAGCTTTCTCAAGTTCAAGAAATTGGTATTCCCTATCAAAAGAGTGGTCCCTCTTGCTAGATACAAAGGTCCCTACAGACTGTCCTGAGTGATGTGATTCTGCAGAGGGAGATCTAGATCTCCTTGGTAAACTCTGCACACTTCCAGGAGGGGTGAAGAGGGGGCCATTTTGGCCTTCCTCATCATCTCCCTGAAGATCCGAGTTGTCCAGATGGGAACCATCTTGTTCCTCCTGGCCAGGGTTTGAGTCTAGGTCATAAAAGGTGTCACCTCCTGACCTGTCCTCATTCCCTGCCCCACCCACTTTCTCCTGTTTATCTGACCCAGAGGTCTTCCTAAGGTCATCAAGAAGTAAGGCCTCTATGAGGCGTTGAGTGTTGGCATTTCTCCCTGTCTTCAGCTTTCTAGAGGCACACAGGGCTTTCAATTCTTGGAATGAAAGGTCACTCTATCTAGAGGGCAGAGAGCCACTGGCATCTCACATACTAAGTGTGGTGAGGTGTTGCACCTACCTAACCTAGTGGGAACTAAACTCTCTTAGGTTGGAGAAAGGGTGTGCTAGACCCTTGAGTTACTCAACCCTAAGTTCAGTAGAACTTACTTATTCTAAGCTAGTATTATATGTACCTAGTACTTAGTGGTTTTCAGTTAGTCAATACAAAGATTTATCTGGTAAAACAATGCAGGCTTGAATGCCAACCGCTGCACACCAATGTGAGAAGTTGGCCTGGTATATGATGTCCACTAATTAAAGTGGGCACCTTGCACCAGTCCAAACAACCCTTATGGTGATTTAAGAGGTCAAAGAAAACCTTAGAAAGCTATCCAAGTGGAAGCTGTGGAGAGCAGCCTTCAGGCTTAGTCTTGAAGGAATGTTAAGCAGCTTGTTTTACCAGAATGTAACCTTATAGTATTGGTTAAATGAAACGAGAAACACACAGTAGTTATAAAAATATGTATTTATTATTATAACACACCTTAAATACCTCACAGTGTCTGCTACACGCAGATAAACACAAAGCACACAATACTGTGGCACAGAAACAATCGTAAGTAGCACTAATACACAGTGGGCTCCAGGGGGAGACCAAACCATATACTAAAATAGTGGTATAAGAACCACGACTCGAGTCAAGACAGTGTCCAGAGGATGTAGAATCGCTGGGACCCCAAGGAACCACCCAAGGTGAGTAAGTAGGGACCCCACGGAGGAAGGGTGCAGTGTGAGAACACGACCGCGTGCTACGTACAATTCAATGGGAGAGTCGCGGTTGCAGTTTTAATGTTTAAGGACCCTTCCCAGTGGATTACGAAGAAACACTTTGGAACCTAGAAGGTTGAGGAGCCACCCCACCCGTGGATACCGAAGTACCAGAGTTACCTATCCCAGGGAAGCCGGGTGCATAGGGCTGAAGTGGTGTCGGAAACCGCCGTCGTTCTCAGGAAGAAAGAAGAAAAGTGTCCGGTGGAACCCACAGGTGGATTCTCGATGGAAGGAACCTGAAAGCAGAGGGGACAGAGTCTGGGTCACTCAGGAGCTCGGTAGACGAATGCCCACCGATGTCGGGTGCTTCAGTTGTGAAGATGTAGACCTTGACTCTACAGCTGCAGGGACCAGGAGACGTCGAGGACAACCAGGAGATGGATACAAGCTGTCCCACGAAGGATGTCGAGTGCTGAGGGGTCGGTGTCCGGCGGGAGCACCAACAAGCCTTCGCAGAGGCAACCCACAAAGAAGGTCAAAGAAGGTTACGGTCTGGCCCAGCAAGGACCAGGGGACTTACCACAGCAAGGGGAGTCAGGGCAGGCCTGGAGCAACCACGGGAGCCCAAGAAAAGCAGTGTTGTCCCTCAAATGGACCCACAGGCCGAAGGCACAGGAGTCGCGAGGGGACCTCTAGCAGTTTCACAAAGTAACAGCTTGCAGGACACAGAGTGTGAGGAGGCTGAAGTCCTTTGTACGAAATGTGCGCAGAGGTTGGGGCTATCAATAGCCCAATGCACTTTGTTGGGGAACTCCCACAAGCATATGCACTTGCAAAAGTACGTTGTGCACAGGGGTTCGGGTTATGCGGTCCCCACGTGGAATACTGGCCTCAAACGTGGTGAGAGAGCAGCTCGACCTCAAGAAATGTAGGAACCCACCTCCTGTGTTGCTGGAGCCTTCGGAGTCCGCAGGAGCTCAAAGGTCAGTGGTTTCTTGTTCAGAATCTTGTCCACGTCTAATCTAGGGTCCTACTGCCAGGTAAACCCTTTTGTACCCCGGGAGAGGGTTGGACAGATTCATGGGAACCTCCCAGGGGAGGGTCAGGACAGTGGGGAGGTTACTCCCCTGTCCTTTGTTTAATTTTGCACCAGAGCAGGATCCAACGGCTCCCAGGACTGGTTTGAACTGGACTATGCACAGTGACACCAAATGTGCCCCTCGTGCAGACTTTCAGGCACTTTGGAAGTGCACCCACCCAGCTCCAATACACTAAATCCTGACTGGAAGGTGGTCACACCTCCCTGTGACAGGATGCCTATTGTGCTGCCTTCCCCTGCTCGAGCTTGGCTCAGCAGCAAGAGGGCAGAAATGTGTCTCTGGTCGGCAGCAACCATTTTGTGCTGTCCGGGTCGAGAAGGCTGGTACCAGGAAGACCAGGGACCCCACGAAGCTTGCTTCTGAAGGGTGGAATCATACCTCCCACACCGGTTACCGGTGTGGAGGTATCATTCCAAGGTGTTTGGTATCAAACACGACATGGTTTGTTGCAGCCGTTTTCGAGATAGCCTTTTACGCGAGCATATAGTGCACCTCTACCTATATGTCTGGCTGCGTCACCGACAACCCGGTAGAATGGTCTCTGAAGGCTGCAGGGGTGCTCTGCTCATGCAGGGGCACCCTCTCACATTAATCCCAGCACCCTGCCTTCAGGATTGTTAAGGCCTGCTATAGGGGTGACTTATAGGTTTTAAGTGTAGTGACCTATAGATATAGTAAACCTATATCTGAAGTAAGTGGTGCATGCACCATCTTACACAGGCTGCAAAGGCAGGCCTGTAGTTCCATTTTGCATGGCCTCTCATGGGTGGCATAATACATGCTTCAGCCCATGGGAGGCCTCTGGGGTACCTATGCCCTGTGTACATGTGTACCATATACTAGGGACTGACAAGGGTACCCCAGTATCCAATCTAGAGTGTACCTAAGTACATGGCATAACATTTTAGGGCGAAAGCAGATAGACTGGGGTCCTGATTAGCAGGATCCCAGTCAGACTAGTCAAAAACAGTGTAACATCAAGCAAAAAGTGGGGGTAACCATAAGAAGCAGATCCTACTTTCCTACGTTTAGCCAGTGGCGGCTCGCAGAGGGAGTGCTGCGGGGCGGTGGGGCGGGGGAGGGGCTGGGTGGAGGGGTAGTGGAGTCGGACATACGACGGGCAGGAGTAAGGTAAGTAAATAAATAAATAAAACTATTTACCTGCGCTCGCTGCATCGCCGAGTTGGCGATGCAGCGAGCGCAAGGTAAATAGTTGTATTTATTTACTTACCTTACTCCTGCCCATCGTATGTCCGACTCCACTACCCCCACCCAGCCCCTCCCCCGCCCTGCCCCACAGCACTCCCTCTGCGAGCCGCCACTGCGTTTAGCCTTCACATTTGGGATTTGGTTTTAACTTAAACGTGCATATTTGAGTGCTGGATTACTTTTGGAAGGGTAAAGGTATTGTTTCAGTTCATTCTTAGCGTTTAACCATCTTATAGTTAGGGATTAGTCTTACTTGTAGGAGACTAGGTTAGACAGAATTTTCAACGATCTATTTCAACCTCACTGGTGCTTAAAGAAAAAGAATACCCCTGGTGGCGTCACTTTGGTAGGGGTAGTATGGAACTTCCTAAAATGATTTTTGTTCCTGTAGCTCTGCTGGCACTGCAGAAACATTAGGAAATTACAAATGAATAGTAAGGAAAAAGTATAAGCCATAAAGACCTGCTAGTAAAAAGAGTAAAACTTGCATGGAAGGGGTAAATACATATTTACAATGTAAAACTGATGCCAATAGTGAACAAAAAAGGACAATAAGGAAATGTGCAAGGAAAAGAATGTTTAGTAAAAAGAGTAAAATGTGTATGGGAGACGTAAATACATATTTACAATTTAAATGGGAAGTAGAATGTGAAAGAAAAAGAGACAGAAACAGAAAAACAAATGGTGTATACAATAAGGCTACCAATGAAATGTAGGCGTACTGGCCTTTTATCCAAAGTTAGAACTCCAGTTTGGATAAATGGCAAGACGTAATCAGAAGAAAAAAGCCTCAAGGTCCTGCAGCAAGTATTGGGGGCTTTCATAGTTATGACAGCTTGCAATGGCCAGGACGGGTGTGCCTGGACTCACAAAGATGTGAGCTGTCGGAGGCTCAGATGAGTCTCATTGGTGTATGGGCAAGAACCTCCAGCATTCAAGAAGGGCAGTATGAGGGGTCATAGGCGTTGCCATGAGGCCTATGTTGTAATAAATTATGCTATGTTGTAGTTAGCACCAGCAGTAGGCAGAGGAAGCACCAGGACTTTACAGGATGAAATATGATCAGAGCAGAAAATCAATTTAGCTAAAGGTGAGTATCTCTAATATTCATTTAATCAGTAATTATAATGGTACCCTTGTATAAGGCTAATGATTCTTTTGTACTGGTGATGGTCCTGTCTTCAGATTCCATTATGTTTTGAACAAGTTAGTCAGGCGTTGTTTTACTGCTAGAACTCTGCACTTAGGAAAAAGTAAGGTTGAAATTCTCTCGCTGAAATGTATCTCTGCATGCCTTTTACTTTGGGTGCGGGTGAGGTGCGATTCCATCCAACATCATTTGCATGTCTTTTCTACTCTTAGAATTTTTTTAAAGTTCTTTTTATTTTTATTTACCAGCTGTGTAATTGATATCAAAATGCTTTTAATTTATTTAAAGGTCAAAATGTCCGCCCTTTGAATAAAAAGGAGTACATTCTTGACGTGGCCACAGAAATGGAGCAGGTGGATGGAAACTACATGTTCTGGTTTCGACGGGTAATCTGGGCTCAGCCGCTGAAGTTTGAGAGTGAGCTCTATGTCACCATGCACTATAACCAGGTAATCCCAGTGGCTGTGTGGGCTTTTTTGTAAAACAAAATGTGCAAACTTAACTGTGTCAAGGTAAGTGCATGAAAATGTTTGTGTTTGTACATGTATTTTGTGAAATATATTTGCGTGAGTCAAGCATCAACTACATTTCACCCTCCCCTAATCAAGTATGCTTGCCCGGCACAGTACATGTTTATGCCAATGACCCTCAACGTAGAGTAAACAAATGTACTTAAGTCCATTCTGATCTTTGATGTTCATCTTATTTGCAATGGATACAAAAGATCAAGCCAATCCAATCCCGTTGTGACTTATGCCACCTGCCGCTGACATCTGCAATGCAACCACAAAGTAATTTTTTTTATAGTTTATTGATAATACAAGTCTTTGCTGAAGATCTTCAATTTCTGTCATAATGTCTAAATGTGAAGCTGCAAAGAAGGCATTAAATTCTGTCTTCTACTCCAATTCACTGATCTTCCAATCTCACGTCTAGTGTTTTAAGTTTGGGTTTGAGGGAGCTTTAGGGGCTTGAGCAGCTAGCTGACCAACCAACTCTTTGGCTCTTTGGCTCTCATTAGGTAGATTCTAACTTGCTGAAATATATTCAGCCCAGAAATTGGCAAAACAGACGCAATTTTATGTGTTAAAAACCATGTTATGCCTTGTTTTTAAGTTGAAAACTGAGAATGTGAAGTCTTTACCACATGTGGTAAGTACCTTACCCTGGGGTAATGGTAGTTACTATGTGTGGTAAATTTCCACTTTATGGGGGGCGTGGCTTGGCGCGTCAAGATGGCGGTCGCACTCTAGGAGTGCTCTGGACCCCTCCGTCATCCGCGCCACGATCCACTGTCATCGGCAGGCATCGATCCTATATATCAGCCAGCAGCTCCCTGTCACACTCCGAGGTACTCACCTGCGGCTGCTTCTCCCTCTCCCGAGCCTCCTGTTACCGTGCCGGCCGAACTGATACGGCGCCGCCGGCCGCAAGATGGCGGCCCATGACTCCAAGCTACGGACTGCCTGAGATCGCCTCACCGCGAGGGAGCGGGTCCCGTGAGAGGGTGGCTGGCACCGGTAGCCGCTGCAAGGGCGGAGGCGGCGCGAGGAGCCGTCCACATGTGGTGTGCCGGGGGTCTTTCCATTGAGGCCCGGCCGCTCTGCCACTCCTGCGGCGCCCCGGGGAGGCCCTCTGAGACCACCCGCCCATGGCGTCTGCCCGACCAGCGCCTCCTGCTCCTCGCCCATGGAGTGCACATCAATGGAGGGGCCCTGTGTGAGCTGCGGAATGGGAGCGATTTCGGCCGCCACCTCGGGCGGCGGAGACCACTCTCGCTGGTGAGGCTGCCGCATCCCCCCTACGCCGCCTTGCCAGATCTAGCTGCAGCGACGATCCGGCTGCCATCTGACCGGTCAGGCGAGATTCCTGTGTGGGCCCATTCAGCCGTCACACCCTGCTCCACGCCCTGTAGGGGTGCCATCCGTGGCGGGGCCTTGGCGGGCTGTTGGCCTGGACTCCGGCCCTGCGCCTGACTTGAGGCTGCGGGGCGGAGCCGATGAAGCCTCTGCACACTGGAGCAGGCGCTTGAGGGCAGCGGGGAGATCGTGATCTCGGCCGCCATTTCGGGCGGCTGCGGGGACTTTCTCTCCCATAAGGAGCTGCCGGCATCTTCTTCGCTCCGTCTGAAGCGAGGTGGCTGGCAGGCAGTGCACTCCATCTGAGCTGCCGGTTGGGAGGAGCGGAAGCGGCTGCGCTTGTCGAGCAGCGGGGGGCCCGGGACGTGGGCCCCCTCCGCCAGCCCCCTCTTCCCTGCACCTGTGGTGCCCCTCTGGAGCCAGCGGGCTGTCGAGCACCGGGGCCCAAGATACTGGTCCGGGTCCCCGTCCTGCGGCCTCACCAGCGCTCCGGCCCCGGGCCCCGTGGGCGGGTGTGCCCAGGCCCCAATTTCGGCCGTCATTTCGGGTGGCGGTGGGTGACAAGACTAGTGCCTCCCCGGCGCATCGCCCCTGTCTCTGCTGCCCCAGACAGCTCTGGGCGTGGTCACCTAGTGGGGACGCCCCGCCTTGCTGAACGGGACCATGGGGAGAGACAGGGGACCGAAACCTTCCGCCACACAGACCAAGATGGACCAGTACATGACTATGGAGCCCGGGGCAATGGGGGGCCCACAAGGAAGGACCCCCCCGCGGATACGGACCTCGCCACTATCCTCCAGGCCATTCGCACATCCCAATCCTCGGTGGAGAGCAAGATCGAGGAAGTCCGAGTTGACATGACTCTTATTCGTCAAGACCTTCGTAACGCCACGGACCGGATCAAAGAAACGGAGTCCCGCATCTCCATGGTGGAGGATGATGTCCAACAGCTTAAAAGCCAGGTCGTCCACCTTCAGTCCCAAACACAGGAGCTACACAGGCGGGCTGAGGACGCTGAGAACAGGTCTAGACGTAACAACCTTCGCCTGGTGGGGTTCCCGGAGGGTTCAGAACAGGGCCGCACATCTGACTTCATCAAACGCTGGTTGCGCTCATGGATGACCGAGGGCTCCCTCTCCCCGTGGTTTGCAATTGAGCGGGCCCACCAATCTCTTGGCTCCAAGCCACCACCGGGCGCGCCCCACCGGCCAATCATAGTGCGAATACTTAATTTCAAGGACCGGGACTCCATTCTGGCTGAAGCACGCAAGCAGCAACATCTCAAACATCAAGGACAGGCGATCATGATCTTTCCCGACTACACCCGGGAGGTCCATGGCCAACGACGTTCCTTCGGAGAAGTCAAGCAAAAACTTTGTGCTTTAAACATCCAATACAGGCTTCTCTTTCCGGCCCACCTCCGAGTGGTGTTCCAAAACAAAACTCTATTCTTTGACTCCCCTGAGGACGCTTGGACATGGCTCACGGAGGAGCGCCCCTTGCGACTCAGTGCCCGGGATCAGTCCCCCGGGAGCCGCTCTGAGGGCGCCCAGGGGGCCCTGCCTGATCTCTGTTCTAAACGCACCCGCTCGCGCAGGAGACGGGGCCCGCGGCGTGCCAGGTCGGAATCACCGTTGAGTCCCCGCCAACGTCCAGCGGCTGAGGCAACCCCGGGTGCCCTCCTACCTTTACGTCGCACTGGCTCCTCGAACCACTCGGACCCGGAAGGAACCCCGCCCCGTCTGTCCCACCTTGAACTAGCGGACTCTGATCTCTCCCGGAGTCCGGCCCTCCTCAAGGTTCTACCCTGAGCTGTGAAAGTCTGCTGGCCGCACTCTGCTCCGCGGCCCACGGTGTAGCACTCAAGTTTGCTACCATTTAGCTCTCCCAATGATCATCGACACGGAACATCCTGCTATGAGGAGGGGTCCTCCACGAATCCCCGTTCCCAAGCGTTTCAGTTTGGTTCTCTTCCAGTTTTTCACTGTTAGGGTCGACAGATGCTTCTGTTCCCCAAGTATAGGGAGGGGGGAGGGGGTTGGGTAAGGGATAGGGACCGTTGTCCCAGTTTTTCGTTGGCACACTTTGTTCATTACATCACCATTTCTGACCAGCAACATAGCAAGTACACATACATTGATGCACCCACTGTTTCACGCAGGCGGAGCACGTCACCCGCGCCTGGCATCCGTTTCATTCTTTTCGTCGCACACCTATATCCCCAATGACTGACATTCACAGTGGGAGCGGTACGCTTCATGTAATGTCCTGGAATGTTAACGGGCTGCTAGACAGGGTCAAGCGAACAGCAGTCCTGAGATACGCATAACGTCACGCAGTTGACATACTGTTGCTCCAAGAAACCCACCTTGCAGGCAATAACTGCCCCTTCCTGGTGACATATAGCTACGGCGGGGTCTGGCACTCTGGCTTTAACAGAGGGTCGAGGGGCGTAGCTATTCTTGTGCGCCGCGCCCTCCCATTCGTGCTCCACAAAGTCACTACTGACCCATCAGGTAGCTTCGTGGCCTTAGAAGGGACCATAGAGGACCGGGCCCTGAATCTGATGTCCGTGTACTCCCCGCCATCACTGATGGCCTCCACCCTTAAGCGAATCACAGACCTGGTTCCCGCCTTGCCCCCGGGAATGACCATCATTGGGGGGGATTTCAACGCAGTCATGAGTCCTGACCTTGACCCTGCCAGACCCCCTTTGACTACTAGAATCACCCACGCAAACCTTTTGATGAATTCGGCAGCCACCCTGGGGGTCTGCGACGCCTGGAGACTTTGGCATCCACTGGCCCGACACTACACGCACACTTCGGCATCCCACCACACGCACGCGCGACTTGACTATATTTTTATGCCGGCCACGGACTGTCGGGTAATTAAGGACATTACCATCCTCCCTAGAGGTATATCTGACCACTCGCCCATAGCGATGGAGATAGGCGACCTCCCGGAGTCTCTGCGTCCGATTTGGAGGCTAAACGCCTGGTTTCTCCAGGATGAGGACCTTAGGAAGTCAGTGGGCGATGAGCTCCAACACTACTTCGTCACTAATCGAGGCTCTGTCTCCTCCCCTGGTACCCTGTGGGAAGCTGGTAAAGCCACCATCCGCGGATTCGCTAAGGACCAGCTCAAACTTAAACGGCTCGCGCAAGACTCTCGCCTTACTCAACTAGAGGCCCAGGCAACTCTCCTTGAGGGCCAGTCGCCTGAAGAGAGATCTGAGGCCCAAGTTAGAAGATTGGCATTTCTAAGAGACGAAATTAGGCAGATTTCCTTGGAGGCCGCCAAGCTGCTTTGGAGGTCCTCTGTAGCAAGAGTCTACGGCTGGGGAGACAAAAATGGGAAGCTCCTTCATCGACTGGCCACGTACCCAATGGCCAACCGCATAATTCCAGAGGTGATAGCTCCAGACGACACGATCCACCGCTCCCCGGGGATTGTGGCTCAGTGTTTCGCCACGTACTACGCCGCCATCTATTCAGCTCAATCTCCCAGCCTTTCACTTCCAGAGCTGCTTCGTCTGGAGCAGATCTCTCTTCCGTGACTCAGCGAGCCTGAGGCGGAGGCGCTGGACCTCCCGATCACTCAGGAGGAGGTCAATGAAGCCATATCCCATATGGCCTCTGGCAAGACCCCGGGTCTGGACGGGCTCCCGCAGGTGTTCTATGCGGCCTACCGAGACACGCTTGTACCTCATCTTCTGGAGATGTACGCCGAGGCAGCTGACAAGGGCACATTCCGCTCAGAAACCGATATGGCCACCATTGTGGTGATTCCTAAGTCTCAGCCCCCCTCGAAGCGCTGCTCTGACTACCGCCCCATCTCTCTCATTAATTCGGAGCTCAAGGTGTTTGCCTCCGTCCTAGCCAACCGCATGCGGCCGTATCTGACCAAACTGGTCCATCCTGACCAGTGCGGCTTCATACCCTCAAGGGGCACCAGGCACTGCCTTAGACGCCTCCACCTCGCCCTAGCGAATCGCCATCGACTGACCCTGTACTTGTCACTCCTACTCGTTGATTTTGAGAAAGCTTTCGACTCTGTGGATTGGCGGTACCTTGAGGAGGTGTTGACGGAAATGGGTTTTGGAGAAAACTTCCGCAAACTGGTAAAGCCTCTATATAGTAGGCCACGGGCCCGTGTGCTGGTCAACGGAGCGCTGTCCCAGCCCTTCCCCATCAGGAGGGGCACGAGGCAGGGATGCCCCCTCTCACCCCTCCTCTTCGCCTTGGTTATGGAGCCCTTCGCTTGCCTCATACGGTCGGATGACCGGATTAAGGGATGGAAATGGCCCGGGCTGGGAGAAGACAAAATCGCTCTCTATGCAGACGATGTTCTGCTCTTTCTGGTCGAGCCAGCGCAGTCGGGACCCCGGTGTCTTCGTGCATTAGATCTCTTTGAGCGAACATCTGGCCTCCGACTGAACTCCGCTAAAACTGTCCTGGTCCCCCTTCATCTCTCGAGAGAGTGCTTCGACTGGCAGACCTCGATCCCTCTCCGGAGACAGTCCTTCAAGTACCTGGGGATCTGGGTTGCTGTCCTCCCGGACCTCACTTGGGCGCCCAATGTAACCCCGCTAGTGAAGAAGGCCCGAGCTGTCCTCATCCGATGGCAATCGCTGCCGCTGAACCCCATGGGCAGAATAGCCTTATTTAAAATGATGATTCTACCCAGGTTCCTATATGTACTCCAGAATATACCCTTGCTCCTCTCACGGACGTGGTTCAGAGAGATGGACAGTCTAGCCACCAAGTTCCTTTGGGGAGGTCGGAGGCCCTCACCCACTGCCGGATCCCGCCCTTCGATGGAGGTCTAGGTATGACGAACTTGTACCTCTACTATTTAGCCACCCGACTCCTCACCATTCACGATTGGTTCAACGGCGGCTGGTCTGACCCCGCATACAGGGTGGAACTACATGTCCTGGGTCTATCCAGCATCCAGGGGATGCTGTACGGGAGTCCCATCCCCTACACCCTGCCCACAGTCACGCATGGGGTCCTTCTGGCCTGGCGGGCTGCTCTGCGCCACACCCAGTGGTCAGGCAAACTGACTCAACATACCCCGCTTTGGCAGGACACCTGGCTCCGGGAGGTCGCCAACTTATCTGGCTTCAGGGCGTGGGATCTTATCGGGGTCTCGCAGCTGGGGGACGTATGGGGAGGGAATCATCTGCGCACCTTTCAAGATCTACAAACCCGGTATTCCTTGCATCCCTCACAGTTTTACCGCTACCTGCAGCTGCGTCACGCCCTCCATTCCCATCTTTCGGATGGCACCTCCTTACCTGAATATAGCCCACCCGAAGCCCAAACCATGACCGGTAACTTGGGGAAGGGAGGGATTTCCCGTATCTATCGCTCCCTCATGAACAACACTTCTAACACACTACACCGACTCAGGGACCGGTGGGAGGGATGGCTAGGGACTCTGGAGGATGAGGACTGGAGGGATGCGCTAATGACACCCAAAACAATCACAGCTTTGGCGCTGCTCCGTTTAGTCCAAATATACTATCTCCACGCCGCATATCTTACTCCGCTACGCCTCCACCGCGCAGGGCTCAGACCTGATGCGTCCTGCCCCCGCTGTAACCACTCGCAGACTGATTTTTTCCACATGGTATGGCTTTGCTCTGTAGTTGCGCGCTTTTGGGACTTGGTGGTTGGGGAACTCACTGAGGTCCTGGGTTGGGAGGTTCCTCTTAACCCGCTCAATGTGCTCCTGGGGGTCACGGAAGGGCTGGATGGCTCCAGGGTGGACAAACTCTTTCTGAACACAGCCCTGGTGGTGGCCAAGAGAGACATTGCGGCGAACTGGCTGAACTCGACCGCACCTACCATGACACGATGGCGCAGGGGGGTGGATTGGTGTGCGGTGCAAGAAAAAGCTTTGTACGAGGCCAGGGGTTGTCCAAAGAAATATCGCAAAATGTGGGGTAAATGGGTTGGGGTGATAGAGGACTGAAACCCCCTGGAGCGGTTGTAGACCTGTGGCGAGCATTAATAGGTTCTCCTTCATGCTCTATGGCTGTCCAGGGCGTCCCCGTCGCCACAATGATATTGCACTCCTGCCATGCTTTGATGTCTTGCTTGCTGCTGGTCTTCTGTTTTTCTGTATGTATGCTTTTACTCAATGAAATCAATAAAATCAATAAAAATTGGTTATCAAAATAAAATTCCCACTTTATTCTGACCAATTTGCAATGAGAGCTTCTATGTTTACACACACATACAGGTATGGAGAGTTATTAATGAATCGCCCCCATGTTCTGCTTTCATCTTTCATGCCCTTATAACAAGTTAAGGGCTAAATTCCTATCCCTTTGTTAACAAGAGGCTTCACAGGGATCGTAATTATGAGTTGTGTGATAATTCTCAAATTCTCTGAGTTGCTCCTAATAGATTCCAGCAGGTCAAACCTGCTGAAATGTATCGGGTGTGGGAGACTTGGAAAAAAAGGAATATAAGCCAAATCGATTCCACATGCTTCATTTTCAAGTGGTAAAAACCTCACCCTCGGGTAGTAGTATTTAACACGTTTGGTGAATGCCCTACCCTATTTCACTCAACTTGTGTGAGCCAAGATAGAAAATCTGACCACTCTAAAGCGGAAAAAAATGGTATTCCATCATTCTACACGAAAGACCTAAGCAAAAAATAAACACATCTAAATAGAAAAAAATAGTCATGTAAAAACATAGAAGATTAGCAAGGAGTTCAGAAATTATAAAGTGATAAAAAATAAGATGTCCATGAATCACAAACTCTCAGCTGCCATTGATTCTTAATAAAAGCTTTGTTGAAGAATATAGGGCCAGATGTACGAAGCTTATTTGAGGTTGCTAATGGCCCGGTTCACAGAATCGGACCGTTTGCGGCCGTAAAAATGCATTTTTTATGTAAAAATGCCCAATTTGCGATTTGATAACCAATTACTGAATCACAAATTGGGTTTGCAATTCGGTATTAGGAAGGGGCGTGCTTAGGGCGCCTCTTCCTAATTGTGACTCACAGTGGTATGTGTGAATGTTTTGCAACCGAAATGCAGTCAGACAAACTCTGAGTTGGTGGTAATGTTGATGAAGCAAACACAAGGAGATGATGGATGGATCACTGAAACTTTTCAAACACTCACCCCCTCCCCCCGAGTCACAGATCTGGGTTGAATCCATCATTGTTCTTTAGCTCACTTCACCACCCCAGTTCAGATCCAGCCATATGCAAATCAGTCTTGACCCTGTTTCTCACTGGAACAGTCCAGCCCGAACTGCCAAGCCGGTCTTCCCTGGACCGGAAACAAGCATCCTGGGACCGGTTTCAGGGTAACACCCCTCATCAGCCAGGCTAGCTTGAATCCAGTGGCAAGGTAAGCAAGGGATCCACATCTGGGCATACCCTGCCAACTTAGGGCGAACAAAGCAAACACAAGGAGATGATGGATGAAGTGCTGAAACTTTTCAGACACTCGCCCCCAGTCACAGATCTGGGTTGAATCCATCTTCGTAGTTTAGCTCACTTCGCCACCCCAGTTCAGACCCAGCCATATGCAAATCAGTCTTGACCATGTTTCTCATGGATAAGTCCAGCCCGAACTGCCAAGCCAGGTCTTTCCTGGACCGGAAACAGGCATCCTGTTGACAAAAACATTTTTTAAGAGCAGGTAGTGGTCCCACGGACTACTTCTTACTCTTAAAAAATGAAGAGAAAACTTTCATCCCGTTTTCCTTTAAGGAAAACAGGCTGCATTTTTTTAAAAATTGCTTAATTTAAAAGCAATCACAGACATGGTGGTCTGCTGACTCCAGCAGGCCACCATCCCTGTGATTTTTGCGATTCCCAATGGGTCGCAAACCAAGACCTACCTCATGAATATCAATAAGATGGGTCTATTTGCGACCCACTGGGAACTGCTAGATGTTTTAAACACACATTTGTGCATAGTTGTTTGCGATCACCAAATAGCAAATCGCAAAAATTTGCTATTAGGTAATCACAAACACAAAGCCCATAGTTGTGAATTGACTAGAAATTCTTGACGGAATTAATTTTCAAACTTTTTTATTGGAGTTTTTTTGTCTTTGATCAGGTCTTACGCTTCTTTCATATTTTCTTAACACACAACCTGAGACAGGTGAATGCAGCTGTGCACTTGAGTACATTACAAGTCCATTTGGTTGGATGTGTGCGCACATGGGCTATTAAACTGTGTAATGGGCCTCAGGCATTTATTCTGCAAAAGGTAAACTACAAGTTTTGTGCTTCTGCTAGTGTGGAGTAAGCCACGCCATCATTTGCATCATGTTCTTATTAGCATACCTTACAACATGAGAAATTTAAAAAGACAAACATTTTAATTTAAACGAAATCAGACACCAACTTGTCATAGGAATGCGATTAGCAGATGATGTTTTAAAGAGGAAGAAAAACAGAATATATATAAAGAAAGGTATTTTTTGTGGAATGTAAGTCCAGTATTTAATGTACGGACGTTTTACATATTTTTTGAGCTCAGAAAGATCGACCAACGAGAAAGTCAAAGAAGAGCTGATAAAGAATCACTCCCACCTGTATTCTAACACTGGCTAATATCCTCAAAACCAATCTCCACCTCTTTTGCTCAGATTGACGCTGTTACAAATCCAGTTGACTGCCCTGCCTTCCATTTTTCTCTCCGACTTAAAAAAAGAAAAGCCTGGGCGATTTTTTGTCCATTTGGAACAGATTATAACTTCCCAAAATAGAATGACGTCCAAATTTACGAGCATGAAAGCGTAGGGGCTTCCAAAACTCCACTGAAGTTCTGTCTTATGACTTCCAGTTGCCCTGTCCATCGTAAGAGGGATGAGTGCTCTACTGGACATGCTGTGTTCCTGAAGAGGAACAGTTGACAGGTTTGACTGTGCGTGCGTCACTGCCTCGCTTCTGATAAAGACTACATGGTGAAAGCCTGTATGTAGTATGACATGTCTGTTTGTTTTTAATTCAAAGTCCATGACAAATGTTTCCTATGTTTGATTATCACTGCATTCCCCCAGGTTTTGCCAGACTACCTGAAAGGACTGTTCAGCATCCTGCCACACAAGCAGCCCAGCGAGCAGCAGTTCCAGCAGATATCCAGGCTAGCAGCCCTCCAACACCGCGCAAAGGACAGCATCTACCTGCCCACCATGTGAGTATCCACACAAGTTCTAGCGTCATCTCTTTGATTCTGGGTTGACTTGAATAATGCCACCTTTCTCCTGGCCTGAACACACACGGGTACCAATGGGCTAGGTGCTCTCTCCAACAAAGGGTAACTCTAGAACCAAACACGGTTTAAGTCTCTACTGGGCCAAAAATCAAGCTGTTCAAGAGCACCCTGCACAGCAGCTGGTGAAATCAGTGTGGCCAGCACTTGTGGCTTCAACCAGAATAGTTAATTCATTCTTATGGCATGCTACCTCCTTAAAGATGAAAAAGAACCTACTCGCCCTCAAATAACTAATATTATTTGTGCAAAACCTACATTTCTAAAGTAGAACAGGGTTAATGTAACCAGTGCAGGAAGGATGTTCTCATTGTACACAACCAGCTCCCTCAGCTTTCACTGACTGAATGTATGCTTACCTTTGACTCTGTTTAGCGCTCCGCTGACTTTTCAGCTAGGTTGGCACTATACAAATTCCACATATATATTCATGCAACCATACATAATGTGTTCTGAGGTTAGTGAGGCAGTTGTGTTATTATTGCAAAACAAACAGCGTTTAAAACATTTTACTTCTGATGACACAAGTTTGGTAGAATCTATGGGATTTGTATAATCTCAAGAATTTGTAGAATATGAAGGACTGCCGGTAAAGCTCAGTAGACTTCACATCATCATGAGACACAGAATCTGCCTAGGATGAACACATAAAGCATGCAGAGTGTGATGGAGCCAACGCCTTATTCCGAGCCGTTATCCTCTTGGACCTGCCTGCAGCATTCACTGCCATGAATCACTCCACACTGATTGACCGCCTGCACCGAGAGTGTAGAAACACAGCTCCAGGGCCGGCCTATGGCAGATGGTAGTCTCCCTGGCTCCCTTTTGTTCGCAACCCTTCCACTACCACAGGGCTTAACAGTGTCTGCTCTCTTGTTCAATGTCAACCTCACTCCACTGGAATCACTGAACTTCCCATGCAGACTCACTTACTACAATACCATAAATATAATAAATATATTATGTAATATACAAATATATATGTATATAAATATATTATAGAATATATAGAATATATGTATAAATATATTCTCAGAATCCACAAAACAACACATACAAGCTACTAAAGCAGATTTACACTCAAAAGAATAACAATGGATTCCCAAAACACCGGGCAAGGCAGAGATAGTGCTGTACGACAACGCATCCTTGATTGTTCCACACTTTGCTAGATCACTCCTTCTTGGTTCTTGCCACCGTCATCCAAAATAATAACAAATCTGGCCACCTTTCCCTTTTTCGTTAGTTAACTCTCCTGTCAATTTTCTCGTTTCCATCTTAGAGCATGCCCTTTCGTAGTTGCCTTTTCTTCGAAGGGTTCTTGTAATAATAGCTGGCCTTCTACATAACTAACCAGATCAACAAACACCACCTAATCCTCCCGACTAGCCTACAATGCAGAATGCAGCACATACAAAACACAGTAAGCTCCTACACCATCTATGTAGTCTTTGTCATGGTAGTTTGCAAAGTGCATGGTCGCCAGTAACACCTAATAGATTTGTCTATCATGAATTGCTACTGATGCTTTCTGAGAGGTTATTGAAGGAAAAGAGGTTGGTCTTGAGAATCTTTTTAAATATACTTCTGACTTCCCATGGGTACAGATGATAGATGTAGGAAAAAGGATTGTTAAACCCTGAAAGCAAGAGACCATAGTCTTTATGAACGGGGTCTGAGCTCCAGCAAAGTCAAAAGAATCTACTTGTTGTTAATCAAACAGAATTCTGTGAGGAATGCCTAGCTTACCTTTGGTATCCTGCCACAAGCAGCAAGGTATTCAGAAAAAATGGATGTGATATACGAACAACATGAAAACAATATTACAGCTATGAAATAAGCAAGTTAAAATGACCAAACCAATTTAGTTACTAATAATCAACTTTATTAATCAAAAATAATTAAAAAAGAAGAAAATAGGAGGTATGGATCAGGGCCTACTACAAAAATAAAAAGTGTTAAATAAAACGTAGCGTGGAATTCTTCAGCATGGCAAGGCTGAACATTGTGGCTGACAGGACTGCGCAAGGCAGAATACCTAATGTTCACTGTCACACAGAAGCGTCAAACCAAAAGCTCTGAGAGGGAAAACTAGGAAAATGAAGCCGCCAAAGTCCGATCTTTTCGGGTAAGCTTGGCACCTAGCCCCATCTTCCAGAGAAATGTTCAATGTCCCACTGCACAGGAAAAGTTATATTACCTCTTCCAGAGCCAGGGATCTCCTAAGGCCAGGAGTAGCTGCACGGTCGGTATCTCTGCAGTCTGCTGGCCCACCCTACCCAGCCTCCACCTCTGCCTGTGAAGTAGGTCCTGAGGTTGGTGACGAGCTTGTGAGCAGACAGCCCAGGAGCTCAAGACATCATATTGTGCTTTCTGTAAACATCCACCCAGCTCCAGACAAATAAAGAGTGCACACCGGTCCACGCCAGGGAATGTGCCCATTTCAATCAAATGTCCCGTTGCCTCCTCACACCCTCCCCCATCATAAACACAAATGAATTCTTTGCTGTCATGAATGCATTTACTAGTGCGGCTCTCTCCACCACGAGAGTGGAGAATCCTGCAGTAGTAAACCATACTCAAGCGGTGGCGTTGGGAAGTGGGTTTGCCTTGTAAGTTTGGAAACCATTACAAACATATACGTTTATTGACATTCCCGAACTCCTTTCCGACCTCTCCCCCTCCTGGAAATGGTCGGAGATTTACTCCAACCAGGGCTGGAGTCACTCCACTGGCAAGAGTCGAAGGGGCGGGGATCACCCAGACACAGGCTGGGTTTGCAGTGAAAGGACTTGTTTTTCTATGGGCAGGAATGTTTTCCCTGCAGAGAAAATAAATGTGCATTTTGTATAGGAGGCGCCATCAACCTTGGGTGAACCTCTCCGCTGTGTACAACTCCGCACATGGGGAATAGGAGCCTGTAGGAAAAGTCTCATGACGTTCCCGGAAGTGTGCCTGGAAAGCTCTGCCTCGCACAGCTGGCCAGTGCAGTGCTATTTCTGGGAATGTTGGACTTTTACGGGGTTTTTATTAATAGGACCCGAGTTCCAAATCTGCCAGTTTTAATGAGGCCCTTTGACATCATTAAAATGTTGCCCTAACTAGAACATTCCGTCTAAATGCGTTGAACTGATGAAATAATTTGTCTGGTTACTAAAAGATAAGTGGTGTCTTTTTTCTAATAAAATGCTGGTCTGTCCCTCCAAAGAAGTCACATGAGGGCTCGGCGCTCAACCATCACGTCCCGCCGGCCATCCGATCAGGAAAATAAACTAGGCAGACACAACACATAAAATGTCCCATAAAATCAAAAGTCACCCTTACACAGCAGTACAAACAACGAACGACGTTAGAAATCCTTTTCATGATGCAGCTGGAAACCATCGCACTTTGCATCCTGTTGTTTTGTAAAAGTGGTTAGCTGCTGAAAACTGGAATCGTCTGTTTTTTATGGTCATATTGTGCAACTTTTGGGGCCTTTCTGGATGGATAACTGTTACACATTTTCTGAAGAAATTTGGAACTGAGAGGTGATAGATAGATAGATAGATAGATAGGTAGATAGATAGATAGATAGATAGATAGATAGATAGATAGATAGATACGTACATACATACATATTTATATATATATTCACTGAAAAAACCATAGGTTTTAGGGACAGTTATAGTTAGTTGGACATTGCACTCGTACAAAACCCGTGAAATTCCCCTGTTATAGTTAGTTCAGCTAACTATAACTCGCGCCCCGCAATGCACTGCTGATGACGTCACATATTACATCACTCATGACATGGTCAGTGACATCACTGATGACATCACTGATGACATCTCAAATGACATCACTGATGACATCACTGATGACATCATCCAGTGACTGTGTGTTTCTGTAAAGTTTAAATATGTTTAATATATATAGGGAAAGGCGTATTGAAGAATGAGTGGGTGTATAAGTGTCTGAATGGATGATTTAGTACGTGAGTGACTGACTCTACAAGTGAGTGATTAAACGTATCTTACTGAATGCATGGGTTAGTGACTAAACTGTGTGAATGTCTGTATCCGTCTGTTTGTTGGTGTGTAAGTGGATGCATGGATTTGCGAATAGCTACATGAGTGTCTATATGGGTTATTGATTGGTTCTCTGAGTATCTGTATGGCTGCCTGAGTGTTTTTGTGGATGGGGTGTGTGTGACTCTATACATAGATGTGTGAGTGGGTGATTCACTGGGTGCATGATTTCAAGAGTGCATCTGTGATGGACTGCTTGGGTGGGTGAGTGTGTGTATGGGTGTGTTAGTGAGTGAATGTATATCTCAGTGGTACATGTGCGAGTAACTACATATGTAAAAGGCAGTATATATGTGTGTTAGAGTATTTAAATGGCTATAAGTGAGAGTGTGTTATTGTGAGAGTGGCTGTATGGATGCGTGTGTGCTTGTATCAGTGATTGTATAAGAGCGTAAGAATGTGCTAGTATTTGTATGAGTAAGTGAGCTGGTGTGTGTATAACTGTATAGGTGAGTAAATGGGTGTGTGATTAATTTTTTGCATGACTGACTAGGTGTGTGAGTACCTCTATGGATGAGTGGCGGTGTGTGAGTGTTTATATAGGTGTATAAGTGCATATGATAGTCCTGTACTGAGTGACTGTAAGTATGAGTGACTGTACAGGTGAGTGAGTGGATGTGTGTGTAGACCTAAGAATCAGTGAGTGGGTATGTAGTTTTTGGTGTTGGAGTGTCTATGGTTTTGAGAATGGCAGTCTGTAATTTAGAGTGGGTGTATCAAAAGTTATATTAGGGTGTGAGAAGATGCATGAAATTATCACATGGATGATGTCATCAGTGATGTCATTTGAGATGTCATCAGTGAGGTCATCAGTGATGTCACTGACCATGTCATGAGTGATGTAATATGTGACGTCATCAGCAGTGCATTGCGGGGCGCGAGTTATAGTTAGCTGAACTAACTATAACAGGGGAATTTCACGGGTTTTGTACGAGTGCAATGTCCAACTAACTATAACTGTCCCTAAAACCTATGGTTTTTTCAGTGAATTTCAAAGGTTTTTTAAATGCTAATTTCTAACTATAACGTGTCTGAAACCTATGGTTTTTTCAGTGAATTTCAAAGGTTTTTTAAATGCTAATTTCTAACTATAACGTGCCTGAAACCTATGGTTTTTTCAGTGAATTTAAAAGGTTTTTTAAATGCTAATTTCTAACTATAACGTGCCTGAAACCTATGGTTTTTTAAGTGAATTTCAAAGGTTTTTTAAATGCTAGTTTCTAACTATGCCAACAGAGGTAGGACATGTGAAGAAAGAAGAAAAACGCACAGAAAGAAGCAAAAGATGTGCAGAAAGAACCAACAGAGGAGCAGAAAGAGGCCTTGTTGCAAAATCATCCTGTGCCCACAACTTTTTCAGACGGGTACTGGTGGTAACTGACTCTGACTAACCAGAGCCAGTGCACGTTTGCACAGTGGTGAAGGGAGGGGGGCCTGAGGTGACGTGTGCAAACGCGCCCCGTGGCGCGTTTTAAGTTGCGGGATTAAGTCCCCTTGAATCCTGAGGGTCCCTGGGGTCCAACTAGCCCCCCAGGTACCTACAGTTAGGACCACAGAGCTGAGTTGCAGAGAGGCATTCCGAGGCCACGCACCTTTTTTCACCTCTCTGCAACGCACCTCTGTTGTGCTTACTGAAGGTACCTGGTGGGCTAGTTGGCCCCCAGGATTCAAAGGGAATTAACTCCCCAACTTAAAACGCACCACATGGCGTGTTTGCGCACATGTCACCTGAGGCCCCGCCCCTCCCTTCACCACTGTGCAAACGCGCCCTGTGGCGCGTTTTAAGTTGGGGGATTAGGTCACCTTGAATCCTGAGAGTCCCTGGGGCCCAACCAGCCCACCAGGTACTTCCAGTAAGCACCACAGGCCTGCGTTGCAACGCCTGTAACAAATTGTGCAGTTGTGTTTAGGTAGTGAAGAGGGTCGTGCTGGGGGTAGTGTTTTAGGGTTTAGGGTAGTGCAGTGGTGTTTGTGTAGTGTAGGGGGTCATGCTGGGGGTAGATTTAGGGTTTAGGGTAGTGCAGTGGTGTTTGGGTAGTGTAGGGAGTCGTGCTGGGGAGTGGTTTAGGGTAGTACAGTGGTGTTTGGGTAGTGTAGGGGGTCGTGCTGGGGTTAGTGTTTTAGGGTTTTAGGGTTTAGGGTAGTGCAGTGGTGTTTGGGTAGTGTAGGGGATACTGCTGGGGGTAGTGTTTTAGGGTTTAGGGTAGTGCAATGGTGTTTGGGTAGTGTAGGGGGTACTGCTGGGGGTAGTGTTTTAGGGTTTAGGGTAGTGCAGTGGTGTTTGGGTAGCGTAGGGGGTACTGCTGGGGGTAGTGTTTTATGGTTTAGGGTAGTGCAGTGGTGTTTGGGTAGTGTAGGGGTTCGTGCTGGGGGTAGTTTTTAGGGTTTAGGGTAGTGCAGTGGTGTTTGTGTAGTGTAGGAGGTCGTGTTTTAGGGTTTAGGGTAGTGCAGTGGTCTTTGGGTAGTGTAGGGAGTCGTGCGGGGGTTTTGCTTTAGAGTTTAGGGTAGTGCAGTGGTCTTTGGGTAGTGTAGGGGGTTGTGCGGGGGTAGTGTTTTAGGGATTAGGGTAGTGCATTGGTATTTGGGTAGTGTAGGGGTCATGCGGGGGGTAGTGTTTTAGGGTTTAGGGCAGTGCAGTGGTGTTTAGGTAGTGTAGGGGGTCATGCTGGGGGAGTGTTTTAGGGTTTAGGGCAGTGCAGTGGTGTTCGGGTAGTGTAGGGGGTCGTGCTGGGGGAGTGTTTTAGGGTTTAGGGCAGTGCAGTCGTGTTCGGGTAGTGTAGGGGGTCGTGCTGGGGGAGTATTTTAGGGTTTAGGGTAGTGCAGTGGTGTTCGGGTAGTGTAGGGGGTCATGCTGGGGGTAGTGTTCTAGGGTTTAGGGCAGTGCAGTGGTGTTCGGGCAGTGTAGGGGTCTTGCTGGGGGTGGTGTTTCAGGGTTTAGGGCAGTGCAGTGGTGTTCAGGCAGTGTAGGGGGTCGTGCAGGGGTGGTGTTTCAGGGTTTAGGGCAGTGGTGTTCGGGCAGTGTAGGGGGTCATGCTGGGGGTGGTGTTTCAGGGTTTGGGGCAGTGCAGTGGTGTTCGAGCAGTAAAGGGGGTCATGCTGGGGGTGGTGTTTCAGGGTTTAGGGCAGTGCAGTGGTGTTCGGGCAGTGTAGGGGGCGGTGCAGGGGGTAGTGTTTCAGGGTTTAGGGCAGTGCAGTGGTGTTCGGGCAGTGTAGGGGGTGGTGCAGGGGGTGGTGTTTCAGGGTTTAGGGCAGTGCAGTGGTGTTTGGGCAGTGTAGGGGTCGTGCAGGGGGTGGTGTTTCAGGGTTTAGGGCAGTGCAGTGGTGTTCGGGCAGTGTAGGGGGCGGTGCAGGGGGTGGTGTTTCAGGGTTTAGGGCAGTACAGTGGTGTTCGGGCATTGTAGGGGGTGGTGCTGGGGCTGGTGTTTCAGGGTTTAGGGCAGTGCAGTGGTGTTCGGGCAGTGTAGGGGGTCGTGCTGGGGCTGGTGTTTCAGGGTTTAGGGCAGTGCAGTGGTGTTCGGGCAGTGTAGGGGGTTGTGCTGGGGCTGGTGTTTCAGGGTTTAGGGCAGTGCAGTGGTGTTCGGGCAGTGTAGGGGGTCTTGCTGGGGCTGGTGTTTCAGAGTCTAGAGCAATGCAGTGGTGTTCGGGCAGTGTAGGTGGTCTTGCTGGGGCTGGTGTTTCAGGGTTTAGGGCAGTGCAGTGGTGTTCGGGCAGTGTAGGGGTCGTGCTGGGGGTGGTGTTTCAGGGTTTAGAGCAGTGCAGTGGTGTTCGGGCAGTGTAGGGGTCGTGCTGGGGCTAGTGTTTCAGGGTTTAGGGCAGAGCAATGGTGCTCAGGCAGTGTAGGGGGTTGTGCTGGGGGTGATGTTTCAGGGTTTAGGGCAGTGCAGTGGTGTTAGGGCAGTGTAGGGGGTCGTGCTGGGGTGGTGTTTCATGGTTTAGGGCAGTGGTGTTCAGGCAGTGTAGGGGGTTGTGCTGGGGTGGTGTTTCATGGTTTAGGGCAGTGCAGTGGCGTTCGGGCAGTGTAGGGTGTCGTGCTGAGGGGTGGTGTTTCAGGGTTTAGGGCAGTGCAGTAGTGTTTGGGCAGTGTAGGGGGTCGTGCAGGCGGTGGTGTTTCAGGGTTTAGGGCAGTGCAGTGGTGTTCGGCCAGTGTAGGTGGTCTTGCTGGGGCTGGTGTTTCAGGGTTTAGGGCAGTGCAGTGGTGTTCGGGCAGTGTAGGGGGTCGTGCTGGGGGTGGTGTTTCAGGGTTTAGAGCAGTGCAGTGGTGTTCGGGCAGTGTAGGGGGTCGTGCTGGGGCTAGTGTTTCAGGGTTTAGGGCAGAGCAATGGTGCTCAGGCAGTGTAGGGGGTTGTGCTGGGGGTGATGTTTCAGGGTTTAGGGCAGTGCAGTGGTGTTAGGGTAGTGTAGGGGGTCGTGCTGGGGGTGGTGTTTCAGGGTTTAGGGCAGTGCAGTGGTGTTCCGGCAGTGTAGGGGGTCGTGCAGGGGGTGGTGTTTCAGGGTTTAGTGCAGTGGTGTTCGGGCAGTGTAGGGGGTCGTGCTGGGGTGGTGTTTCAGGGTTTAGGGCAGTGCAGTGGTGTTCGGGCAGTGTAGGGTGTCGTGCTGAGGGGTGGTGTTTCAGGGTTTAGGGCAGTGCAGTAGTGTTTGGGCAGTGTAGGGGGTCGTGCAGGCGGTGGTGTTTCAGGGTTTAGGGCAGTGCAGTGGTGTTCGGCCAGTGTAGGTAGTCTTGCTGGGGGTGGTGTTTCAGGGTTTAGGGCAGTGCAGTGGTGTTCGGGCAGTGTACGGGGTAGTGCTGGGGCTGGTGTTTCAGGGTTTAGGGCAGTGCAGTGGTGTGCGGGCAGTGTACGGGGTCGTGCTGGGGCTGGTGTTTCAGGGTTTAGGGCAGTGCAGTGGTGTTCGGGCAGTGTAGGGGGTCGTGCAGGGGGTGGTGTTTCAGGGTTTAGGGCAGTGCAGTGGTGTTCGGGCAGTGTAGGGGGTCGTGCTGGGGCTGGTGTTTCAGGGTTTAGGGCAGTGCAGTGGTGTTCGGACAGTGTAGGGGGTCTTGCTGGGGGTGGTGTTTCAGGGTTTAGGGCAGTTGTGTTCGGGCAGTGTAGGGGGCCTTGCTGGGGGTGATGTTTCAGGGTTTAGGGCAGTGCAGTGGTGTTCGGGCAGTGTAGGGGGTCTTGCTGGGGGTAGTGTTTCAGGGTTTAGGGCAGTGCAGTGGTGTTCGTGCAGTATAGGGGGTCGTGCTGGGGATGGTGTTTCTGGGTTTAGGGCAGTGCAGTAGTGTTCGAGCAGTGTAGGGGTTGTGCAGGGGTGGTGTTTCAGGGTTTAGTGCAGTGGTGTTCGGGCAGTGTAGGGGGTCGCGCTGGGGGTGGTGTTTCAGGGTTTAGGGCAGTGCAGTGGTGTTCGGGCAGTGTAGGGGGTCATGCACGGGGTGGTGTTTCAGGGTTTAGGGCAGTGCAGTGGTGTTCGGGCAGTGTAGGGTGTTGTGCTGGGGCTGGTGTTTCAGGGTTCAGGGCAGTGCAGTGGTGTTCAGGCAGTGTAGGGGGTCGTGCTGAGGCTGGTGTTTCACGGTTTAGGGCAGTGCAGTGGTGTTCGGGCAGTGTAGGCGGTCGTGCTGGGGCTGGTGTTTCATGGTTTAGGGCAGTGCAGTGGTGTTCGGGCAGTGTAGGGGGTCATGCTGGGGCTGGTGTTTCAGGGTTTAGGGCAGTGCAGTGGTGCTCAGGCAGTGTAGGGGGTCGTGCTGGGGGTGATGTTTCAGGGTTTAGGGCAGTGCAGTGGTGTTCGGGCAGTGTAGGGGGTCATGCAGGGGCTGGTGTTTCAGGGTTTAGGGCAGTGCAGTGGGGTTCGGGCAGTGTAGGGGGTCGTGCTGAGGGTAGTGTTTTAGGGTTTAGGGTAGTGCAGTGGTGCTTGTGTAGTGTAGGGGGTCGTGCTGGGGGTAGTGTTTTAGGGTAGTGCAGTGGTGTTTGTGTAGTGTAGGGGGTCATGTTTTAGGGTAGTGCAGTGGTGTTTGGGTAGTGTAGGGGTCGTGCTGGTGGTAGTGTTTTAGGATTTAGGTTAGTGCAGTGGTGTTTGGGTAGTGTAGGGGGTCGTGCTGGGGGTAGTGTTTTAGGGTTTAGGATAGTGCAGTGGTGCTTGTGTAGTGTAGGGGGTCGTGCTGGGGGTAGTGTTTTAGGGTTTAAGGTAGTGCAGTGGTGTTTTTGTAGTGTAGGGGGTCATGTTTTAAGATGCAATGCTCCAATACCTGACCAGTCTGCACTACATAAAACTGCAAAAAACTAAAAATAAAAAGTGTTTTGCACACTTTTGTCATTGGGCTATATGTGGGCTACATCTGGGTAATATTTGTGCTACATTTGGGCTCTTTTTCACTGGTGGCCATCTTGGAAGACTTCTTTGTTATGAAGTTTCCTAATTTCTTCATTTACTGCAGTCTCCTCAGTAGGAAATGCTTTCAGTTTTTTACTTTGATTCCATCAAGAAGGCATTCAGATGTCTCACATCTGCCATAAATTCAGAATGTTAGCACTCTAGTTGCTCATTAGATCACTGGAGTAAAGCTACTGCTCACCAGGGAGTTAACTGGTAGTCTGCTGCTGGTATTGAAAGTGATTGTTTCAGTCTGTATGTCAGAATTTTCTAATGAAATAGAAGAGGATTTGAGATCTCACTTAAAACATGCCCTAATTTTTCTTTCTGCAGCACTAACCATAATTTCTATTTCAAAAAGAACCCCTCATTTTGTTCCTTTTTAAATTAAATGTTTTAAGTGTTACTGGTTTATTCCAATCAAGATGGCTTCAGGTGTGCCATACTTTTGTCATAAGTAAGGCTGTTAGCGCTCTAGTTGTTCTTTAGAACACTCTGGGAAGCTGCAGTAGAACACAAAGGCATCAACTGGCAGGCTGCTCCTGTTGAAATATAACAGGAAGATATTTGAGATCACACTTGAAACATGTCCTAATTTTTCTTTCTACAGCACTAACCATAATTTCTATGACAAAATGAACCCCATCATTTTGTTCCTTTTTAAATTAAATTGTTTAAGTGTTACCAGTTTATTCCAATCAAGATGGCTTCAGGTGTGCCATACTTTTGTCATAAGTAAGGCTGTTAGCACTCTAGTTGTTCTTTAGAACACTCTGGGAAGCTGCAGTAGAACACAAAGGAATCAACTGACAGTCTCTGCCCTTGTTGGATGTACATGTTTTACTGAGAATGTCAGACTTCATTCTCACATGAGTGAGAAAGATAATGTGAATTTACAGAAAATATGCTCTCATTTTAGCTTCTGGAGCACCTTCCAAACCTCCATGGGACAAGCATGAGAAAATAGTGTTCTCTCAAACATGATTCATGATATCCCAGCAGAAGGTTTTTCACATGGTAAAATCACCTTAGAATACACCACAATTCCTAAAATTAGTATGGTACCATCAACAAATAAATTCTAATGTAACTAAAGCCTGTTATCACCCTTTATAGTTCTCCTTTTGGTGACCCTCAAAATCTTCTATTCACTACAAGGCATTTCAATGAGGTACTATCATTTATATTGGTCTCAAGATGGCTGCCAGCAATTCCAGGATGAAGTGCTGACAGCCAATCAGATCTCACGATGACATGTGTGGTTAGGCTCCGCCCAGATATATATGTGACTTTACTTTTGATTTTCTCAGGAACTACTGAACGGATTTACACCATTTAAGCAAAAGGCACGACACTGAACCAAGGGCTACCTCTTTGCCAAATTTGGTGTAATTCCGTTCAGCAGTTCGGGCTGTAGCTGCGACTAAAGGTTCCTATGGAAAAATGAATGGGGAAAACGCGTTTTGGGACCCCCCTTTTTTCTCGGCCCCCGCTTGACGTATCACCCCGAGACTTTCAGGATAGGAGCGGAACGGAGCGCCCCAACAAGTTGGAAACTTTCGCGAAGATTCGTCAACCGGCGCCAACGTTATTTCAAATAGAATGTCGCGGATTTCCTATGGATAATATGTTTTAACTATAACTATCTACTGGCGACCGCCAGTAGATAATGCCCATTTCAACTGTTTCACTTTTTCAGCTTGCCTGGTATACAATACTGCTGAGAAATAATTAAAAAGCAAGGCACCTTGTATTGAAAGATTTCGAGCACTCATATGTTTTTCAATGGTTGTTTTGGGGAAAATGCAGAATTCGTCCCCCAATTATAATCTGTGGAACACACAGGGTCCCAGTTTCAAAATCAGCACAGCCTGCCAGGCTCTTCCTCATTGGAAGCATGACAACATCAGTGCCTATTTCTACAAGAGAAATTGTTGAAAGTGAGCTTGCAATGTAAGGCGTTTTTGTCCCGCAAACTTTATTGCATTTTACTATAAGAATTTACTTGCATTACAGAAACATGCCATTATAGAATACATTCAATTCAATCTACATTTTGAGTACAGTCAACTGCATTTTGATCTATGTCAAGCATATACATATGATGACCATGGGCATAAGATCAAATGGTCAAATGCAATATCCCACCCGGATCCATAACAAAACTATAACCTTTGTATGTCACTAGAAACCATCAACATGTCCCTGGGGGTGGGTTGCCTATGTGGGCGAGGTGCTCTTTATATATAAATCCTGGGGGCGTCAGTTATTACAGAGCTTACTCTTGTACAGTGTTCGGGAGGCGGGGGGTGTGGGGGGGACATTCGATATTAGTGCGCGTACGCTCCCTGGGATCCCAGCACCTCTTCGGAGTCTGCTCCTTGAATCTCTCTAATAACGTGTCCCACTCCATTGAAATTAGATTTTTGCGGAGCCCCCTACTCTCCTCCTGCCTAAGAGCTACGCTTTCGGCGAGGCCTAACAAATGTAAATCTTCCCTCCAATCTATTAAACTTGGGGCTCTCTGCGACTTCCATCGTCTTGTAAGAAGACGCTTTGCCAACAACAGTGCCAGGTTAGTAAATCGTGTTTTCACCTTGAAACCCTTAGGACCCGTGGGGAGCCCCACTATACAATGTTCCAAGTGATCTTTACGAGCCTGTCCTGTAAGTTTGTTCAGTGCAGTAGTTATCCCTGCCCAGCATTAGGACAAATGTGGGCAGGCCCACAACATATGAAGCAGCTCTGCTCCCTCCACCTACACCGCGGGCACATCGAGGACGCCGCTGGGTAGATCCGACTAAGTCTGTGTGGTGTTAAATATGCTCGATGCGTTATCGCATATTGATTGGATTAATTTAAATCTCGAATTAAGAGATACTTTCTTAGGGTATTCTAGTATTCCCTCCCATTCATTGTCAGAGAGTACTGTGCCCAGGTCTGTCTCCCACTTTTCCCTCAGTGCAGTAAGCGGAGCCATAAGTAGGTAAGGCGTTACCTGTTAATGCACCATGTAGTTACTGGATTGGGATGTTGGCACAGAGTGCTGTAGCTGGAGAGACAGTTCTTACTGATACTTAAGCAGCTGCTGGACGCTTGCCACTCTGCCTTGGGCACCCCACTGTAAACGTTTTAATCCACTACCTTAAATAAAGAGACAGTAATGTTTACTGTGCAATTACAGTGTCTCCTCTGTTTGTTCTGGGGGAGGAGAGGGCAACCATTTTCCATTTTAGAACAGGTGTTTTCACTTAGGCACCCTCCCCTGCCACAACTCCCCAAGCAGGTGCTGTGAAGTGAGTTAGGCCTTGGTTTCATCAAACACTGGGAACCCCTAATGAATAAATTAGGAGTGAGTGAAGGAAAATTAACCACACGAAAAATATAGTCAAATATATATTAAGCCTTGAACAAAGGGCGTCAGTTAATATCTGAATGACTTTGCCATTAAAGATGGAAATTAATCTTGCATTCTCATCACTTAATTAATGTCACCTGCTCCCAAGAGAGTCAATGACAGTGCTGCAAATTCATGGCCTGCTTATTTTTTAATTTTATTTTTATTGAACATTTTGAAAAAGAAAGGTGAATAATCTTTTTAGATACAGTTTCTTCACTTTAGAGGAGTGAATAGCAGCATTCATAAATGAAAACGAACAACCACGACACATTAGAGAAAATCAAAGAACATTTTCTCTCGCTCAGTGTTCCCCTCTTAAAGATTTACCTTGTAATAGCTTCACCCCCACCTGTCCATGTCCCCATAAACCATATGCAAATTATTTGACTACATTCGAAATCCAAGGAGCCCAATTCAAACAGCCATTTTCTGAATTAAACATAGATGTTTATGGTCGAAATGGCTCTATTTACACCTGTCTGGTATGCACAAAAGGATATATTCTAGGTGTAAATTTTTTTGCAAATGTGAAATTTGTTCTCCACACCTGTGTACAATTACACATTCTTAAATCCCACGCAAGGATCGGATGAAAGCATGGTTTGCCGTGAGAGTTTGGGAACACTCACTAATTTGTAATCTTGTGGACATCCACTGAGTCCCCTCTGACCACTTCCCATCCAGAAATTGACATGAGATTTACTCCAGCAAAGGGTGGGAAGGGGTACAGAACACTCCAGCCTTCTTGTAAGCATAGAACAAAGATTTTCTGCATAGGAAATAAAAAAACACCAAAAGAAAAAAATGTACAATTTTACCCTGTGTAATTCTGCACTGGGGCAAACGGCACTCGTAAAAATGTCACATGGCCCTTCCAAAAAGAGGCCTGTAAACCTTCACCTGGTGCAGCTTTCCAGGCATACTACTAGTGTTAATGCTTATGAATAGAACAAAGTATTAAATCTGCACCTGTTCATAAGAGTAACAATAAGAGGACACACTTACAACTTTTTTTGTGTCTATGGCCCTCAGTGTTTAACTGTTAGAAAATTGCTCGATGCTGCCTGAAACTTTTTTTATAGTTCAATGAGTGGGTGCACACCCCTTTCACACAGTCTTTCCTGCCGTGTCCCCTATACATTCGCCTGTAATCTCTTAATCCACTTTCAAAGCTGCTTTGGGACAGTCAAGGGAGTGTGTAGGTATCTTTAGGTCTCCCAGGCTGCATAGGTAGGGTCAATCCCTATCTGTTCCTATTGGTGCTACTGTTTGAATGTCTCCATTTTGTTCTGCGACGGGGTGGGGCATGCTGCTCTTTGAGTCCTCGGTTAGTGTCGCCTCCATCTCTGCCTTTAGGTGACTGCTTTTGCAGCTGTTTTCGTGATGTGCATGCCAAGTGATTAAAAGCTGCATACACCTGTACAAAATGATCTGAACATCTGCTTCTGCGGAATATATGATATTACTTAGCATACCGTTACTCCGCAGGTATTTACTTCAAGTTTTTACTTCGCAAATACCATTACTGCGCATGATTTTAGTGCGCATGCTTATACTTCGCAAATATATACAAATACATTAAAAATGCTTTTACTTCGCAGTTAATTATGCATACTGTTACAACGCGTTATTGGTACTTTAAAACAAAAAATGAATCGTAATTGTAACCTATCCCCTGGCACGCACCCTGAACCCTAAAAATACCCCCTACACCCCAAAACCCTATCTCACCCTGACCCCTAAAAATATCCCAGCACCCCAAAACCTAAACGCACCCTGAACCCCAAAAATACCCCAGCACCCCAAAACCTTAAACGCACCCTGAACCCTCAAAATACCCCATGCACCCCAAAACCCTAACCCACCCTGACCCCTAAAAATACCCCAGTACCCCAAAACCTAAATGCACCCTGAACCCTAAAAATACCCCCTACACCCCAAAACCCTATCCCACCCTGACCCCTAAAAATATACCAGCACCCCAAAACCTAAATGCACCTTGAACCCCAAAAATACCCCAGCACCCCAAAACCTTAAATACACCCTGAACCCTAAAAATACCGCCTACACCCCAAAACCCTAACCCACCCTGACCCCTAAAAATACCCCTGTACCCCAAAACCTAAACGCACCCTGAACCCCAAAAGTACCCCAGCACCCCAAAACCTTAAACGCACCCTGAACCCTCAAAATACCCCATGCACCCCAAAACCCTAACCCATCCTGACCCCTAAAAATACCCCGTACCCCAAAACCTAAATGCACCCTGAACACTAAAAATACCCCCTACACCCCAAAACCCTATCCCACCCTGACCCCAAAAAATATCCCAGCACCCCAAAACCTAAACGCACCCTGAACCCCAAAAATACCCCAGCACCCCAAAACCTTAAATGCACCCTGAACCCTAAAAATACCCCCTACACCCCAAAACCCTAACCCACCCTGACCCCTAAAAATACCCCTGTATCCCAAAACCTAAACGCACCCTGAACCCATTAACAGAATTAATACTACAATGCACAGTAACTCCATTATGCGTAGTACGTGCATGCTAAGTAATGGAACATGCGTAGTAAATGCATGCTAAGTAAATGCATGCTAAGTAATGGCATCTGCGAACTAAAATATGCGTAGTAATGGTAATACGAAGTAATGACCGCGTAGTAAAGGTAGAATACCGCAGAAGCGTCTGTGGGGGAGTGGTTGAGGGGAAGTTATAGTTTACAGGGAAAACCTAAAAAAAGGCACACGGTGCACTCACGTTTTGTTATTTAATGACAAATTATTAAACAAACTAGATCAAACTGCACTGCAGATATGCATTTAGTTTAAAAATATAGGGGCCAGATTCACCAGATAATTCATGAGTATGGGAAGGAGTACTCCAGGAGTACTCTTTTATGTGCTCTAACACGCCTTTGTGAATCGTCCCCGAAACGTCCTATTTCCTATTAGTAAAAGTGAAAAGAAGCCATGCTCATTTCTATTTATAATAACTGTATATGAGTGTTCCCCAAATTTTCCAGTTTTCTTCACATTTTAGATGTTTTGTGGCTAAGCGACAAAGGCATATAGGAGTATGTAAAAGAGTACTACAGGAGTACTACTGCAGAACGCCTTTGTGAATGGGCCCCTTTATTCGGGACGTTTAGATAAGTACGGAATTTGAAATATTTAGGGGCCGATTCCGATCTCGGCCGGTAGGGCTCCGAATCGGATTCGGCTTAACCGGATCCGATTCGGAGCCCTATTTCCCGACCGAGTCGTACGCGCGTCCGGGCGAGCGAGTACGATGCGAATTCGCCGACCGACTCGTCCGGGCGTCCCGACCGCTCCGACCGACTCGTTCCCGGGTCGAACCGCACCGACCGACTCGCTCGGACTCGACTCGCACCGCGCAATGGAGACGTTCCCCGGCCGGGTGAGTACGATGCGCGCCGCGAGCAGTCCGACCGAGCCGCGCACTCCGGCTCCAAAGAGCAGTCGGAGCCGTACTTTGGGGGTCCGTGTCGGACCCCCCTGTCCGTGTAGCCGCGCGAGTCGCACACAGGGGGGACCCATGGGTCCCCCCTACCTGTGCGTGTACGGCGCGAGTCGCTTCACCGCGTACACGCTGTAGGGGGCACCCATGACCTCCCCGCACCCATTGAGTCAATGGGAGCCTGCGTACGCGTTGTACGACGGGCTCCCATTGACTTCAATGGGAGTCCGACCGACTCGAGTCCGATGGCATGCGTGCGCATCGTACTCGTTCGGTCGGGCTGCCAGAGTCCGATTCGGTCGGAAATCTCTCCGAGTCCGGCTCGGTCGGAGAGATTTCCGGCCCGAATCGGAATCGGCCCCTTAGTGTCTCTGTCCTTCTCAAACACATTTCTTCTCAGACTCCGTGCTGCGTTGCCTGTGGATGAGACCCCCCTCACATATTTCTCTTCTGCCCCTCTTTGGGCCAGTATTAGCATTGATGTAACAGGTGAATTGACCATAAGGCTTGCTCCATAGATGTGGTTCTCCGAACATACGGGGAAACTCCCAGAAGCCTGATAAGGTGATTGTATATGTGGCCACTGACAGGGTACCTTCTCTTACAGGTACTTTACCAGCCATCCCCATGGAAAATGCCCCATCTGACAAGGTTACTTGCAAATTGTCCACTGTATGTGCCATTTTTATGAAAAAACTCTGCCGGCCTGGCAGAGAACTCAAAATGTCACAGTTTTCCATCCCCTACCAGAAGAAAATTTGTTGCAATGGCAGGTGACTTTTTAGCCATTCAAGCTCTAAAATAGGTCCCTAGGTTGCTATGTTTTATTCAAATTTTTTCAATTGCTTTAACTGGCTTTTTAGCCACCAGATCATATGAGAATGTCTTCAAGCATTGTTAAACCAACCCTCCTATTGGTCAATACTTCTGCCTGTGGATTCCTCACCTTTTGAATTACCCCATGCGCAGCATTCCACTGAAACTTTTTTCCATAGCTCTCCCATGTCAACGAATACGTCACAATGGAACGGCTCTGCACTCTACTCTGCGTGACGTCATCGGAGCCATAAGAAGACCCCGTCGGCGTGCTGACGTCAGTTCCCTTTTTTCCGCACCGTCGACGCGTAACAGTTGTTTTCCAGGGCTCTCCATTTCTGGAGTTTCATTGTTGCAGGTTCTTTCTGAAATTGTAGCAGTGACATGGCTACCCATAAGAAGTCCGGGTTCAAGCCTTGCAGGGAATGTGGGGGTCATATGTCTATCACTGACCCCCATGAGGATTGTCTTTGGTGCCTCTCGTCGGACCATGATGTCGAGGGGTGTTCGTCATGCAGGCGCATGAATCCGAAGGCTCTGAAAGAGAGGGAGGTCAAGCTGTTTATGGCCAGGGCGAAGAAACAGAAAAGGGGCCGGAGAAGGATGAGATCCAAGTCAGAGGCGCAGACTCCGCACACCTCAAAGTCGTCGAGGAAGCACAAGAAGAAGCGACATCATGTATCCAGACGTCGTTCATCTAAGGATAAATCACCAAAGTCGGGGTCCCCGGTACTCCGGCATCACCAAAAGGATGAAGTCTCACCTTCCCCTTCGCCTCAGGTGACTCCGGCACACTCGCCGGCTCCGAGAGTTTCTTCGGCGCCCAGAGAAGCGATGCCTTCGCCTCCGGCCACTCCACCCCTGGCTCTAGTGTCTACGGTGCCACAACCGGAGCCAGTCATACAGCCTTCTCGAGCTGTCTCTGAACTGGCAGTACCGGATCCGTACCCACCCTTTCCGGCTCCAGGTACAGATCCTTCACATTTCTTGAATGCGATGTTCGGTATGTTTGCCAGGGTGGCTAACCCTGCTGGTGCGCCTTTTGGCCCCATGAGACCGCTTTCATACAGCCTTGGAGGTTTGCCACATCATTTTGCACAGGCGCCATTCATGCCGTTTATGCCTATGACCCCGGGAAGTTGGCCTCTCCCGACGCCGAGGTACTCGACGCCGGTGCAATCCCTGGAGGGAAGAGTGCAGTTGTAGTCCTCTCCGGCACCGTCTGGCTCCGGTTCGGCGCCGACTCGGTCTCACCCAGCACCTTCAGCTAATCCTGTGGAACCTCCATCAACGCCGGTCCCGAAGTCACCGACGCCGCCGAAGCCGGTACCCAGGATTAGATCCAGAAGGGAGGCACAGAGGCTGTTGGAGGAGGAAGAGTATCAGGAGCAGCAGGAAGGGGTTGAAGAAAGGGAGATTATTGACCCTATGCAGGAATTTGAAGGACTGCAGGAGGCTAGTGGTTTGGATACATCTCCGGAGTGGGAGCTCTCTTCACCGAAAGGCATTCCATCGCAGGAGGTCTCTTCTTACCATTCTATAATAAGAAAGGCAGATGATCTACTGGACTTGCTGTTACCTACTGCAGAGCTTAAGTCCAATATTTTAACAGAAGTTCTTCATTCTCCTTCTTCTGTATCGGTACCTCTGCTCCCCTTTAATGAGGCTTTGACTGAGCCCATTTTAGCGGTATGGCAGAAGCCAATTACTGCCCCTGCTGTGTCCAGATCGGTTGCAAGGAGATATAAGGTAGCACCTGGAGATCCAGCTTTCCTTTCCACACACCCATCCCCTGAGAGCTTAGTAGTCCAGGCATCATGCTCTACTAAGCAGTCTACAAGGCTCTTTCCCATCCACACCTGGAGATAGAGAATCTAAGAGGATGGAGCAATCGGCTAAAAAGGTGTTTTCTTCAGCCAGTATGGCCCTGAAATCCACAAATGTGACGTGCCTGCTGGGTCTCTATATTCACGCTCTGATGGGTTCTGCAAACGAGGCGATCCCCAAGCTTCCGGAGGACGTTCAGGGCCAATTTGCAGAGGGTCTACCTAACACACAAGCTGCGGCCCATCAGGTCATACAGTCATGGCTTGATACAGCGGACTCTGTTGCTAGAGTTATGGGTTCCTCAGTGGCAACCAGGAGGCACACCTGGCTAAGGGAGTCTGGGTTTCCATCTGATGTACAGGCCACCCTATTGGACTTGCCTTTTGATGGCTCTCATCTCTTTGGTACCAAAGCAGACTCAACGCTACAGCGTTTTAAAGATAGTAGAGCCACAGCTAGAACGTTGGGTCTACAGAGGTTTTGGGTACCACAGATTTTGCGGGTTTGTCAAGATTCCTTCCTTTCGGACCAGACAACAGCAGCAGCAGCAACAGGTGAACCCTCTGTATAGGTCATACAGAGGAAAAGGTAGAGGTTGCCTGCGAGGCACAGCTCGGCAGTAAGTCTCCTCCTCCTCTCCATTCCCCCAACTGGTACCACAGGGAAGCAGTTCTAGATCCTCCATCTTAGAGCACGTTGGTCCTGTGGGAGGTCGGGTGTCCCATTTTCTACAAAATTGGAGATCTGTTACATTAGATCTTTGGATTTTGAATCTCGTAGAAAAGACAGTATCTGGCTAATTTATGTCTGTTCATACTTTTACTAAGTGCAGTTTTCCAAAATAACACTTTGAGAGATAATCAAAGCCTTATGATTCAGGGCTGCCTGAGGCATGTTAACTCCCCATGACACGTGGAAATGCAAATGTTATCTTTGGACTCCTTTTCATAACATTCTTCTTTGAGGGTGCATCTTAACTCTGCTAATGCAATCTGTTCAGAAAATAACCCTACTCCCAGCTTTCATATCGTTGCACCCCAAGGTGTTTACAGTGGGACTTTCTTTCTATGGGGGAGGAGGTTAAATACACAGTCACCCAAATATTACCAAACAATTTTACTAACAAAAGCCAAAATCATTGGCTTTGCTAATGCTTGTTCTTTTTTCTTCTTCCTCAGCCGTGAAGTTCAAGATTATGTGCCTGGGCAGTTTTACAAGATGCTAAAGCCCCAGCCCTGGCTCAACATGGTGATGCAAGATATGCAACAAATTCAAGCTCTAAGTCCGCACCAGGCCAGGGCACAGTTCTTAGGTGAGATTATCATCAACAGCTTGAATTTTGTTTAAACAGTGCTCTTACTAACTCGGTTTGAATGACCTAAATGACATTTGTATAATTCCCCACATTAGAACAATAAATAAGAAAAGAACATTTTCGTAAATAATCATGAACTTTGTAAACCCCATGTGCAAAAGTAGCAAATAAGCAAATGTCAATAAATAATTCTGGTTATAAAAACTGACTGCCCTTTCAAAAATGGACAATTGGGAGATATGCACAAGCACATGAGCCTGTGATTCTGAAGTACTGGTTGCAGAAAAGATACATAGCCAGACACTCAAAGACTTGGAGGGCCACAGTGAAATTTCAAGTGATACCAAGGGTATGTGGCCATTTCACAAAGTTTAGCTCCAGAATAAACGTGGAGCTACCAAAGATGGACTAAGGAACATGTATGTATGTGGTATTTGTATAGCGCAAACCTAGTAGATAGGCAGCAGAGCACTGTAATAGGTGAAAGTCAGATATTTAGTAAATGAGAGATAGCTGGGTTTTGCGAGGGGAAGTTGGCTGTTAATTCCCCAGGATTTGGTGTTCTTTAAAGACTTGTATTTTCAGCTATTTCCTAATTTAGAGCAGGGTTGGGGCAGTGCTGATCAATGCAGGAGTGTTGCTTGTTTTACGATCCTCATTGCATAGATGGAGAAGACGTGTTTCCTTCTTTTGCCTTTTTTTGCACTACTTCATACCCAGACTGATGGTGTCTGGGCTGTGGGTGAGCTGAGACCCACCAGTGGGGTGGGTGGGAGTTATTTGGTCTTATTTCTTCCGGCTGTAGCTTGTAGGATACCTTTAAGGGTCTGAGAGACCGTGGAGCAGGATGTTGCCATCATCCCGGTGTGATGGTACAAGGGCTTGAACTGCAGTTCTGAAGTTGATGTCTAGGAGGAAATGTTTTACTTTACCAGCGAGAGCTGATACCAGGCCATCTTGTTTTTTTGGTGATTTGTTATTTGAGGGAGAGGTTGATATCCAGGGTCGATCTAAGTGACTTGGCATTTGGTGAAAGCTGGGGGTTGAATTCATCCAGGCTTAAGTTGTTGACACAGGTTTGGACAAGTTGTTGCTTAATGCTCTTGGTGAATAGTAATAATTCTGTTATGGTAGGTTTGAGTTTCTGGTAGATACTGTACATCCAGGTCTGGATGAGGTGGAGGCAGTGTTTGAGTGGTTGAATGTCTGAATGGAGAAGACTTTCAAGTAGAGTTGTCTGCCAACAGCATTTTGGTGAATTTGTGATGCTGTTATTCAATGTGTAGAGTTCCAAGGGGCTCGATGTAGTGGTTTGAAGGTGACGGGGACAAGAGTGAACGCTCTGGGACGTCTTAGATGATAGGGATCTTCTGGGACCTGGAAGTGTCCATGTGAACAGACTGCTACCAGTTGGTTCAGTAGGAGAAAAACAAGTGGGGTTGTTAATGAATCTCATTGCAGACTTCAAGGAGTGGATAAGCTGATTGATGGTGTCGAAGGGTGGCAAGAATTCCAGCTATATCAGAAGTCTCTGCACTCCTTGTTGATGGTCAGGGGTGCATTATCTATGATTTATAAGGTAGCTGTTAGTGCTGCAGTGTGATGTGATGGTGGATTGGCACTCATTTATAAATGGTTGGCATTCAACTGATCTTTGAACTATGTATAGATTTTTCAATGATCTTGCAGTTGAAGTGTAGGTGGAAGATGGGCTAATAGTTGGAGAAGTCATCTGGGTCTAGTGTGAGTTTCTTCAGGAGAGGAAGGATCTGGCCTTTGTTGAGAGCTTCTGATAAGAGGCCTTGAGTGTGGGAAGTGTTTTTGATTGTGAATAGTGATGAGATAACGTCTCCATGGAGAGTTTTGAGAAGTACAAGAATATGGCATGGTTTTCACTGGCAGTGGCATTGAGAGAGGGATGTCAGCGAGGATGACCTTCATGAGGTGTAGTGCAGACGAGTGGGAGTGAGAGTGGAAGCAGTCATGGTATTATTAATGTGCTATCAAATTTTCTGTATTCTTTCAATGAAGAAGAGATTGACAGCCTTGTCCTTATCTGTAATGTGGTGTTGGAGGGGCAGGTAGAAGGTTGATGCAGTGCTTGATTGTCTTGAAGAGAATTGTGCTTCTGTTGAGAGCTTTGTAGTGTAGTTCCTATTTCCCTAATAGGCTCTGCGCATTGGAATAATATAACCTATAGGCTTGACATAGGACTGAGGTCGGTATGTCCCTATCGAGTATATTAAACTTAATTACTTGTGCCAGCTAGCTCAGAGGCCACTAGAAACTCCTTGAGAACAAGAAGGGAGTAGTTTCTGGCAACCGCATAAACATGACCACTTTGTTTCCCTTTAGAATCGGAACACGTTTCAGAATCGTGGAAACAATAGATAACAGTTTCACTCAGTCAATCGTGCATGCTTAGTTTCCGCAGAGTTACACAGAAAGGAAAGACGGGCGTTTCAATAAAAGGGTTTTATTGAACAGTCTTGTTTCTCGTGTAAGAGATATGTGCTGTTATGATCACAAGACAGTATGCAAGATAAATAATGTACAGAGTAAGCAGTAGAAATAAATAATACTGTGCTAGCATTATCTTTTAGCATATATTCACGTACATAAATAACATGAGCTAAAAATGTGGGTACTCATACGATGCGTCTCTAAGCTAGTTCTACCCCAATGTACCTAACCTAGTCTAGGTGTAGGGAAAGGTAAGAAGTAGGTGGAGTATTCTCTAGTATGGTATACTAAGAGTATGTTAAGTCTAGTATGCCAAGAGTCCCTCTAGGTTCTAGTCAGCTCCATACCTTGAGAATGAGAGAGGTGGGAATCTCTTGCCGGATCTGGAACTCTAACACCCCGCGAAGGGAGTCAGAACACTGGAAGCTGGATTCTTCTGCGAGCAGGAATAACAGCGTCTTCTCAGTGTGTCAGGCCGGGATACGGGCTCTTCTGAAGTCGAGGTCTCCTCTAACTTGCTTGGGCGAGGGAAGGTATATTTATACCTGATAGGTGCCTTGGAATGTTAGCATTGACGTAAAGTCGGACAGAGGAAGACGTCAGGAATGAACCCTTAAGGTATAACGGTTCATACATAATAGATGAGTTCTTGGAGAAATCAATAGTCCTGTGCTAGGGGAACTCCTGAAGCTTAAGGGTCTGGTTTCTAAGAACTCGTTGTGACGTTAGGGTGGACGGATGTCGGTGACCATGCCTGTATTTGGCATGCCTAAATAAGGACTGGGATTCTATGCCTATATAAGGGCATGTTTCAGGAAAACCTATATACGGACACCTAAAGCGGAATACAACACCCACTCCACTTTCGAATGAACGATAATACTAAATGCTAAACATGAAATGCTAAACATTAAACTGAGTACCACATGTTGCTAAAAACATTTCTAAAAGCATATTAAAAGAAGTTTAAAATAAACTGTTGAATGCAATAGGTACTGTACATTTAAAGCATCGTTTTCATTCTAAGCATATAATGGAGATAAATGCAACATGAATGAATAAACAGAAATATATGCATATGATGAAATGGTTGACAAGTTGTCAAAAAATCAAAGCCATAGCATATCATGGTATTAAATGAAATGTTAGACAAGTAAGGTGACAATGTGTCCCTGGAAGTATTCAAAGAAGTCCGTTTTATAAGACTAGTTCTACTGTAAGCAGATTGTTTTTTGCCATGTCATTTCAAAATGTAAAAAGAAAAAGTTCAATTCTGGGAAAAGTTCCAAGTTTAGAAAATATGAAGGCCAAATTTCATTGTTTCTCTGGTACACTGTGAGCCGAATCAAAGTCAGTGTATGGGTCTGGCGTAAACATGAGATCATCTATTTCCGTAGCCAAAATATCGTCCAACGAAGTTGGTGACATTTGGAACACCTCGTTCAGAAGGTTAATTTCACAGAGATGAGAAACATCGCCTTCAGCAGAAGATGCAATGGTCGCGTCAGTTGTTACCTGTGTGCCTGTTGATCCATCTCGTACCTCAGCAGCTGCCGGAAGCGTCTGTGAGATCTCAATGAATGCCGTCATCAGGATTGGTAGCCTCTGGGGACAACACAGAGCATGGGCCGTTATCGGGTCCAGCAGAGTATCGATATCCGTTGGCATGACTGATGGAAGTGTTAGACAGGTGTCTAGCACGCATTCTTCACCGCAAAACAGGCAGCGTAGAACAGGTAAGATGCAATATTGCCAGATTGGTCTGAATGACAGGAACCACGTTGTATTAAGTTCCCGTAGACGAGGCATGCCCAAAAGCTGTACAATTCGCTCACGGCACTTCCGTTCAAGGAGAGCTTTCTCCACATCGCTCGGAGTGATGTCGGCGAATAGGCTTGCCATAGCGTAGTAGTAGGAATAGAAATAGAATTCCTGCAACAAGTGCTAGAATTAACGGCACACCACCAAACACCGAATGTGCGAAGTTTGGGATGATTCCGAGGACTGCCTGGAAAGGTGCTAACAGTCCGGAACAGATGGTCTTAAATACATGTACAATTCCGCTCGTATCAGACATGTTAAAGATACGTCCCATCATTTCCGCAGATCATCTAAGAGAAAATGGCCGCCAGGTAGGAGCTCTGCCTCAGAGCTCCCGGGTTGGGGATCACCAAATTTGGTATTTATCCCCGGATAACCCTGCCATCCACCTCTCGCTGCAGCACGCCACAGGAATACCGCTAACTGCGATCACCGAGAAACAAGTTTCGTTATTCTGGGCTTACCTGCGCCGAAGATTTCCGGGAGAAGGTCGCCGCATTCCCTCCGACGCCAACCATCTTGACCGCCTCTCGAGGAGACACCGCGGTGCCCTGTCGTGAAGCGGGTCCTCGATTTGCTCTTCCAGGGATCGCCCAGCGAAACATCAATCGGACTCGTGTTGCCCAGGTGAAGAGCCGACCTCACATGTTGCAAACACCCCCAGCCGGAGAGGATGCCGATGCTGAGCCTGCCTTTCCGCTGATGCTGAGCCCGCCTTTCCGCCCACAGCTGTTACCGGAGTTGAGGCCGGTGCTGATGCCGGTATTATGCTCATCTCTCCGCCCGCATCTGATTGAGCCCACCCTCCGCCCGCCTCTGATGCCGGTGTTGAGCCCGCCTTTCCGCCTGCCTTCGATCCCGGCGTTGAGCCTGCCTTCCGCCCGCCGGTGATGCCGAGCTGAGTCCATTATTTGATGCCGGCGTTGAGCCTGCCTCCCGCCCGCCTATGACGCCGTCTGACACTGGAGTTGGATGCCATGGTTGAGCCCGCCTCCGCCCGCCTTTGATGCCATATCCTTCACGGCGCCCTAGTGAAATGTCGGCTGGTGCGAGGACCAGCCGTTGGTCCTGCGAATTATTTCACTCTGCGTACCGCCCTGACCCATATTGCCAGGTAGAAGCAGGGAGCGCCGTGCAGGGCATCTCGCCTGAATCCCTTTGTCTTCGAATCCCGGCTCGCCTGCTTGTGTGACATATCAGCTGACCGCCTGCCTCACCTAACAAACGGTGAGCGCCTCGCCATCTACTATAATTTTATCAGGGTAGTCTTCATATGTGCCGACTCATCCACTTGTAAGACGCTTACTTTATATACACCCTAAGCCTGAAACTGTTTGAGATGGCCATTTTAACCTTTTATGTACTGGTGCATCCATTTTGAGTTCGCTTGCATTACATAATAGAAGCTGTCCTCACTTGCCCTATTCCTAGCAAGTGAAAGTGGACTGATCCTCACCTGCCCTATGCATAGTAAGTGAAAGAGGACTGTTCCGTGATTCCACAACAATAGAAAGAGGACTAAGCCAGAAGCCACCTACAATAACAGAAAGAGGACTTCTACAGTGGCCATCTTGCCATGGGCTTTTGTACTACAGCCCTTTCAACTTACTGCACTGAAAACCCACTTGCCCTATTCTTAGCAAGTGAAAGAGGACTGATCCTCACCTGCCCTATTCATAGTAAATGAAAGAGGACTGATCCACGCTTTAACAACAATAGAAAGAGGTCTGAGCCAGAAGCTACCTACAATATCTGAAAGAGGACTTCTACAGTGGCCATCTTGGCATGGGCTCTTAGACTACAGCCCTTTCAACTTACTGCACTGAAAAAGACCTGGTAAACCCCCACCCTGGCATGGGCATTTGACTAACAGCCCTCGCACTTTGCATTTCGCTGCTCATCTAAGACAGGCCATCTTGACACGGTAAAACCAAAGGGGATGATGGACGGAGTGTTGAACATTGCAAGCACTCACCCCCAGTCAACTGATCTGGGTTTAATCCATCATCGTTCTTTAGCTCACTCCGCCACCCCAGTTCAAACATGGCCATATGCAAATCAGTCTGACCCTGAAATTGAAATTTGTACTTGTAAAGCGCACTTATACCCCCAAAGGGGTGTCCTGGCGCTGTACGCATACCGCTGTGGAACCCTTCCTGGCTTTTCCCTGTGAAATGTCCACTCCTGGGCACCCCCAGGGTGAAGCCAGGCATCCCAGCGCTGTTGGGGCCGTTGTGGAGATTAAGCAAGCTATTGCCCAGAGTTGCAGAGTGGGACCCATGATTAGAATAGGCACCGAGGCGAGAATTATCAGGTCCGAGGAAATTGAGCCCAAGACCCGCCGAGGCAGGAATTGAACCCTGGTCCCGGGCCAGATCTCTGCATCAGGGTCTGCCGCTCTAACCATTGAGCCACACTTCTCCATGTGTCTCCCTGTGCCTCATGGGAACAGTCCAGCCCGAACTGCCAAGCCATGTCTTCCCTGGACCGGAAACAAGCATCCTGGGACCGGTTTCTAGCTTACAGCCGTCATCAGCCAGGCTATCTTGAATCCAGTGGCAAAGTGAGCAAGGGACCCACGTCTGGGCATACCCTGCCAACTTAGGGCGAACATAGCAAAACCAAAGGGGATGATGGACGGAGTGTTGAACATTGCAAGCACTCACCCCCAGTCAACTGATCTGGGTTTAATCCATCATCGTTCTTTAGCTCACTCCGCCACCCCAGTTCAGACATGGCCATATGCAAATCAGTCTGACCCTGTGCCTCATGGGAACAGTCCAGCCCGAACTGCCAAGCCATGTCTTCCCTGGACCGGAAACAAGCATCCTGGGACCGGTTTCTGGCTTACAGCCGTCATCAGCCAGGCTATCTTGAATCCAGTGGCAAAGTGAGCAAGGGACCCACGTCTGGGCATACCCTGCCAACTTAGGGCGAACATAGCAAAACCAAAGGGGATGATGGACGGAGTGTTGAACATTGCAAGCACTCACCCCCAGTCAACTGATCTGGGTTTAATCCATCATCGTTCTTTAGCTCACTCCGCCACCCCAGTTCAGACATGGCCATATGCAAATCAGTCTGACCCTGTGCCTCATGGGAACAGTCCAGCCCGAACTGCCAAGCCATGTCTTCCCTGGACCGGAAACAAGCATCCTGGGACCGGTTTCTGACTTACAGCCGTCATCAGCCAGGCTATCTTGAATCCAGTGGCAAAGTGAGCAAGGGACCCACTTCTGGGCATACCCTGCCAACTTAGGGGGAACATAGCAAAACCAAAGGGGATGATGGACGGAGTGTTGAACATTGCAAGCACTCACCCCCAGTCAACTGATCTGGGTTTAATCCATCATCGTTCTTTAGCTCACTCCGCCACCCCAGTTCAGACATGGCCATATGCAAATCAGTCTGACCCTGTGCCTCATGGGAACAGTCCAGCCCGAACTGCCAAGCCATGTCTTCCCTGGACCAGAAACAAGCATCCTGGGACCGGTTTCTGGCTTACAGCCGTCATCAGCCAGGCTATCTTGAATCCAGTGGCAAAGTGAGCAAGGGACCCACGTCTGGGCATACCCTGCCAACTTAGGGCGAACATAGCAAAACCAAAGGGGATGATGGACGGAGTGTTGAACATTGCAAGCACTCACCCCCAGTCAACTGATCTGGGTTTAATCCATCATCGTTCTTTAGCTCACTCCGCCACCCCAGTTCAGACATGGCCATATGCAAATCAGTCTGACCCTGTGCCTCATGGGAACAGTCCAGCCCGAACTGCCAAGCCATGTCTTCCCTGGACCGGAAACAAGCATCCTGGGACCGGTTTCTGGCTTACAGCCATCATCAGCCAGGCTATCTTGAATCCAGTGGCAAAGTGAGCAAGGGACCCACGTCTGGGCATACCCTGCCAACTTAGGGCGAACATAGCAAAACCAAAGGGGATGATGGACGGAGTGTTGAACATTGCAAGCACTCACCCCCAGTCAACTGATCTGGGTTTAATCCATCATCGTTCTTTAGCTCACTCCGCCACCCCAGTTCAGACATGGCCATATGCAAATCAGTCTGACCCTGTGCCTCATGGGAACAGTCCAGCCCGAACTGCCAAGCCATGTCTTCCCTGGACCGGAAACAAGCATCCTGGGACCGGTTTCTGGCTTACAGCCGTCATCAGCCAGGCTATCTTGAATCCAGTGGCAAAGTGAGCAAGGGACCCACGTCTGGGCATACCCTGCCAACTTAGGGCGAACATAGCAAAACCAAAGGGGATGATGGACGGAGTGTTGAACATTGCAAGCACTCACCCCCAGTCAACTGATCTGGGTTTAATCCATCATCGTTCTTTAGCTCACTCCGCCACCCCAGTTCAGACATGGCCATATGCAAATCAGTCTGACCCTGTGCCTCATGGGAACAGTCCAGCCCAAACTGCAAAGCCATGTCTTCCCTGGACCGGAAACAAGCATCCTGGGACCGGTTTCTGGCTTACAGCCGTCATCAGCCAGGCTATCTTGAATCCAGTGGCAAAGTGAGCAAGGGACCCACGTCTGGGCATACCCTGCCAACTTAGTTTTGAACATTGCAAGCACTCACCCCCAGTCAACTGATCTGGGTTTAATCCATCATCGGATTCAAGATAGCCTGGCTGATGACGGCTGTAAGCCAGAAACCGGTCCCAGGATGCTTGTTTCCGGGCCAGGGAAGACCTGGCTTGGCAGTTAGGGCTGGACTGTTCCCATGAGGCACAGGGTCAGACTGATTTGCATATGGCCATGTCTGAACTGGGGTGGCGGAGTGAGCTAAAGAATGATGATGGATTAAACCCAGATCAGTTGACTGGGGGTGAGTGCTTGCATTGTTCCACACTCCGTCCATCATCCCCTTTGGTTTTGCTATCTTGACACGGTAGCACTTTCCGTAAGCAAACCTTGATAGTAGGGCAGACCTGCGGATACATCTCACCACGCAAACCGACCACTGGGGCGGTAGCATCATCACTCTCCCCAGCATGGCAGAGCCCTGCTTGACCTCCACGGGAGACAATTACTACACCGTTATCTATCCTCCTAATCTCTCCAAATCCGCCTCCAAAGCCCTTAAACACTCCATCCTGAAAAGTCATCCTGAGACGCTGATATCTGACCATCGTCTCTGCGTAAACCAAGGCACTGTCATCAACGACCTCATCTTCCATTCCAGGAAAACGTCTCTCTGGCGCAATGCCTTCTCGAGCCTCCTCAAAGTACAAGATGCAAGGAACATCCCTCACGGAAAAAAACTCACAATCACTCCATCTGCAAACCTGCGTACTGACCTTACCATCACCTTATACAACAGCGGCACTATCCTGATTCAAGGGCCTCCCAAAAACCTCATCAAATTTGCTGACCTCTTCACCATCCTTAAAAAACATGTTCAAAACCCGTCTCAGTCCACGCTCCCGCCGCTCCACCCCTCGCCCACTCCGCCAAATGCACCTTGCCTCTCACCAACCACTCCTGCCAGTGACCACGCCATTGGGCGACCCGGCCCTGTCACCCTGTCACCTACGCATGCCATCCACTGCGCGCCCATACCACTTAACCTAGACCTCCTAGCGATCCCCGCTCCGCCGACCTCCGATACTCCCCCCAGGGCCCACCTAACATGTCAACCCGGGCCCGCCATCACGCTTCCAGCACATACCACCAGAAGCGTCCCTAAACCCTTAACCTCCTGCCCGCGTAATCTTCCTGTACTCCGGGCTACTGAAACTCCCACTAGGGCCCACAACACTGTTATGGGAACGCCTAATAGGGCCCAGAACTCTGGTCAAGTTAGCCCCACCACTAGGTTGCAAAATCAGTCAGACGAAATCGCTCCCACCCCTTTGGCCCCCTGCCCGCAAGACCTTCCCTCTCATAGGGACGCGGATCGACCTAGCCCCCTTCACTCCATCCGAATAACTCGCCTGCAACCAGCCCTCGGCCCGCCTGAACCCACTCCTAGGCTACCAGCACATACTATCAGAACCGCTCCCTTGCAACTGGCCCCCGGCCTGTCAGAACATACCTCTCTTAGAGATATTGATATTCTCCACCGCAGATCCTCCGAATTAACACTGAGCATCCACAAATCGATTCTGGACCTAAAGCACCTCCTTCACATCACCGAACTCTCCTTCTCGAATCTCTGGCTCTCACAGAATGCGACCCACATCCCCCTCACGAAGCCCCTCCTTCACCCACTACCACTATCCCTGAGACACTTGCACCCACGCAAGCAACCCTGCCACCTCTCGGAGGAGGAAATTCTTGCTCTCCTCCCCTCCTACAAACCCACCCCTGGCACGATTAATCCCTCAGAACTCACGGAGGAAGAAGGGGCTGACCTCCTCAGTAGCTACGACTCTGCCCTGACAACCTCATGCCCCTTAGACCTAAGGGGAGAACACCCTATCTGCACGGTTGCAACCAACCCTAACAGATCTGCTACCCTCTGCAGCAGAGGGGTGGTCAAAAGCAACCTAGCTAAAGTTCCCACCTCTGCTTCTACCTGCGACACCCACTCCTACCCCTCCCTAGCCGGCCTCCTAATAAACTGCAGGTCAGCTCTAAAGCATGCATCTGATGTCGCCGACCTCATCCTGAGTCATAAATCGGATCTAGCGATCTTGACTGAATCGTGGCTCAAGGAATCCTCATCGCCCTACCTAGACCTCTTAGTCCCGCCCAACTATAACATCGTAAGGATGGATAGGCACTCAAAGAAAAAAGGGGGTGGCATTGCCTGTATCTAACGCTCCAACCTCCTTGTTACGGAACTGCCGGTGGACCCCACAGACTCCTGCGAATACCTCGCACTCTCCATCTCCAACAACACCTCACAGCTGTGCAAACTTCACATCTTTTACCACCCCCCAGGCAAGAACGACACCTTTACGGACCTCCTCATGGAAATCATCACAGCCAAGGTTTCTCCAAACTCTAATGACATTTTCCTTGGCGACTTTAACTTGCATTGGAACGATCCTAAGGACCCTCAGGTCAATGCCATCAGAGACTTCTTGGCTGATCAAGCCCTTATCCAAGCCTGCTCCCTCCCTAGTCATTCGAAAGGCGCCACTCTAGACTGGATCATTGCTAAGGAATCAGCGGTCAAACATATCTCTATTGACCCTTGTGATTGATCCGACCACCACGCCATCACCTTCCTCCTGCCCAGCACCCACAAAACATGGACACCTCAACCCGTGATTCCCAAACGATGGGTTAGAGACACCAAGAACCTCGACCACGAGAAACTGGTAGCGCGTTGTGAGTCCTACCTCCCCCCCCTCAGTGCACCTCGGTCGACAACCTTGCGGATCATTACTCCTCAACCATATCCGACATTCTCGATGACCTGGCACCACTAAAATTAAAAAGAACCCAGATCAAAGACAGAAATCCCTGGTTCAGCGGATCCCTCAACAAGGAGAGGAGATCCCTTCGAAAGACTGAACGAATCTGGAAACAACACCCATCAGCAGCACATCTAAAACTTCTCCGCCAGGCCAGAAACGCCTACAATAAGAAAATCCTCAACACTAAAAAAGAATTCTTCAGAACTGAACTGGAGAACGCCAAAAATCGACCTCGCAAGCTGTTCGACTTGGTCAAACACCAATCCAACAAACTAGCGAAAACCTCCAAAGAAACACCTAAACCCCTAATATCAAGCGAGGAATTCTCTTCCTTCTTCTGCAACAAAATCTCTACCCTAGGAAATTAACTTAAATCCGCAACTCACCACCAAAATCAAAATCTGCCAGCTCCACCTCTTCTCTCTGCGTTGTCCTCCCAAACCTCACCCAAAAACCTAGTGCACTGGTCCAACTTTAAAATCTATGATGAACACTCTATCTCGAGAATTCTTGCCTCCTTAAAACCGAACAATCACTTTAATGATCCTCTCCCCTCTAACTGCCTAGCTGCCGCCTCTCAGGCTATCATCCCTTCCTGGACCTCAATAATCAACGCCTCCCTCCTACAGGGCTCAATTCCTGATTTGCTCATTCTGGCCAAGTTGTCCCCATCCTAAAAAAACCCACGCTGGACCCTGCCTCCGCTGAGAACTATAGACCCATATCCAACATCCCACTCCTTGCCAAAGTTCTGGAAAAATGTGTGCAACAGCAGCTAAGCCTACACATCAACAACTTTCACCTGCTAGATGACTTCCAATCAGGGTTCAGACCTGGACACAGCACGGAAACCACCCTCCTCCACATTGTGGATGACGCCCTCCAAGCCCTCGACCTAGGCGACACCTGTCTCCTAATCCTTCTAGACCTTTCGTCCGCCTTTGATACGGTTAACCACGAAATTCTCCTAGAACGCCTCAAACTCAGGATGGGGTTGGATGGCACCGTCCTTGAATGGTTTAGATCCTTCCTCCAAAACCGCTCACAGAGAGTCCTCATCAACGGTGATCTATCCCCCCCCTCTCCGGTTTCGGTTGGAGTCCCCCAATGATCAACCCTCTCCCCTACCCTCTTCAACCTTTACCTTGAACCTCTCACCGAGGTGCTTCGTGCCGCCAACATCTCCTACCTTATGTACGCCGACGATACAAAGATCTACATAAAAATCTCTTCCCCTGAGGACATTTTCTCCCTGAACGAGGCCCTGAAGCTGACAGTCCATTGGCTCACCGCCAACCAGCTTAAACTCAACGCAAATAAAACTGAATTTCTTCTGATCTCCCCACCCAAACCCAATCCAGACATCCAGGAATGGATCAAGCCCATCACAGCACTAAACTGCCCTCCTACCATTGTTGACTCGGCGAAATCCCTTGGAATAACCCTTGACGGCAGCCTGAATATGCGTGGCCATATAAACTCGATGGCCAAAACGGCTAGATTCCACCTGAGCTACCTAAGAAACCTAAAACCCTTCCTCGATGCGTCCGACCTTAAAACGGCAACCCAGGCCCTAGTCATTTCCAGACTAGAATATGGATGCTCTACTCTGGCAGGGCTACCCAAGAACTCTCTGGCCCCATTGAAAGCCTGCCTCAACACCGCCGCCAGACTCCTAACGGGCTCAAAGAAATTCGACCACATCTCTCCCCACCTCAAAGCTCTGAACTGGCTTCCCCTAGAGGCCAGAATCCAATTTAAAGTGGACTGCATTACTCACAAAGCTCTTTACTCCAATTCCCCTACATTTCTCGCACAAAAACTCGTGGTATCCGGAGGAGCCAGAAACTCCCGATCTGCCAAAGACCTGTTGCTGCAACCAGCACGCTTCCGGAAGAAAAAAACCTACAATCGGGCCTTCTCTGGGGCCGCACCAAGAATTTGGAACTCTCTCCCACCCGCCATCAGAAGACTTCCGTCCTTGGCACACTTTAAGAAGGAGACCAAAACCTTCTTAATGGGAAAATACCTCGTCTAATGAATACTTTACAATCACCTCATCGACATGTTCCACCCTCCAGCTCGACATTATCCACGGCCTCTACGGATGATACATTTTTCTCCACTCCTGGTCATCCCCCCAAGAGCTGAGACTGCGTGCCTTCTTGTATATTATATCCACTTGCTTTAATTCTTATTCCCACATGTAGCTTGGACTTTAGACTGCGTGCTCCTCCTGTATAATGTATCCCCTATCTTTCCCAATTTGATCCCTCCCATCCTTACGCTTTGTATTCCACCCCCTTAATCCTGTAAAGTGCTCTGATACCCTCACGGGTCTGGTTCGCGGTCTATAAAACTATAAAATAAAATAAATAAATTTCTACGAAATGTATAGGGCAGTTTGTACGAATTAAAGCCTGTATCTCAGCCGAAGTCCTTGCAACTTGTAAATCATAGATTTCTTTGGCCGAGGTCAGAGGCACTGTTTGTTGTATAAGCATGGCTTTCATTCTGCTTAAAGTATCAAATCGTATAAAAGAGACATTCAACGAAGGCCATAGAGGCGACTCCCTGACTGTGTCTATTGGGGCAAACAATACTTGCATACAGCAAGTGACCCTGGAGTCGACCGTTACCAGATATGGATGCCTGGTAACATGCCACAGCAACTCTGATCATTCAACATGAGGTAACTCCCATTAGAAAGTTGGCCAAATGTTGGATTAACCACAGTAGCTGGTGTACCCTGCTGGTGGCAGGACAAATTTGCCACAGAACCATTACAAGCCCCGTGTAAAGAAATGTCCTGACAAATGAGTGAACCGCTTAGTGCACTTTCACATTGTGTACCGCTTAGAAACACTTCACGATCCCCATTCCAGGATGTCTTAATGTATTCTTTACCCAACCTTTCATATTTGCCTGCTTGCATTTGTTTGAGGCAATACTGAAACTGAAAAGTAGTGACAGGCAGAGTGATTTTGCCATGAATAAGCCATTCTGAAGCTGGTTTTTCTGCCACTGTGAATGGTAATTTTTCCAGTTTTTCAATGCTCAGCACTGTATACTTTGCTCCTCTTTGTGCCAGTTCGATCTGTTTATCAGTTAGATTGTATTCTGCAAACAGAGCCGACGTGTTGATAAAACGCCAAGGCACATAGCCTGCACGCAAAGATTGCAGCGTCCAGCTTAATAACATAATAGAACGTAACTGAGATTGGCCTTGCTGTAACATGGCTAAATCTTGTTCCAGTATGTCAATAGCAGAGGATACAATGTTGTCCAATGAATAAATTCTGGATGACAAAGTTGTTAACCCGTTGTCGACCACAGTGAGAGTTTTCTCTGAGTTAATACGATCAATTTCACGTATTCGTTCTGCGGCCTCTGCCTGTGACACCTTCCATGCTTCATTATAAGCAGCATAGATGCCGGCATATATGAAACGTTTTTGATGCGGTTTTCTTGGTCCAAGCAAGAATTCCCTAAGGTCTGCGTCTTCTTTAAGTAAAGATAAGTGTTGTTTCACATCCTTAAGTGTAGATTTCTGAAGCCAATCGAGGCATAATTTTCCTACACTGTATGTTGTTACTACCCCCGGATGTTGTCTTTGGACGTATCGTGGGTCTGGCCTATGAATAGTAAACCCCTGTGTTTTATTCAGGAATCTTTCTTGACAGATGTTTGTGTCTGTGGGCCAGATCAACCATTTTCTCCAATCAGGATTTGTTCTGTTGATTTGTAGTATTGTGTCAACTGTAACCGCTGCCTGTGTATTGTTATCACTGGCAGGTGTTGGTACAGAAGGTGTTTTCATGTCTTTGATCTTGGCTAAACCAAGGCAAGAAGTTTGTTGCACAGTGTCGTTCAAAAACATAATTTGCTGAGGGATGATACTGGCTCTAAACAAAGCTTCTATCCCCTGCACTTGCCAATCTTTAGTACCCCAGACAGATTTTGTATCTATTGTGTCTTTCCACAAGTCGAAACCATGTCTAGACAGTTGGGCAATAAATACTGCAGAGTAAATCTGTTTTGTATTTGTTAACATGATTTTCTGTCCTGTCTTGTTTACAGTTTTATAGTAAAATGTTTCTGGGTCAGATGTATTGTACCCTGAAAAATAGGGAAACTTTTTAGCAAACGTTTTTGAACTACCTTTTGGTGGTGTAGGACAATGCTCCCATTGGTTAAACATAAACACATTTCTAGGTGTTGCAGATTTATGCAAAAATGATGACCATAGTGGTTATAGCAATACAGCTGTTCATAGTCTGATGAACCCTCTAAATATTAATTATTAGAAAATGCAGCAGACTTTTCTAGGTCAAGCATCATATCATTTACAGTCTCAAAGTCCCAATCATCAGAATAGGTACTGGATGAAACAAAATCACTTAGTGAAATCTTAAATAAATGTGGAATGTTCAAAAGTTCCGTAGGGCCGAAGATATCGAAATCTACTTTGTCCCACACTATACCATCCTGTATAGGAACGGCTGTGATGTTCACTGCTGACAAGTCTCTTGCTTCACGATGGGATGATTTGTGTGGTTTTAAAAGTAAGTTCACATCTTTACTTTCAATGTCCAAATGGATGTATCTGCCATTTATTAGCACGCTGATAGTCATAACCAAAGCTAGCCAAAGCAGAAAGAAAAATATTCCAGAAATAATCCATAGTTCAATCCATGGTGAAACCAGATAAGTCTTTCTCAGAAAATGAAAAAAGTCTTGTATTTGCTGTTTAAAAGGTTTTGATGCTGGCGACGTTTCAGGCTCACTCAGATCCTCAGAAAACGTATCAAAGTTAATGAAATAGCCAGAAGCAGTTCTGTCAATTGTTGGAATTGCATCAGGATTTGTAGAAATCGCTGGAACCAGTTGATCACTTGTTACATTGGTGTAGACAGGTGTATTTGGACGAACTGTTACTTGAGTTTCAAGAGGGATGAGTTCCATAGCATTGTTGCTCAGTCCTTCATCTGTTACTGCTGAATTCTCGATAGTTATCAGTCTTTCAGTCTGAACCTCTTGGATAGTAGCGAGAGGAGTGCGTCTGCTACTAGGTCGGAGTCCACGAGGCCTACTATTTAGTATTGGCCACATACTGTGGTTTGATGAGGTCGATGGACACAAATCTTTTCTCCTTTTTTCCAGCAAGGGGCGGCAGAAGTACTGTTCTTGTTCCGTGTATGGCTAGGACAGGTACTGGTTGTCTGTAAGAAGGTCCAAATTCCTTCTTGTCCGCAATCTTCTCTCTGACTAGATCCCCAAGTTTTGGAATCCAGACAGGCCTTACTGGGACTGCCGGTTTTTCCCCAGTGGTGGTTGGCTGCAGGAACACGTTGCTTTGTTTCGATCTTAGTTCATTTAGATCCTGTAAAACAGCCAAACGATCTTTGATATCAAAGGGTTTATTTTCCACCACTGTGCCTTTACATTCGAGATCAGGAACCCACATTCTTGTCCCAAATAGGATATGGAGTGACCCCCCCCTAGAGAACTTCTTGGCAAATTATTTAATGAGCGTTGGACCCCATATAGATGTTTGACCCACCCATCACCCGAACCTAATACCCTAGCTGTTATAGACTGCTTTATGTCCCGGTTTTTCCTTTCCACAACAGAATTTCCCTCAGGATGAAACGGAGAGGAGTACTGCAATGCAACACCCAGACTGGCCATGGCTTCTTTGTAAGCCCGAGAGCTAAACGCAGGGCCCTGGTCAGAATGTAGCATGCCTATTGCGTATGTGCCGATAAAGACTTGCAAATCTTTTATAACAGTTCGAGCGTCAGCCGAGCGCTGAGGCCATATCCATAGGAACCTAGAACATCAATCCACTGCGACCATTATATATTTATAGTTACCGTCCCTTTGCAAGGGACCGCAGTGGTCCAGGTAAACACAAGCTAATGGTTTGTCTGAAATTAACAAGGGTGTCTGCGCAGGACGTTTCACTGTGGAGACTTTCATCTGTTGGCATATTTCACTTTCCAGAACATAGTTCTTGGTCTGTTTCCTAATGCCAGGCCACCAATATCTTTGTTTCAGTAAAGATACTGTTGCAGAAATACCTGCATGGGCAGAGGCTATCCCTTCGTGTGCTGCTAGGATTAGTCCTAATCTACGTTCCTTGTTTGGAATTACCCTATCCCCCACTCCAGGGATTCGAGCAAAAGGAACGTTGTTCGCATCAATTACATAAGAGTACTTGAGTGGAAACTTTTTTGGTAACGCTGCACCACTGCCTTTGCTCGAAGCATTGACAGCCAACATTATCTCACTGTCTATTCTCGTTTTTGAACGAGTGATTGCAGCTACGGAAGCCGTCTGAACAGCCCCCTTTGCGGCTTCGTCAGCCAATGAATTCCCTGCAACGTGAACGCCATCACGTTGATGACTCAGCGAGGGGAATGCACGCAAATCTTTGATGTCAAAAGAGGCATTCGACAAGGCTGTGTCCTAGCTCCGTTACTTTTCTCTTTATTCATAAATGAAGTAGATAAAACACTGAGGTTGGTACAGGCAGATGCACCACAGGTAGCTGGCAAACCTATACCTATTTTACTGTATGCCGATGATGCAGTGCTGTTATCCAGGACTCAAGTTGGCCTGCAGCGACTAATTGATAATTTTAGCCTTTTTATCAAGAACAGGAAATTGTCTATTAATAAAACAAAAACTTTTGTAATGACATGTGGCCAGAAAGCAAGGAAAGGCATTAATACATTTTATATAGAGAATTCCTCTGTAGATGTGGTTGATACTTTCTGTTACCTGGGTGTAACTTTCTCAGGAAATGGTCGAATGAATTTGCTAATGTACGCTCTAAGATGGCGAAGAGTGCCCATGGGATCTTTCGATTTGCAGCTAAGCTAGGTAGCAGACGTATTAAGGATATGATTGATATATATAAGGCCAGATGTGTCGCTATTGCCCTTTATGGTGCAGGTGTTTGGGGTAATAACCAACCCCAGATATTACAGTTGGAAGAAAATTCCTTTTTAAAACGTCTGTTGTGCTTACCTCCATCAGCATCAACTGAAATTATACATCGGGAAGTAGGCATTAACCATCTATCGGACCTCATCACCCTGCGGCCCCTTTTATTGTGGAGATCGATCTGGGCTAAAGAGGAAACCAAATTCACTCAAATCATTATTAAAGATTGTTTACTCCTGGATAAATGCTACAGCATCCCCTGGCTCAGAAATATATGCGTGATTGGTTCAATACTTTATTCAATATCTCGATCCAGGGTGATTCAGGTTCCGTGATTAATATATCGAAACAAGAGATCAAAAATTCCTTACTGGCCCACCAAAAAGAGATTCGTGAGAGAGTGAATAGGAGGCAACAAACTTTTGTATTTTATCAACAGTTGGAGGCCGGGAGAGGTTTCCAGGATTATCTAACAGTAGTGACCAGGTCATCACATCGTTTTGTTCTGACCCGCTTGAGACTAGGTATAGTGCATCACTTGGTTGCTTTTCCAACTATGAAAACATGCTAGTCAATTGCATGCCCCTGCGACGGGATATCAAAACAGAGCACTAGTCACTTTATGCTATTTTGTAAGTTTTATTCTTTTTTAAGATTATTTTACCTAAAACCTATACTCCTAAAATTGAAAGTGAGAAGATTCCATGCTGCCATGAATATATTGGTCTCTCTTAATGATGCGGGTTTATGTTTCTATGTGGCTTCTTTTATTCTGAAATCAATTGATGCAAGGAAATCAATTTCCCTTGATATTTGATTGGGCTGTCTTCATGTACCGGATAATTTGTATACAATTTGCTGCTAGGGAATGTATTATGTAATGATTAATTGGATTGTATATGTAACGAATGTTTCATATGTATGTTTTATTCTTGTTTGTCTTATGTAATATGATTATTTGGATTGTATATGTAATGAATGTTTTATATGTGTGTTTTAACTTTGTCTGCTTTTATGGTTGTTGCACAAACCGAATAAAGTATCTTTTGACTTGACTCAGCGTGTGTATCATGTGAGCCTTTGGTAGTTCGCTTTTTAACTGAACTACTTGTTCCCAAAGCATTTTATGCTTTATTGTGCCACCTTTTGCATCTTTGAACCCATTTTCAAGCCAATTTTCTATATATTCATTATACGACTGCACACAGTAGAAAGAATCGCACACTATTAGTGTGGGGAATTCTTGATCTGTACTTTCAAGTGCCAGTTTGAATGCTTGTAGTTTAGCTCGCTGAGCTGTGCAATCTCCTAGAGATTGAGTTTTAGTGACCATCGGTCTGAAGTTACCATCGCGCATGCAACTTTTAACGATTGTGCACGCTGCATTGTAAGCTTGCTTACTCCCTGTAGCGGGTTGTGCGGATCCGTCAGTGTAAATTAGGAATTCGTACTGATCGAGAGGCAGAATTTCAGTGGGCAGAGGACATTCATGTTCATATTGCAGGAACGCTTGTGTTTTTAAATCAGGATCAAAAACATATTCAACATCTGTTGCAGCAAGAGAATGAACCCATTGTATCCATCTAGGATGTAATGCTTTTGCATTTGGAATGCTCGCTTTAGTTACCGCCTCTAAAGCCGGTACTGGGGTTACGACAATAATGCGTTTCCCTTGGGCTAGAGCTCTTACTTTTGCTACAGCGGTTTGAACTGCTGTCAGTATTTTTTCTGTTGAAGTGAAGCGCATTTCTGCTTGTGTATACAAATGTGATTTGTATGCAATCGGTACTTTTTCACCCTCATTAAATGTTAAGTAGGTGAATCTGCATTGACCCGAAATTATTCGGATCACCAAGTTGCGTTGACTTACGCGTGTTTGTAAGTGATTTGTTGCTAACATGTTAGCTTGGAGTGAACGCAAGATTTCTGTGTGTTCATGTGTCCAATTTTTGATCAGGTTTGATTAATGCTTAGAGAGGTTTAACCCTTTCTGCGTAATTTAGAATGTAAGTTCTTCCAAAATTTAGGAAACCCAGGATGGATTGTAAATTTTTCAGCGTTTTTGGAGGTTGGAGCAGCGCACACCTTTCTAAAAAGTTAGCTGCCAAGCTCTTGCCTTCACTTGAAAGCTCATATCCTAGAAAAAGGACATTGAGATGGGCAATTCTGGATTTTTTAAAGTTGAACTTATAGCCCTCAGAGGCGAAGCCCAATATAATGGTGCTCACCCTGTTCAAGTGCCTATCCAGGTCATCGTCTGTCAGATAGATGTCATCGACATATGACAATGCCTCATTATCATAAATTTGTAGTAACTCTGTTACCCTCACTGAGAATAACCCCGGGCTGTTCTTGAACCCTTGTGGGAGTCGACAAAATTGACCCTGGGTCCCCATTATTGAGAAAGCTGTTAAGTACCTGCTTTCAGGTGCTATATTTTGACAAAAGAAACCATTTGAGATATCCAATGTGGTTTTATATTTTTTACGCACAATGTTATTCATTAATGCTGTACTATGTGCATTTTGTACTGCAAATGTTTTTGAACAAGTGTTTAAGTGTCTGTAATCCAAAACTAGACGATATGTATTGTCTGGTTTGGAGACAGGAAACAAAGGATTGTTCATTGAAGAGGTGCATGTTTCAATCACCCCTTGGTATTCAAGTTGATCTAAGATCTCCCTGACCTGTTTTTTAGCTTCTTGCTTTATTGGGTACTGCCTTTGTGCAGTAGGTTCATTTTTCAAATGTATTTTATGGTGAGGTGAGGTGAGCCCTCATCCCATCCTACATGATTTTTGTATAATGCTGGGGCCTGGGCAACTGCCCATTTCCTGGCATAAGTATATTTTAGATGAATTGGAATATGGTTGGAGAAGGCAGGCATAATAATGTCCTCACCTTGTGGGCACTCCCTGACAAATTGTGGTGGCCAGTCTTTTTCTGCTAGAAGTATATCATAACCCCTTGAAAGTTTCTCCCAAAAGAGTGTTTTCACCTTTCTCGGTATGTCTCCCTCCATTCGGAGTGTTATCTCATATAACTTTTGTGGAGTACTAACCCTGGTGTCTACAGTCTCAACTGTGATGTACTCATTCAAGTCCACTATCTCCAGAAGTTCCTTCAGGTTCTGGCGAGCTATTGTGACTTCTGCCGCACTGTCCAGGATTGTCTGAGCCCATTCTCCGTTCTTGAGTTGTGTTCTCAGTATCCTCGGCATGTCTGATCTTCAGACCTGCTACCTTCTTTTTTGAGAATTGAGGTTTTGATTTATTTTTCGGAACGTGTTTGTCGTCTTTCGATTTCACGCGTTCTTCTCTATGTTCTGACCGTCCTCTTCTTTCCGATGTCTGTGACGAGATCTGAAAGGTACGAGAGGAACGTGTATCAGTATCTTGATACCTGTCAGGTTTTTAAATTATCCCTATTCCTGAGGTTATACCTCCTTTCAGAGGGCTCCTTTTGAGGAGACCTACCTCGGGATTGAGAACGTTTCTCGTTTGAATTTTGTTTATTAGTTTCCCACTTCTTTTTAGAAGATGTAGGAGTTTGTTTATTAGAGTCCTTCTCAGGACTTTCAGATAGTTTTGGCTTCAATGGTCTTCCACCCAAACTATCTCTGCCTAATTCTGCATAAGATTGTTCTATTATTCTGGGTAGTTCAGTTTGATGTTCTGTAAAATCGAATTCCCTTAATCGTTGGCGGATCGCCACTGCTGCTGCCTCTCCTTTAATATTAGATAATATTATTGTTGAGACCTGGTCGAAGTTTTTCAGTAATTTCATACCTAAATTCAGAGCAGGCTCTGCCCCGTATTCATTTTGAATTTGTTTCAGGACATCTGGTATTACTGCAATTGATGGAACACCATGTGTTTTAGTATAGATGGCAGCAAAGACTGAGCCCCAAGTGGTGCAGTCTTCCAGTTGTGGTGTGATCCCCATTGGTAAACAGATTGTTAGGATTCTGTGTTTCTCATACGGGCTAGTATTAGGAAATACTGCTTCTATTTGAGTAATTTTTTGAGCTATCCAGAATGGAATTTGCTCACGTTTTGTGGGCATTTTACCCATGACTGCGTATAAAGTCTGTGGTGTAATTTTTAGTGTATTCCCCTGTTGAGGGGTTTGATTTGGAATGGTCAATGGTGGTTGACTGTGAAAGTCCGCATGACATATTGGACCAATTGTCTGTAAATTTTTATTAACTCTGTAAGTTGAGTAAGTAATTCCTCGTCTGACATTATATCGAGGTCAGGATGAGGAGTGTAGCCGGCTAGAATCGGCCATGTTGCTCCTGGTCTACCTAGTGGACCGAGCCTGGTAATGTTTCTGTGATGTTTTAGGGCGCCTTTAAACCAGAGCTGATGCTCCTGGTATGTTAGTGGAATTTCAATATCCTCGAAAGGAATATATTCCTCTGGTGGTTCATCTTCTTTGTAGAAGTAAAACAGTTTTGTTACTGAATTTGATTCAGGGAATATTATCCATGAATAGAATACCTCTGTCTGAAAAGATTTGTGTGCCTCTATCACGAAAACTGCTCTACCGCCTCTTGGTGGTAGGCCGTGTTTTATAAGTTTTAGAGTGATGGCTCTTCTTAAGTTTGGATGGATGTCTATAACACCCTCCTCGGTTTCATTTAAACCTGTAAAGTTCAAAGCTGCTATGACTGGGTCAGCCGCAGCTACACCGTTCCCGGTGTTATTGTCCCCGTGTATGGACATTTGTTTTTTGAAAAATGTAGAACAAGTTTCAAGGAAACAAAAGATAAGGTGCACAATATTTTGGAACACTGTATCCTTCAACGTTGAACAAACCAAGCAACTAATATATAGGGGTTTTTGTCCTAATTAGTTTTGGCGGATATTTAACCCTACCCACTGCAGACGTCTTATGGAGTATGTGAGTAGGGGTCTCTGGGAAAAGCACGACTGAGTTACTCAGTATCTAGCGTTAAATTACTGCCTTACCAAACGTTTGGGCGCCATGTAGTGTAGTTCCTATTTCCCTAATAGGCTCTGCGCATTGGAATAATATAACCTATAGGCTTGACATAGGACTGAGGTCGGTATGTCCCTATCGAGTATATTAAACTTAATTACTTGTGCCAGCTAGCTCAGAGGCCACTAGAGACTCCTTGAGAACAAGAAGGGAGTAGTTTCTGGCAACCGCATAAACATGACCACTTTGTTTCCCTTTAGAATCGGAACACGTCTCAGAATCGTGGAAACAATAGATAACAGTTTCACTCAGTCAATCGTGCATGCTTAGTTTCCGCAGAGTTACACAGAAAGGAAAGACGGGCATTTCAATAAAAGTGTTTTATTGAACAGTCTTGTTTCTCGTGTAAGAGATATGTGCTGTTATGATCACAAGACAGTATGCAAGATAAATAATGTAGAGTAAGCAGTAAAAATAAATAATACTGCGCTAGCATTATCTTTTAGCATATATTCACGTACATAAATAACATGAGCTAAAAATGCGAGTACTCATACGATGCGTCTCTAAGTTAGTTCTACCCCAATGTACCTAACCTAGTCCAGGTGTAGGGAACGATAAGAAGTAGGTGGAGTACTCTCTAGTATGGTATACTAAGAGTATGTTAAGTCTAGTATGCCAAGAGTCCCTCTAGGTTCTAGTCAGCTCCATACCTTGAGAATGAGAGAGGTGGGAATCTCTTGCCGGATCTGGAACTCTAACACCCCGCGAAGGGAGTCAGAACACTGGAAGCTGGATTCTTCTGCGAGCAGGAATGACAGCGTCTTCTCAGTGCGTCAGGCCGGGATACGGGCTCCTCTGAAGTCGAGGTCTCCTCTAACTTGCTTGGGCAAGGGAAGGTATATTTATACCTGGTAGGTGTCGAGGAATGTTAGCATTGACGTGAAGTCGGACAGAGGAAGACGTCAGGAATGAACCCTTAAGGTATAACGGTTCATACATAATAGATGAGTTCTTGGAGAAATCAATAGTCCTGTGCTAGGGGAACTCCTGAAGCTTAAGGGTCTGGTTTCTAAGGACTCGTTGTGACGTTAGGGTGGACGGATGTCGGTCACCATGCCTGTTGGAGTTCACGGCTAATGCCTAAATAAGGACTGGGATTCTATGCCTATATAAGGGCATGTTTCAGGAAAACCTATATACGGACACCTAAAGCGGAATACAACAGCTTAATAGATGATAGTGTTATAGTAAGTGACTTTGGCGGATGTGATGGGCTGTCTGCGTGTTGCACAGACACAGTTCAGTAGTATGAGGTCATTGGGAGTTCTGTTTGTCTTCCATTGACAATCTAACCCAGGGGTTTCCAGTATTGTTCTACGAGGACTGGAATCAGAACATGTTTTCAGAATGCCAACATAAGGTTAATTTATATGCAGTGAATCTAAATGGAGATTATTTACATAGTCACTTGTTTTTTCTGGAAATCTGGAGTGGCTCTGTCTCTTTTTGGCCCTCATTGTATAACCCTAATTTGACTTTTGTTGCTGGAAGAACCACATAACGCCCATGGTATTTCCAAGATGGTCTAACCTAAATATCATTTGCATGCCAGCATTGCAAAAGCACTCTTGGTGTCCCTGAATTTCTTCCAGAACAAATTATTGAAAATATAACCTAGGAGGTCTAACTTTGAGATTCTTCTGGGGTCTAATATATTGCTCTGTGGGAACTTTTATAGCCACTGTTCAAAACATGGGCTCATCAGGCATCCTGTTTAAGCTTTGATCAGTAAAGCCATCTCGGGAAATACAACTATTGCATGGTTGCATTAATACCACAGAAGATTTTACCTGCTCCTTCCCACCACATGGAATCACACCTTCCCACAGTTTTCCTTGCACAACTTCCTCTCTGTAATACCTGTAGAAATTTCCACAGGGTAAAACTCCCAGTCTGAGGGCAATTTGCACCCAACTCCAAATCTGAAATTGGGTGCAAACTATATTGCGCCGCCATTCAAATATATGACGGATCGTAAAAAGTGCCCTATAGCATATTATTTGTGTTAGCCCACTAATAAAATGTGGCTTGTGTAGGACTTAACTGGTGCTTACATTTTCTGATGGGCATTTCTAACTACAGATTCCTCAACTTTTAAATCCCCCTCGTGCCAGACTGAATCCTGAGATTTTTCATGCACCAGCTCCCTTGTGCCAGCACATGGCACTATTGGGCTCCACTGTGGTTCCATAAGTAAAGAAGTGAAGCCGCATTTATGCGCCAAACCTTTTGCACTGATTCCAGTTCCTATTTTACCTCAGCTTTCCACACAGATCCAGAGCTCAGCTCCTAAATTTTTTCTGTGTCTACAGACTTCCAGATTTGAAACAAGACAGTGTCCTAGGAGTATGTCTCCACCACAAATGTCAGGTTTTAAACAGTGCTACGCCTGCAGGAAGCAGGTGTTGGTCAGGGATCCACATGGCATCTGCTTTTGGTCCAAATTTGAACTCCAAACATGACTGGAAGTCCTGTGATAAATGCTCCCTGATGCATCGGGTAGCCATCAGAGAGCACAAAGCAAAGCTGTATATCACCAAACATAGGAAGCAGGATTGGTCCCTGTTAAGGTCCAGGGGCCATTCACAGTCCTGGTTCAGGTTCCCATCCTCAGGCAAGTCCTGGACGAAATTGAAAGACAAGTTGTGGGGTAAACCTAAGAAGTTCACGTGAGATTCCACTCCTTCCTATTGCTCCCACTCCAAAGATAAGTCTTGCAGTTGATGTTCTAAAGACCTGACTCTGCCAGTGTTATCTGATTCCCACCCAATTCTGAGCCTGGAGCTGATGCTCCTCGAATTCTCTGAGCCATTGTTGACTCAGAAGCAGATTGAGGCCTTCAAGGAGGCAATGCTGCTGCTATTCTGCATCTTTCACAGGGCCGCCAGGGCCTCCAGTTGGCCTCCTGTCGCTGGCTCTTCCTCAGTGCTGACAGCCCTCCCTAGGCCTTTGCCTGGCCGCCGCCGGCATCAGACCACTCTTCCACACCTTTGTATTAAGCTATGCTGCTTCTAGCTAGTTTGGCACCAGTATCAGCTTCAGAAGCACCAGTTCTAGTCGAGGCTCCATTGTCAAATCCACAGCCAAGTTCAGCTAGGTCTTGACCTGTGTCATGCTATGAGATCACTAAGGCACAACCTATGATTGGGGAAGACTTTGCCTCAATGGCAGAATTATTGCAGCAAGGAGGCAATTTTTGGATCTGACTCTGATGCAGTCCAGAGGCTAGAGAATGATCCCTACAACCAGGATGGCGAAGAGGAGGTGGAAAAGTTGCTCCCACCTAACTATACTGATGCTGGACTGTATCTTGACCTTCAAAATATTAGTAGTCTGGATACTTCACCTGAGACAGAGCTGAACTCATACTTGGACCCCACTAATGAGGAGAGTGCCTCTTTTGTGATGGTCGTTCTCTGGCTGAAGAGATCTTGAAGTTACAGTTGACTACTGGAGAGATTAAGGCACATTTGCTCACTGAAATTGTGCAGCCAAGCCCTTCTAGTAATGAGCCTTTGCTGTCTTTCAGTGAGGCTTTGACAGGCTTTCTTGGCAACCTTTGCCAAGTCTTGCCCAGCACTGCCAGTGAGCCATTCATTTGATCAGTGCCAAAGGCCAGCCCATTGGGAGCCAGCGCTCTTGATGCAGCTCTTGGCAAAACCAGTGAGCCATCCATCTGCTCAATGCTCCAGGCCTGCACCCTCTGAAAGTGGAAAGCCTGGTCATCTGCAAGTAAGGTGCATCCCAACGCCTTTCCTACTGCTCCTCCTGACAGATAATCTAAACAAACTGATGCCCTCGACAAGAGAATGTTCTACTCCATCTGTATGGGCCTTTGGCCATTGAATGTGGTATGTCTTTTGGACTATTACTCGCTGTTCCTGAAGGATTTCATAACACCTTTGCATGAACTGTGCATGGTGGTCAGATATATCTTATGGGCTGTTATGGACACCATGATCTGTTTCAGCCATGTCATGGGCATCAGTGCTATTTGATGCATGCCTGGAAGCCTGCCACTTGATTTCCTGTAGACGTCCAGGCATCCCTAACTGGGGTTGCTTGCCCCTACCCACCAATTACATAAGTTCTACCAGTAGCTCTGGAGCAATTCTTGGAGTTGGCCGAACAACAAAGGTAGCCCTCCTGGGCTCTTCCGCTGCCTACCTAACCCTTTACAGCTCCAGAGGGAGAAGTAGTGGTTGAGGCCGTGGCCACGAACAGATACAGCAGTCCTCCTTCTCCTTCTCTTCACCGGACAGAGCCGCCAGCCTCTGTAGACTCTGTAGTTCCTTCTCCAAAGTCCACCTGGGGCTAGTAAGGGGCAGAATTTCAAGACTGGCTCACAAATAACTCAGATCAATGGGATTGTTCAGTTTGGTTATGCCCTTCCCTTTTTTTGTCCACACCATGCTACGTCTCTCCAGTTTTGCCAACGCCTTAACGGATCACACAGCTAAACTGATCAAAGAAGTTCAGATGCTGCTCAGCAAAGAAGCAATGAAGAGAGTTCCTGAGGCAGAGTATGCACATGGTGCTAATACCAATATTTATTGGTGCCCAAGAAGGACAAGGACCTCACATTTCTGAACACCTTTCTCAGGAAGGGCAAGTTCCAGATGCTGACTTTGGGCCATGTCCTGTCTGTTCTGGACCTCAGAGGTCTGGAACGTTCAGGATGCATATTTTCCTGTACCCGTCCTGCATACCCACAGACGTTTCCCAGCCTATTGTAGGGTGGAAATCCACCATCCTGCCCTTCAGCATCTTCAGTGGTTGTGGCAAAGCTTTGCAGGTTGGGATACAGGTATGCCTATACACCAAAGACTGGCTGCTGAAAGTAGTCTCGCCTCAGTCAGTCACACATCATCTACAGAAAACAGCCTTGTTGCTGTCCTCCCTGCAGTTCTCCATTAATGATTCAAAATTCCATCTTCAGCTAGTGCAGAGGATTCCCTTTTTGGGGCCATCCTTGATATGGTTGCTATGAACGCCTTTCCACCCGGAAGCATTTTGGCTATTGTAGGAGAGTAGGATCTGCTTCTTATGGTTACCCCCACTTTTTGCTTCATGTTACACTGTTTTTGACTAGTCTGACTGGGATCCTGCTAATCAGGACCCCAGTCTATCTGCTTTCTCCCTGAAATGTTATGTCATGTACTTAGGTACACTCCAGATTGGATACTGGGGTAACCTTGTCAGTCCCTAGTATATGGTACCCATGTACCCAGGGCATAGGTACCCCAGAGGCCTCCCATGGGCTGAAGTATGTATTATGCCACCCATGAGAGGCCATGCAAAATGGATCTACAGGCCTGCCATTGCAGCCTGTGTAAGTTGGTGCATGCACCACTTACTTAAGATATAGGTTTACTATATCTAAGGGTCACTGCACTTAAAACCTATAAGTCTCCCCTATAGCAGGCCTTACCAATCCTGAAGGCAGGGTGCTTGATTCTAAGTGAGAGGGTGCCATTGCATGAGCAGAACACCCCTGCAGCCTACAGAGTCCATTCTCCCGGGTTGTCAGTGTATTAGCCATTTATGATATATAGAGTGGCATTATGCGACCGCTTAATGGCCAACTCTTAAACAGCTGAAAGTAACCCTATCATGTTTGCTGTCAAACATTGTGGAATCATACCCCCACACCGGTAACCGGTGTGGGAGGTATGATTCCAGCCCTCAGAAGCGAGCTTCGTTGGGTCCCTGGTGTTCCTGGTACCAGCCTTCTAGTTCCGGGCAGTACAAAATGGTTGCTGCCGACCAGAGACACATTTCTGCCCTCCTGCTGCTGAGCCAAGCTCGAGCAGAGGAAGGTGGAACAATAGGCATCCTGTCACAGGGAGGTGTGACCACCTCCCAGACAGGATTTAGTGTATTAGGCCTGGGTGGGTGCGCTTGCCAGCAACCGAAAGTCTGCATGAGGGGCACATTTTGTGTCCTTGTGCATAGTCCAGTTCAAACCAGTCCTGGGAGCCGTTGGCTCCTGCTCTGGCGCGAAACTAGACAAAGGACATGGGAGTAACCTCCCCACTGTCCGGACCCTCCTCTGGGAGGGTCCCCTAAATCTGTCCAACCCTCTCCCGTGGGTACAAAAGGGCTTACCTGGCTGTAGGGCCCTAGATTCGACGTGGACAAGATTCTGAACCAGAAAACACTGAACTTCGACCGCCTGGACACTCTGGACTTCGCTGGACTTCGTTTGGGCCCGACTTCGTCTCCCTCTCAGTCTGAAGCATCGTCTGTGCCCGTGCACCATACAGGCTCCGTGCAGGACCTGTGAAGCATCAAGGACATCCAAAAACATGTCCCTTGGAGTGAAGGAGTCACTCCCCTGCAACTGCAGGCACCACATCGTGATGTACCGGTCTGCTGCTCCTGAGCTCCTATGGACTCCGAAGGCTCCAGCAACACAGGAGGTAAGTTTCCAAGTCCCTTGAGGTCCGAGCTGCTCTCTCACCAAGTTTGAGGACAGAATCGCTCGTAGGGGCTGCAATACCCGTACACCTGTGCACCGTGTACTTTTGCAAGTGCATATGCTTGTTGGCATTCCCAAAACAAGTGCACTGGGATCCGAGTAGCCCCAACCTCTGGCACCATTTCCACCAAAGAACTTCGGCCTCCTCGCACTGAGTGCTCCGTGGGCTGGTGCTTTGTAATTTTGCTTGAGGTCCCCTCGCGACTCCTGTGCCTCCGGCCTGTGGGTCTTCTTGATGGTCAACACTGCTTTTCTTGGGCTCCCCTGGTTGCTCCAGGCTTGCCCCGACTCCCCTGTGTTTGGTGAGTCTCCTGGACCTTGCTGGTCCGAACCGTAATCTTTCTTGACCATCTTCGTGGGTTGCCGCTGCCAAGGCTTGTTGGTGCTCCAGCCAGACACTGATCCCTCAGCACTCGACATCCTTCGTGGGACAGCTCCTATCTGGCTCCTGGTCATCCTCAACGTCTCCTGGTCCCGGTGGCTGCAGAGTCAAGAACCACCTCAACGCACCTGAAGCGCCCAACATCGGTGGGCATTCGTCTACCGAGCCCCTGGTCCCTCCTGAGTGACCCAGACTCTGTTCCCTCTGATTTCAGGTACTCTTCATCCCGAATCCACCTTTGGATTCCAACAGACACTTTTCTTCTACCCAGCAGTGGCTCTTCCTTGAAGTCCTCCATTGAGATCGACGGCGGTTTCCGATACCACTTCAGCCCTATGCACCCGGCTTCCCTGGGATAGGTAACTGATACTACGGTATCCACGGGTGGGGTGGCTCTTCAACCTCCTATGATCCAAGGGGCTTCCTCGTAATCCACTGGAAAGGTTCCTTAATCTTTAAAACTGCAACCGCAACTCTCCCATAGAATTGTACGGCGCCCGTGGTCATGTTCCCACACTGCACCCGTCCTCCGTTGGGTCCCTACTTACTCACCTTGGGTGGTTCCTTGGGGTCCCAGCGATTCTACATCCTCTAGACACTGTCTTGACTCGAGTCGTGGTTTTTATACCACTATTTTAGTATATGGTTTGGTCTCCCCCTGGAGCCCACTGTGTATTAGTGCTACTTACGATTGTTTCTGTGCTACAGTATTGTGTGCTTTCTGTTTATCTGCATGTAGCAGATACTGTGAAGTATTTAGAGTGTGTTATAATAATAAATACATATTTTTATAACTACTGTGTGGTTCTCCTTTCATTTAACCAATACCATAAGGTTGCATTCTGGTAAAACAAGCTGCTTAACATTCCTTCAAGACTAAGCCTGAAGGCTGCTCTCCACAGCTACCACTTGGATAGCTTTCTAAGGTTATCTTTGACCTCTTAAATCACCATAAGGGTTGTTTGGACTGGTGCAAGGTGCCCACTTTAATTAGTGGACAGCATTTACCAGGCCAACTTCTCACAGCTATGATCCCAATGTTTGAGGTTTATACCTTTGTTCCAGCCCAGACAGTTCTGAGGTTGCTTGGTTTCCTGGCCTCTTGCATCCTGTTAGTGTCCCATACCAGGCACAACATGCAGGCTCTCCACTGGGACATTCGCCTTCAGTGGCCTCTTCACTGGGTATGCCTCCCAGACAACATCCGACTTGGATGCCAACCTGACTAACGGCACACCTTTTTCCTTGCCCCATCCAAAGCTCAAGCTGGTAACAAACTCATCATCCCTAAGCTGGGGGATATCTTGACAAGGGGGAGATCAGGGGCCTCTGGTTTCAGGAATAAGAAACACCACATCAACATCCATGCTGCCTGTCATCGACTGGCCCTCAAAGCCTTCCTGCCTTCCTTCAGAGGTATATCTATTCAGATTAGCAAGGTGTGAGATCTCCTACACTGTCTGGCAGAGTCTAGACCTTCACAGGAGAGCCTTGACTGTCAGTCATCTGGAGGGTTCTCTCAACATTAAAGCAGACAAGCTCAGCATGCATCATCTTCTTGAACACAAGTGACATCTGGGCCAGGAGGTGGATTGAACCATCTTTGGCCAGTGGGGAGTGCTATGGGTAGCGTTGTTTGCTACAGCTGAGAGTGCTCAGTGTCATGCCTTTTGCGCCTTACAGTTCCCCTTCCGCCAAGGACGCTCAGGGAGTTGTGGCTCATCTTTAGTGAGACTTCAGCCTCCTATTTGTGCTTTTCACCTCTGTTGCTGATTCTTTGAGTCCCGAAGAAAGTCAGGAAGGGCTAGGCTAAGCTCATCCTTTTGAATCTGAGCCATTGGGCTAAATTTGTGACCTAGTCTATGAATTGACTCATGCACTCTATTCAGGCTAAGCAATCTGATATGCTTCCATTTGTTGTACCCCTTGCATGGCAAGGTTTTGCTGTGGGCTACTTGTTGGCCCTTTTGGCATTTCTGGGTTGACAGATTGACCCCCTTTAATTAAGTAATCTGTTGATGTGTTTCCCAAAAGCAAAAGACACACAAATGATGGACGGAATGCAGAACAAATCAAACTTTTACCCCAGTCAAGAGATCTGGGTTAAATCCATTGTTCTTTTGCTCACTATGCCACCCAAGTTTTGACCCAGCCATATGTAAATCAGTCTTGACCCTGCTCCTCATGGGAACAGTCCAGCCCGAACTGCCAAGCCAGGTCCTCCCTGAACCAGAAACAAGCATCCTGGGACCAGTTTCGGGGTATCACCCCTCATCAGCCAGGCTAGCTAGAATCCAGTGGCACAGTGAGCCCGGGACCCACGTCTGGGCATACCTAGCGCACTTAGGGCGAGAAAGCAAAAGACACTCAAATGATGGACAGAATGCGGAACAAATCAAACATTCACCCCCAGTAAGAGCTCTGGGTTAAATACATTGTTCTTTTGCTAACCATGCCACCCCAGCTTAGACCCAGCCATATGTAAATAAGTCTTGACCCTGCTCCTCATGGGAACAGTCCAGCCTGAACTGCCAAGCCAGGTCCTCCCTGAACCAGAAACAAGCATCCTGGGACCAGTTTCGGGGTATCACCCCTCATCAGCCAGGCTAGCTTGAATCCAGTGGCACAGTGAGCCCGGGACCCACGTCTGGGCATACCCGGCACACTTAGGGCGAGAAAGCAAAAAACACATAATTTGTGTGTCTTTAACCCCCTTATAAGTCCATAGTATATGGTACCAGTGATACCCAGGGCATGGGTGTTAAAGGGGTCCACTTCAGCTTCAGAAAGACTGCGACCCACCACCACCCGCAACAGGCTCCCCGCCGGAGCTGGAGCAAGATCACCGCCGAGCAGCTCACCGCCTCCCTCAGCCAGAACACACCCACCGACACAACGGACCCAAACGAAGCAGCCAGCAACCTCGCCAAGTGGCTGACCGCCTGCGCCGACGACCTCGCACCACTAAAAAACCCTCCCAGCAGACCCGGAAGCAAGAAAACCCCTTGGTTCACCAACGAACTCAAGGAATCCAAGAAGAACTGCCGCACTCTCGAGAAAACCTGGCGACTCGTCCAGACCACAGACAACAGGACCGCCCTCAAGCACGCCACCCGCAAACACCACCAGCTGATCCGTGCCACCAAGAAGTCGGCACTCAAAGAACGACTGGACAACAACGCCCATGACAGCAAGGAACTTTTCAGCATCGTCAAAGAGTTCTCCAACCCCAGCGCCGGAAACAACGACATCACCCCTCGCAAGACCTCTGCAACTCACTCTCCGCGTTCTTCCACCGCAAGATCACCGACATACACAACAGCTTCGACGCACAAACAACGCACCCTACCGCCGAACCAATGCCCGCCACCACCACCCTCTGCAACTGGACCTCGATCAACACCGAAGACACCACCCGCACGATGAACTCCATCCACTCCGGATCACCAACCGACCCCTGCCCACACCACGTCTTCAACAAAGCCGACGCCACCATCGCACCCCATCTCCGGGACATCATCAACTCCTCCTTCCACACCGCCACCTTCCCGGAGAGCTGGAAGCACGCCGAGCTTACCGCCCTCCTGAAGAAACCAACGGCGGACCCCACCGACCTCAAGAACTACCGCCCCATCTCGCTCCTTCCGTTTCCGGCCAAAGTCATCGAGAAGACCGTCAACAGACAGCTTGCCGCCTTCCTCGAGACGAATGGATCCCTCGACCCCTCGCAGTCCGGGTTTCGGGCCAACCACAGCACCGAGACCGCCCTTATCGCAGCCACCGACGACATCAGAACCCTAACCGACAACGGGGAAACAGCTGCCCTCATCCTCCTGGACCTCTCCGCGGCGTTCGACACCGTCTGCCACCGCACCCTAGTGAAGCGCCTCAGCAACATCGGAATCCGAGAGAAAGCACTGGAATGGATCATCTCGTTCCTCGCCGGAAGAACCCAGAGAGTCCGCCTCTCCCCGTTCAGATCCGAAGCCACCGAAGTCATCTGCGGCGTTCCACAAGGATCCTCACTCAGCCCGACCCTCTTCAACGTCTACATGAGCCCCCTCGCAGCCATCGCACGCCCGACACAACCTCAACATCATCTCCTACGCCGACGACACCCAGCTGATCCTCTCCCTCACCAACGACCCCACCACCGCCAGAGCCAACCTGCACGACGGGATGAGAGACGTCGCCGACTGGATGAGGAACAGCCGCCTTAAACTGAACTCAGACAAGACGGAAGTCCTCATCCTGGGCTCATCACCCTCCGCCTGGGACGACTCCTGGTGGCCCCCGGCCCTGGGCACCGCACCCAAGCCAACGGACCACGCACGCAACCTGGGCTTCATCCTGGACTCCTCCCTGTCGATGACCAGACAAGTCAACGCCGTCTCATCTTCATGCTTCAACACCCTGCGCATGCTCCGCAAGATCTTCAGATGGATCCCCACTGAAACCAGGAAGACCGTCACCCAGGCACTCGTCACCAGCCGACTGGACTATGGGAACACCCTCTACGCCGGAACCACAGCCAAACTTCAAAAGAGACTCCAGCGCATCCAGAACGCCTCCGCACGACTCATCCTGGACATCCCCCGACACAGCCACATCACCGTACACCTGAAAGACCTGCACTGGCTCCCCGTCAGCAAGAGAATCACGTTCAGACTCCTCACCCACGCACACAAGGCCCTCCACGACCTGGGCCCAAAGTACCTCAACGACCGCATGTCCTTCTACACGCCCACACGCCAGCTACGATCAACCAGCCACGCCCTCGCCACCGTACCACGCATCCGCAGAACCACCGCCGGAGGAAGATCCTTCTCCTACCTGGCGGCCAAGACCTGGAACTCCTCCCCACTCACCTTCGGCGAACCCAGGACCATCTCGCCTTCAGGAAGCAGCTCAAGACCTGGCTGTTCGAGCAGTAACTTACCCCCTCCCCCAGCGCCTTGAGACCCTCCCGGGTGAGTAGCGCGCTCTATAAATGCCGTGATTGATTGAAGCACTATTTGTGCCACCCTGAGTGACCCAAGTAAACTGATGACAACAAACTGCTCGAACTTGACTTTGCCCTCACCATGTGTGGCATAGTCAATGCACTATTTTTAATATATGCCAGTCACCCCTAAGGAAGGCCTCCTGTGCCTGGGAGGCAGGGTGCATTCTATTAAAGGTGAAGACATATCAGTGCAAGCTTATATGTCCATATAGTGGCCTTTTCTATTAAAGGCTAATATAAGTGATGAGCAGTCCTTAGGATAACATGGGCTGTCATTCGGACAGACTCTAGGTCACCAGCTTCATTATGATACCACCGAAATATGTTTGTTTTCAAACAATGTGCCTCATCACCCCTAACATGATTCTTGTGTTGAGGACTCACACTGCAGGTAAAAATAACTTACCGGAACCAAAGAATCACTGGCCATCGGGCCCTCCAAGGGATCGCCCAAAAGTAGATAGTCCAGTGCATTGTGGAAAGAATAGTCCTGACCTACAACAAGTTTCAGGCGGCTACCATTTTCCCTCAGATCTTCGGACATCGAAATAACTTTCTGCTGAGCTTACCGCTGCCAAGTCTTGTTGGTGGCCAGTCTGGCAATCGCCTCTTTAGTCAACACTGCACCTCAAGGGAACACCGCAAAACCTTCATCCAACATCAGGAGTGGCTTCATTGTTGACTTTTTACACCTGTTTCCTCACCAGCACTGTGTAAGCGGTAAAGCCAGCTCCCCTGCGGCTCCCGCTCCAGCACCCCGGACAGCCAGGACAACTCTGCACCCGGGCTTCTCAAGCCAGGTAGAATTGAACTGACTTTCGTGGCTTGGTCCTGGGACCTGCATCACGTTTACCCTCCTTGGGTTCCGTGTAACTCGACCTGCAAGTGACCGATTGTCACCAGTGCTTTTTCCCATTGACCGCAATGCTAAAGTTTTGCAGTAATGTATTATTGCTTCTAAAATCCATAACTCTGAATGTACTTATCTGATTTGCTTCATTTTGGTGTCTAAATTTATATAAAAATCTGCTTTATGTTTAAAAATTGGTGTTGGGTTTCTTTTGAGCCGTGTCAATTTCTTATCATCCATGTTGGTACTCTGAAATGCTTAACCATGTTCCTCTAGTAAAGCCTGACTGCTCTTTGCCACTCTACCAGGACTGAGCTAAGGATTTATTATTGTGAATCCAAAGACCATCTTTGGGGTATTGTGAGAGTATTGCATGGTGAATCCTAACCAGCATCATCAGATAATACTCCACCTTCCTACACTGCGTAAGTTAAGAGAGGTGTTGCTACCCAGTACAAAGCCCATCTGGTCATCTTGTATTATATCTTGCAGTACCGCAAGTAGGCAGCATGCAAGCAATTTAGGTAGAATCTGTGACGTAAGTGTTCGGGTGTGGTGAATAGAGTTCATGTTTAGAATGTTGAGTTCACAATTACACGCAGCAGAATAAAGCTGTGTACTACCAAACTCCGTGTGTGGCGTATTCATGTACGAGTACCCAGGCTGGGGAGGACGCTACAAAGGGGACCCCCTGCTCTAATCCACAACACAGCCCCTCTAGCATAGGCAGAGAACCGCGTACCGAATGCCTGACTCCTGCAGAAGAGCAATGTGGATCTGCCAGTGGAGTAATACCACATGTTTCCTATATAGTTTTTTCAAGGAATTCATACCCCTGGCATTCCAAGTGATCAAGTTATAGGTGTCAGCAAATGATAAAGGTTAACCAGGTATGGTGGACAATGGGACAACTCTAGGGCATCTTGAAGGTAGCATGTGATTACCATATACAATAAGGAGCCCTGTTGAGGACAAACCTCAGCATAACTGCGCAAACAGTGACAGAACGTACATGGATTCTCATAGCACTCACAGGATAGAACATAACTCGGCCATCCAACGAAAACAGAAAAGACAATAAACACATACCAACTAAACAAGGGAAAGGGGAATGGAGAACAAGACAAAACCATTTCAGTCCCCAAGACCTATGTGACGAGGTAGTGGGTTTATGGCAGGAGCGATACAGGGCTTCCAACTCCGCTAATACCTCATCATACCTGAAAGTGGCAGTCCATCCAGCTATGAGTCTAAAATAGGTGAACCGTAGGTCGGCTGTGTCCGGCAAGCATCCCCTAGGTTAGGGGAGGGCCTCTCGGGCCACAGCAGCATAGTCAAAAGGCTGTTACATGATGCAGAGTATCCAAGGCTTTTAAATGCACAGGTCACAGTAGGTAGGGATCATCCCAGGTCCACAATAGATTGTGCTGTAAAGGTCGGCGATGTGGGTGTATCAGAGCAAATTTCCTCAGATATGTGATCGTCCCCTGAGATGGTGGAGTCAGAGGAGAGCAGTTGAGGCGATGCCGAGAGTACCTGCAAGGAGGGCGCCAGTGCAGCCTCATCCCGCTGCTCCCTTCGGCTCTACGACAGTGAGGGTGGGCCCCATCTTGTTCTCTGGTGGTGCAGTCTCCGGACTGTGGTGGTGATGTTGTCCATCTTAGGTGTAGTAAGGGAAGAAGAAAGCAGGTGGCAAAGCTCTCGCTTATCAAGGGCTTCCACCCAATCCCATGCCACCTCAGGCTGTGAGAAATAATTAGTAATCTGGCCATCCGAGATGCGCAGTTTGGTGGGAAACATTAAACAATATTTGAGTTTTTTCTTGACTTGAAGGAAAGATGCTCTCTGGCACTGAACCAGCAGTGTGTAATCCGGGAATAACATCACTTTTCCATTGTCAAAAAGGACAGTAGTCCTTTTGTGAGCCGCTGCCAGGATCACATTTTGGTCACAAAAGTTCAATAGTCTCGCCACTATGGATCTAGGTGGAGCCACAGGTGGAGGGCTCCAAGCTGGGACTCTGTGTGCACATTTGATCACAAAATGTGGAGAGAGTGTGGAAGGAGCAATAACCTGTTTTATTCAGCATTCCAAGAAATAGATAACAGAGTCAGTTACCTCTGAGGCAGACCTACAATACGAATGTTATTACAGTGGTATCGCCTTTCCGTGTCATCCAGTTTACTCTCTGCTACAGGTAGACGTTCCAGGATCAAAAGCTATTCAGTGATGGTCCAGGTGGATGGCCAAAGTTCCTCTATGGCTTGGATATTTGTTTGTACTTTTTCAGAGAGTTTTCACTGATTTTCCCTGACAATCGCTTTGTCATTGGTGAAAGATTCAATTTTAGCCTCAAAGTCTTCCCAAGATTCTGCAATGGCCACCAGTATTTTATCCAACTTGTCCAAGGGACTGCTCTCGGTGAGATTGGATGCCATCTCAGCCGGGGGATCAGGAGTAGGTGCCATTAGGATGCCCTGTACCATGTCAAGCAATAGAAGAGAATGTGGCGTCTGAGGTGAGGGATCAGGGGTAGAGTCCCTCCGTTGCACTCTCTTCGATTGCCCATGCGTTGATTGCATGTAGGGCACTGAGTGACCTGCGCAATAGCACAGACAGCGCCAGGAATTCAGTAGATGTTTGCTATGTAGCAAGGGATTTAGAGACCTTCACCACCCATGGATATCGCACTCAAAGAAACATGGGGGCACGAGCAGTCTCACTCAAGGCAGTCCATTAGTCAGGTATGACGGAGTTGTTGAGAGCCAAGTCCTGGAGCGCCATTTTCCTAAAGGTCCCTTTTAATGGCCGGTGGAGATAGTCTGATGCACTAAGCAACAAGGGAGGTGGATCACTGACCTTCATAAGTGTGCTCGAGTTCCTTCCTGTGGACCAGGAGAGGCTATCTGCCATGGTCCTGTGGCGGCAGCCCAGGTCGCTCCCCTGCTGGTGTAGTTAAGCAGCCAGCCATTACCTCTACCAGCCCCTCCTCAGTGAGGCTCAGCTCCTCGGGGCAGGGCAGCAGGTATCAAGGCCCCCAGCAGGAGTTTAACAAAGAAGGTGGGGGATTGCAGCTCTGGCCGGCAGCAGACACCAAGGCTTCCAGCCATGTAGAATGAGAACGGGCCTCCAGCCCAGGATGCAGCCTCCCTGTCTAAGCGGGTCCCCAAATGGCCATGCGGCAGCTACTGAGGGAAGCCCAGCACACTCACCTGCTCCCAGAGGAGAAGCGAGAGGAGGGAGCTGGGCCTCCGGTCCCCAGCAAGCACAACACCCCACGCAGATGCGGCCCCGACCAGCCCAACAGCCACCCCCAATACCGTCCAGATGCGGCCAAACAGAGGCAGGAACCCGCGTCTTCGACTCTGGGGCAGGACTCAAGCCGGGCAAACACCCTCATGCAGGGGCCACAGGCCACGGGTTTCCCAACAGCTCCTGTGTGTTGCATGGTCCCTCCACTTCCAATTACTCAGGGGAACGATCTGCTGTTGTCTGCCAGGCCGCACAATGTAGTTGGCATGCAATTGGAGACTTTCAATATAATTGGAGACTTTGATTGAGGCGGATGTCTGACGGGTCCGGGAGCTCACTTAGCTCGCATCTGCCATTTTCAGTGGTCAAGCCACGCCCTCTCTGTCTATTTTGTTATGACCAGTTTGACATGTCACGTCTGTAAATTACGAGTTTTCTCTCTTCATCCGCCGTTACACTACCTTCTTTCCTGACAAATTGGTGTAGGAACTAAGGCATTCTTACTCCCAAAGGTAATGTCACCCTTCCCTGTGGGGCAGTCACGCTTCCCACTTTTTTCTTACCACCACATCCTTCTAAAGTGGAGGAGAGGCTTCACTTGTTGGATCCTAGGTGGGCCCTTTGTTTTTAGATTGATAAGATTGAGGAGCACTGGGTTGTCAACCAATTCTTTGTTGGATTCGCTGGTGCAAAGAGGGGATGAGCAGTCCAGACATTGTCCTGTGTAACAAACTGTGCTATGCCTTGGCCAGGAAGCCGTAGGGTTCAATTGACAATGGTGAAGGCCACAAATAAGTCCTGGGCTATAAGTGCTCTTGTGTTGGACATCTGCCAGGCCACCCATTCAGCTTCAGTCCATACCTTCACTATGATCTCCTCTCTTGGTTCTCAGGCTGGCAGGCAGGGGCATTTTGCTGTTCGGTCCTGCAGAACTTCCTGATGTGAGAAATCCACTCCCCAAATGCATCACCTTGGTGCGGGTATTGCTCTGGTATTTATTCAAAAGCCGAGGCATCTGAGGTTAGAGGTATCCATCAAAGAACAAGTTACTTACCTTTGATAGCGTTCTTTCCGGTAGATACTCCATGTAATCACCAATTTCTCAACTCCTATGCCCCTTCCTGTATTGTGGAGTAGATCTGTTTGTTCATAAGGTTCCAGTTTAAGTTGAGCACACTGTTTGTCACTCAGTTTGTCAGTCACCTGATGGCCTCCCCTGCTGACGCACTCAAGCAGTTGCCTGAAACATTTCCCATGCCAGTCTGGCACAAAGGAGATTCAAAAGGTAAGAAATATTTGGTTGGAATATCTACCATAAAAAAACTAACCGAAGGTAAGTAACTTGTTGGATATGGAAAAGAACAGATCCAAGTTTGGTTTTTAATGTGCTTTACTAGTTTTGTATTGTTTTCTTTTTCCATGCTACCCCGGTTATCCTCTGCATATAGCTGGGTACAAGCATTAAAACACCATTGCTTCTTTAATACAGGTTCTTTACTGATTGATATGCAAAGGCTGGCACCCAAAATGGAGTCCTTTGGTCAGAATCTAATCTCTTAGTCTTTGGACCCTAAAACAGAGACATAGAGTTGTATATAATAAGATACTGTTCCAAGGAAGCAACTATATTGAGCCCACTTTTATTAAGATTAATGCTGCTAATCCTCAGAGAAAGGTTTGATTTTTATTGATCTCCTGCAGTAGTCCGCAGCAACTGACCCATTACTTTGTGTTGCAGGGCTGCTGAATGCTTACCCAATGTTCGGTTCGTCTTTCTTCTACATCCAGAGCTGCAGCAACAACACCATAGTATCTCCATGTATCCTGGCTGTAAATCAGAATGGGCTCAACTTCCTGAACAAGGAAACCCATGTATGTGTCTCAATACTTGTTAGTGATAACATGTCTACATATGCCTGCATCCTTAAATGTTTGTGATGCCTGCATCCTTAAATGTTTATGATCCTACTTTCGAATCACTGACAAAATATCGAAGGTCAGAATATCGACCTACAGAAATATCGACGCAAGAATATCGAAGTCAAGAATATCGACATCCTATCTACATTATGGTAAGTACAAAAATATCGAGAAAAAAATATCGATGTCAAAAATAAAGTTGTTAAAAATATCGTTTTTATTTAAGTTAAAAAAATAATGTAAAATAAAGTAAATAATGCATATTAAAATAAACATAGTTAAAAATATTTTTAAATGTTTAAAAATTATAAGTAATATTAATGTAATGTAAAAATAAATTCAACATATACATATAATATATAATATATATACTTACTTACTACTAATTTTTAATAATTATTTTAATAACTTATAAAAAAATAAAAATATCATATACATTATAAATACATATATACACATAAAACAATAATATAAATAAAAATTAAATAAATATATATAACAAATTAAAAAAATAAAAATTATTTTTAATCTTTTAAAAATTAATTATATACTACTTTAACTAAAATAATACAAAAAATATTAGATAGCAGAGGTAATAAAATTACTATTCCAACTCCAAACAGTGCAACAGTAGGGAAAATGTTGGATAGCGTAGGGGTAAAAATTACTATTCCCACCCCAGTGAGTGCAACAGTAGGGAAAGTGTTGGATAGCGTACGGCTTAAAATTACTATTCCCACTCCAGTGAGTGCAACAGTAGGGAAAGTGTTGGATAGCGTAGGGGTTAAATTAACATATTAATTAAATAATTTTTGTAAAATAAATAACATATTAATAATTAATTAACTAAAAAATTTATAATAAATACGAATAAAATGAAATTAATATTTACTTAAATAACATTAAATGACTTCCCACCCTATTCCCCCATAAACACACAACCCGCTACACATAAAAAAGAACACAATTAATGTATTTATAAATTAATCAATTAATAAAAATTAATTACCAATTAATAATAAATTAACAATAAATTAATTAACAATAACAATAAATAAAAAATAATAATAAATTAATTATAATTAATATGATAAATTAATCAATTAATAAAAATTAATTACCAATTAATAATTAATTAACAATAAATTAATTATCAATAACAATAATTAAAAAAATATTAATTAATTAATTAAAATTTAATTACTTCCCACCCTATTCCCCTATAAACCCACAACCCGCTACACATAAAAATTAACATAATTAATTTAATTATCAATTAATCAATTATTAAAGCTTAATTACCAATTAATAATTAATTAACAATAAAATAATTAACAATAAATAAAATAAACAATTAATTATAATTAATATAATGATAAATTAATGAATAAAAAAAAATAATTACCAATTAATAATTAATTAACAATAAATTACTAATAAATAACAATACATAAAAACATATTAATGAATTAATTATAATTAAATTACTTCCCACCCTATCCCCTATAAACCCACAACCCGCTCTGATACTAAAACGCAAAATTTACTTAAAAAAATTACTAATTTCTAAACATTTAATACATATATTTAAAAATAATAAAAATACATTACAAAAAATGTTAAACATACATATAAAATACATACTAAAATATATAACACTAATATAAATATACTTCGATATTACTTACTTCGATATAAAAAAAACGATATTACTTACCTTAAGGTCAATATTCTGGTCACCGATATTCTTGACATCGATATTCTATCCCTACGATATTAAAAACTCGATATTAGTGTAGGTCGATATAAAAAAATCGATATTTTGACTGCGCACCCTATGCTACAGTGCACAAAATATAAATACAATTAAATAAAACTTGTACCCATGCACACAATATGATTTAAATGTAGCTCTGTGAAGATTGGTGATTATCATTGCAACAACATCCCAATGGGGATATTCTAATTGCAGCTAATTGTAGTCTAGCAAACAAGAGACTGAGCTGGTGTTTCTGCTTTTTTATAGGCATATATTACCCTAACACTTATAATCAGTAAAACATACAGCGCAGAGCTTTATTAAACGCTCTCCGTGAGGATGGGTCATATGGTATAACAGTGTTTTCTGTTAAGAATAACCAAGAAAAAGATGAATGTTTAGCAGGTCTTTGGAGCAGGTTTCATTTCTGTCCTATTAAGGCCCACATTGTGTGTAAATGAATCACCTGTAAGTTCCACATGGATGTATAAAAGTTAGTGTTCCCAGAGCGTGTCAGAAAAGGGATCAGGGGTGTGCAGGGCAAAGTAGTGAATTTAGAGAGTAGTCACAAAACGTCAGACACACATTTACTACACTTATCTAAACACCGTACGTACACTCAGATGAACTGGATGTATGTGCTGCCGATAGTGATGTACAGATGGTCCACTGTTCTGTGCAGCTTTTACGGGCGTGCAGTAAGGGATGGCATGTATCGGGGAATGACATATAGAAAGTATTTTTGAATGTCTTATTAAATTAACACTACTAGTGCATACAATACTAACATGCACACCATTGCACAAGTAGGAACAGTACAAGAAGTGTAAATCCCCTTTATTTGTAAATACCTGAAATTACACATGCATGCCTCAACATGTGTAATTGACTCTATGGTGTGACAGGAATGTATGTGTATAGCCAAACATAAGTAAATTGTGCACATTCAGCGGCGTAATATATGCATGTCAGAATTGTCAGAATTTTTGTCTGTCTATTTTCACTAAGCTCTTCTTTTGTAGTCACTGGTGGTTAACTATAGAAATAAGATAATTCATGTGTCTGATTGGAAAGAAGACAGCTGACAACATTTATTACTTCTGCTTTATTTAGAAAATGTTTTGGAAAATCTAGACTATCCATTCAGCCAAACTTTATATCGGAAGTAGCACATTACCAGTAGTGCATCAAAATAGTATACCCAAATATGTAAGAGATTCCACAAAAATATGAATTTAAGAAAAAAATAAGTAATTATTTAATGTTGATAAATATGGGTGGGAGAATGGGAGAGCTGATGTGTTGCAAACACCAGAACAGAGACCAGAAGAAATAGATTGAGAAACATTTGATCGAGAGTTACAGAAAACTTGATAGAAACATTAAGAAATGGAGGAAAGGTAAGAGAAATATGTAGAATAAGAGTTGTACTAAATTAACTATTTGTCTGTGCAACTGATATTAAATGTGAAACATTTAGAATATTGAGGATAAGATAGTTAGGAGTGTAGTTGTAAATAAGCCATTGCTAATGTAACAAAGTGCTAAATGTATCTGTTAAACAGGGGAGCTGATAAAGATTACATGCAATTTTCAGGGAAATGATTTGGCACCCAAAATATTTTTGTATTGACTTTTGTTTTTATTGTGAAATAAAACGAAATACAGGTTTTATAAAACTAAATTTATTAAATGGGTGAAAGATGGTTAAGTAACCAAGTGAAATAAGCATCTGGATATGAGTTAAAAATTATTATTGTAACACGTTTCCTATAAATAAAATACATATTTTAAATAATGGTATGAGGAGGAAGAATACATGTTCATTGAAGAGATATTAGATGTAGGAGGGAACAATAATTTAATACTTAACTATATATTTTTCTTTCCCATATTACACAGGAGTTGATAGTGAACTTTCCACTTAAAGACATCCAGTCAACACGGACCCAACGGCCGACAGCTGGCTCCAGTTACCCATATGTGGAGATTATGCTGGGTGATCTGATGTCACAGAGAGTGACACAGCTGCAGCTTGATCAGGTACAATGTTCCCTTTCTTTACTGAAACAATTCTTTATGGCACTCACTGGTACATAATACAAGGATACAAAATGCAAAGTCATCAATAGGTATCACTGATGCCAATCTAATAAACAATGAACCATTGGCATTGATATATGAAGAGTAGCTAGTCCACCACATCACCATATCGGAGGTATATTGTGTGTACACATCTCAACGACAGACAGTAAGGTATAGTGTGAGTACAATGAGCCATAGCAAAAGTGTGGAAAGACAGGGTAAGATAAGAGAGGGAAATAGGCTGTGTTAGAATACAAATAGGAAAACAAAACAATAAAAGCACCTAGGGGGACCACTTGCAGTAAAATAGTATTCCGCCTGCGTGGTGAAAAATGTGTTTAGGTCGTATTTCTCTTTTGTTAGCTCTCTCGGTGTCATCGTTGTCGAAGTCCTTGTGCATTGAGCCATCAAATCTTAAATAATCTTCTCTAACTGTCCATGCCTTTCTCTACCTAATTTGCTCTGGACCACCAAGTCCTTAATCGTTCCACTCCTAATATAAGTTTTTCTCGCAGCCCATAAGATCTTCTTTGAGGTAATGGATTCTTGGTTAATCAACAGATAGTTATCTAAGGTGGATCACAATACCCTTTTTTCCTCTTGCTGTCTATACACAAGTATTAATTCTCCGCAAATCATTGTACAAGGCTAACAGGCCCGGGGGCAATGTCAGTGCTACAGGGAAGGGTCTGAAATGGCACTCTCCCATAGTCCACAAGATGTAACAACTGATAATGAAGTATGAGACATGAGGAAAAATCTTTACGAGTGCCCGTGCAGTGAATACAAGAGACGAAAGTGCGATCTCTATTGTGTGGGTTTAGGAGTCTCCACACCTCCACTAAGGCATAGTCAGTAATCATAGAGCAGCACTTTGGTCATGCCTGAGAATATGCCACAGATCCATCTTGCTAGATTGGTCTACCACAGGAATTAATGTTATACTCGGCCCCCCTCCCACGTATTGTTTATTGTTGCTAAATTTTGATATCACTCTAGAGAGGTCAAAAAACAAGTCCAACTTGGTCCCTGCTGGCGCATACCCTAAACCGAATACTGCTACCTACCCCCAAATTCTGACTTTTGCAAAGTCATATCATTCCACTAGGTCTATACAAGTTTGAGAATGCCCAGGGAGAAAGATTTACTAAAAAGAATCGAGGCGCCTCTCCTGTACAATGCATACTTACAGCATCTGCTCTTGAGTCCGATGCATTGCAATCAAAAATAACCTTGAACACTCAATCTCTTCTCAAATTTTCAGACTCAGTAGGAGCTAAGTGTGAATTCTGTATTAGAGCAATATCCGTATGGCAGAACATGAAGTACCCAAGAACTTTCTTTCATCTTATATGGTGTGTGAGGCTGTTGACATTAAGTGAGAGGAGTTAGATATTTTGCAACTAAGCATTAGGGTTTGTATTATTCATCTAAATACCATGGGGCATTGTAACCTTCAACCAGGGATTGCCCTCAGTAGAAACCCATTGCTCCTAATGTGTGAGTGGCACCCTTACCAGGAATCCAGGATGGGCAATTATGTCAGAAGGCTGCACAAAACACTCAGTGGGAATAAATATAGAACAAAAAGAGGCCCATGAATAAGTGCATAGTACTTTGTGGTGTGTCATTCTTGCCAACAGGCGTTTCGCCGCCTGCACTGCAATGCCTAATTTAACAATACTGTAGTTGTTGGTGGCAAAATATCCTTCGGAAGGTTGGGAAGGGGAGTGGCGCACGAGGGGCACCCCTTATTTTTTTTAAAAAGGCAATCCTTGCAAGCAGACACCAATGTCAAGACTGAGTTGGCGTTTGACCCGCGGTGAAATGCCTACAAATCGTGAATAATATAATGGACTAGAGTGATTACTAGGGATCTAACTCCAAACCCAATCATTCAATCTCAACAGGGATTACAACGCTACTAGTGACCTTAACCCTCAACTCCCAACACACTACTTGGCGTTTGTTGTGGGTTTTTTGCCGCCCAATCGCCTATAATTGACCAAACCTCTGTCCAGAATCCACCCAAAAAATGTATTCAGTAAATGTGCATAGTCTGGCAATATGCAACTGTTTCAAACAAGGAGGTCTGACCGGCTCAGTAACATAAAAGCAAAGCTGATAGCTCTAATACATTTTAGTCCCCAGGTAATCCAATCATTCCCATATTACATCTTAGTGAGTTCACAAGGAGAAACACAATGCAACATGCATGATGGAAAACATCAAATCTTGCACTCCCTCTAGACCAGGGGTCTTCAAAGAGGAAGGGTGCCCCCCCCACCAGGGGGGCCTCAAGTGATCTCACAGGGGTGCCAGGCTCTGGCCAAAAAAAGCATTATGCTGATAACAGTGCTTTGCTTTCAGCAGAAAAAAATGAGCGTCAGTAAGCCGCTCTGTAATGGACCATCACGACCCCCTTTTATCATAGGAGAAGGTGTCAAAAGGGAAGGGACTCCAAATGTCCTTCAAACCCCTCACCCCCACTTCTAATAATCACATAGTGGATACTTTTACACGTTATTAAGGCATGCCTGACCAGAACAGTATGTTTGGCAATCATGTATTTGATTGCATTTTTAAAACGGTAATAGAACTTAACTGCAATGTTTAAATAATTCTAGACATATTTATAAATTGCCAGTTTAACAGAATATTGTGAAAAGTTTTGAGGGTAGCTACGATTCTTTTTATCCACTGGGGGCGCTACAATAAAACGTTTGCAGACCACTGCTCTAGAGTGTCACCTTTAAGTGACTGAGGACCATTTTTTGTAGAATACAAGTTTAGTCTTGAATGGGGATCATGATTTGTCTCTCTCATGATGCACCTCCCTCTTTGCTGAGTGTCTCATTACTAATTCTAGTTGTTCTTTATCCGCCTGCATGTTCACTCCCTCCACTGCAGTATTGAAATAATTGTGCAATAATGGATGTAGCATGACTTGCAGACCAGAGTGTGTCGTGTCCATAGAGGCATCTGCCAGAGAGTACAGAAATATTTCCAGATCATCCGGTTCATAGAACTCTATATTTTTGCCATTAACTGGGAGCAACATTGTGGCCAGCTCCAGTAAGTCTAATCAAATGTCAAGCATCTGAAATGTAGGGCACAGTGCCAGGAATTTTTTATGTTTAAAGCTGGTTTCTTGTGAAAAATCTGCTGGGAGAGGTAGAATTTTGTTAATATAGAACATAACTGGGCCAGTTTTTTTTTTTTTTTAGCATCAAGACTTGGGCTGCTGGTGCCTCAAAAATCATGCAGTTATCGGTCTGTGAATACTTAGGGGTCGATTCCGATCTCGGTTGGTAGGGCTCCGAATCGGATTCGGCTTTACCGGATCCGAGTCGGAGGTTTTGTTTCCGACCGATTCGTACAGTCGTCCGAGCGAGCAAGTACGATGCGAGTGAACGCGAAATCGCCGACCGACTCGTTTCCGTGTCCGACCCGCTCCGTCCGACTCGTTCGCACTCGATTCGTGGCGCGCAATGGAGACGTTTTCCGACCGAGCCAGTACGATGGACGCGTCCGACAGCCGGATCGAGTCGGAGCGTCCGGCTCGAAAAAGCACCCGGAGCCGGACTTGGGGGGTCCGTGCCGGACCCCCCTGCACCCGTAGCCGTACGAGTCGAGCACAGGGGGGACCCAAGGGTCCCCCCTATACATGCGTGTACGGTGCGGATGGCACCAACGCGTACCCACTAAAGGGGGCCCCCTTGTTCGCGACGTACCCATTGAGTCACTGGGAGCCCATGTACGCGTCAGACGACCGGCTCCCATTGACTTCAATAGGAGTCCGACCGAATCGAGTCCGGCATCATGCGGCCGCATCGTACTCGCTCGGTCGGACTGCAGGAGTCCGGCTCGGTCAGAAATCTCTCCGGATCCGGCTCGGTCGGAGAGTTTTCCGACCCAGATCGGAATCGGCCCCTTAGTCTGGTGGGGCTGCACAAATGTATGTGGTGAGCTCTCCAAAATTCCAGTGGCAGAGAGGAAGTATACAGGAGCAAATCTGGGAGCATAGTAGATGAAAATTGCTTCATGTCAGATTGCTCTGAACCCTCTGAAATTCCCATGGAGTGTACATTGTACCACCTGCTTCGATATTCAAAGTCTAGATCATTCTATAATTCTTAAACCCATTCTGGTCCATTAATCCGAGTATTTATTTTCATTTCTCTACTTCAATTGTCCTCTTTGGTGCAGTCATTTGTCTTGAAATTGCGCAATGTCCATTCTGACTGACTTCACTTAAGCCATCGCCTCTGTGGTGTTATTTTTTACTGACCTAATGGCCAATTTGATTGATGACAATTCCTTCATCAGAGTGTCCAACGCAACCTCTGCCATGTTGACCATTGACTTTGCAGGGGGTCAGGCTTTGTTTTTCCAGTTACCGCCTCTGAAAATGAAAGCTGTGCCTTGACTTTCTGTTTAGGCATAAGTGTTTTTAGTGAAGGGTACAGCATTCATTCCTATGTTATGATCTCTGTGTCGTTTCTGGCTTTCGGTATGTCCAGCTTCTGGGAAGTGACCCTCCCATGGTGTAACCACTCGGTTCAAACATTTTGGCAACAGTCCAGAATTGTTTGGATAGACAGTGGATTTAGCATATGGTGGGACCATCGACCACCCATTACAGCAAACTGAGCTCTGTCGTCTCGCCAAAAGAGAGCAAGATGTTACTAGACAAGATGTCATAAACAGTAGTTCTCCAGTATTGGATCTTTCATAGATTCACATGCTTGAATCATTCCCCGCCGTCGAAGTGGGAGTCCAACGGTACCATAATAAAGCAGCATGTATCACTATCACAGGCTATAATGGAAATGAAAAAGTCCGTTTAATAACCTATCTATGTCCTTTTTAAAAAGGACCAAACTTGAGCTATAACCAATCAGGCGACAGCACCCTCCAGAATACTCCCAACAGAGGCTGAGTCCCGTGTGAAGGGAGTCTCCCTGAGCTCTGCTCAGTTTCTTCAGCTATTGCTTCTTTTTGGATCATCCAAGATTATATTTCATGTTTCATTTCTCTGACCCTGGCACTAATATGTCAGAGTAGCAGAAAACAAGGAAATGGACTACAAAGTATGTCTAACCTTTTCCTCAAAAACTCTCACGTTCAGAGAGATGTGGCTATTATTGGGACTACAGAAACTTAAATCTGTCACTTCTGATGAGGAAAGTGAGGATTCCTTCACCTCACAGGAGAGGTCAAAGGGAGAGGTCACGCCAAGGGTCTCCAGAAGGTGTGCAAAAAAGCCATAAAAAAGACTTCCCACGAGTCTTGATGAGGCACTTCTCACAGAGAGAGAGAAAATTGGAAAACACTTCCTCAGAGGCAGACCCTACAACTCCGTCTTCAGCCCTGACACTACATCAGGGAAATCCTCTTTACCTGACAATGAGGCGTCCATGGCAAAACTGCAGTAAAATCATTGTTAACAACCATTACGATGACAACGTCGACGACCACAACCATGTCGACTATTACTGCCTCACATATGACGGCCTTGTCTACAACAGCCTCGTCTATGATGGCCTCATCTACAATAGCATTGTCTTAGACGTTCATCTATGACGGCCTCATCTATGACAGTCGTGTACGATTCCCTCATCTATGACAGTCGTCTACGACGGTCTCATCTACGATGGTCGTCTACCACAGTCGACGGCGACAGCCTCATCTACAACAGCCTCATCTATGATGGTTGTCTATGTTGTCATCTACGATGGCCTCATCTACGAATGGCCTCATCTACGAATTGCCTCACCTACGATGGCCTTATCTATGATGGCATCGTCTATGATGGTCCGAAGCCCGCACTCTCCCCTGCAGCTCCGCTGTGCTGTGCTCTGCCGCCGACACTGGAAGCCCTACCCATGCAGGGTTCGAGACTGCTCTGCGCCTCGCGCCCTCCGGGCGTCATCTGGTACTGCGCTGCCCCCCTTGTGTGACCTTATTCATAGCCCTGTGGTTTTTCTTGGTTGTTCCTGTACCTTCGTCACTGTAGCACTGTTGCTGTTGTTCATCCATTACTGTTTGTGTGACCTTATCGTAGCACTGTGGTCTTTTGTCTGTTTACTGTACCTTCGGCACTGTAGCACTGTTGTTTTGCTCTCCCATTACTGTTAGTAGTTATCCCCCTCTTGTGATTTCATCCTTGCGTTCTTCCCGCCGTTCCCGCCGCCGCCTTTGTCCCGTGACCCCTCCCCCTGACTGCCCCACTCCCGCCTCCCAGCTGCACGTCCCTCCCCCCTCCCCTACTTAATGGCGGCCGCTGCGTGGTCGCGCCGCTGGCGCGCCAAAGGCGCGCCTAAGGCAAGCCCGTCTGCGCCCGTCCGCGACCCGACCGCGGCCAGCGCCAGGAACCCTGGATCTCCGGGACCACGCCGATACAACTCCGCCGCCCTCCACGCACTCAACCCCAGAAGTCACGCCGGCTGCGAAAGATCCACTCCTAACACCACCCACGGACAGTTCTCCTGCAGACACTGTCAACGATCCTTCACCATCAACAGCACCCCCACGACCACCGAAGGCTCGATGGACGTCCGCACCACCAAAGCCCTGACAGGCATCCTCCTCAACGTGCGCTCCCTACACAGACACGCTGTAGAGATCCGGGACCTGCTCGACACCCTCTCGCCTGACGTCGCCTTCCTCACGGAAACCTGGACCAACGCCACCTCCGGCCCCGACATAGCCACCGCCATCCCCGACGGGTACAAGATCCAGAGAAAGGACCGCCCCCACCGCCCAGGCGGAGGACTCGCCATCGCACACAAGAACCCCCTCCGGCTCTCCACATCCTGCACGAGCGACCCCTACTCCAACACAGAACACCTCCACTTCCAGATCCAGACCAGCCCCAAGACAACGCTGCGTGGCACCCTCGCCTACAGACCCCCCCGGACCCTGCACTCAGTCCGCAACCTCCATTGCCGACCTCGTCGCACCCCACGCCATCACCTCAACAGACTACATCCTACTCGGAGACCTGAACTTCCGCCTCGACAACCACAGCGACCCGACTCCACCACCCTTCTCGACAACCTCTCCAACCTCGGACTGAAGCAGCTCGTCACCGCCCCCACCCACAGAGCAGGACACACCCTCGACCCCATCTTCGCAGGAGGGACAAACATCCACTTCAGCCACACCACGCAGCCCCTCTGGACTGACCACCACTGCGTACACTTCACCTTCAACACCACCACCGCACCCAAACCCGCACCTCGCCCACCCCGAAGGAACTGGAGCAAGATCACGGAGGAACTCCTCAACACCACCCTCCTCCTAGACCCCCCTGCGCCACAACCGACGCCAATGCCGCAGCCAAAGAACTCCACCGCTGGATCTCCAGCAGCGCCGATAAGCTCGCGCCACTCCGCCACCCCGCCAAACAACGCCCCCTGAAGGCCCCCTGATTTACCACCGAACTCCAAGAAGCCAGGCGCACCTGCAGACGCCTTGAGAAAACCTGGCGAAACCGGAAAACCACAGAAGACCTGAACAACCACAGGATCGCCCTGAAGGACTACCACCAGCGCATAAGAGTCACCAAGCGGTCCTTCATCAAGAACAAAATCCACTCCAGCACTACAAACGCCAAAGGACTGTTCAACGTCATCCAGCAATTCACCAAACCCCCCAGCGAAGCCACGGACGTCACGCCTTCCCAGGAACTCTGCAACAAGCTCAGCTCTTACTTCCATCTGAAAATCAAGGCCCTCTACGACAACTTCAGCGAACAGATGCCTGACACCACCCCCCCGCCGACAACGAGCCGACCATCACAACCTGGAACCCTGCCACCGTTGAACTCACAACCGTGACCATGAAGAACACTCACTCAGGAGCCCCCACGGACCCCTGCCTACCGCACATCTACCACAGAGCCGCCGCAGCCATTGCACCCAAACTAGGACGGACCATCAACGCCTCCTTCGAATCCGGCATTTTCCCAGATGACTGGAAACGGGCGGAGGTCAAACCCCTCCTCAAGAAACCCACGGCCGACCCGTCGGACCTGAAAAACTACCGGCCCATCTCTCTCCTCCCCTTCACTGCCAAAGTCACCGAGAAACTAGTAAACGCTCAGCTGACCGCCTTCATCGAAGAGTACTCCATCCTAGACCCCTCCCAGTCCAGATTCCGCAGCAACCACAGCACCGAGACTGCCCTCCTCGTTGCCACTGATGACATCCGCCTGCTACTCGACCAGGGCCACACTGCAGCCCTCATCCTACTAGACCTCTCCGCAGCCTTCGACACCGTCTCACATCGCACTCTCGCAGCCAGACTCCACGACGCTGGAATACGAGGATCCGCCCTCAACTGGATCCAATCCTTTCCCTCCCGCAGAACCCAGAGGATCAGACTCCCTCCCTTCCTCTCCGAACCCACACAGATCAACTGCGGAGTACCCCAAGGATCATCGCTCAGCCCCTCGCTCTTCAACGTCTACATGGCCCCCCTCGCCGCCATCGTCAGACAACATGGGCTCAGCATAGTATCATACGCCGACGACACCCAGCTCATCCTCTCCCTCACGAAAGACCCCGAAGGCACCAGACTCTGCTTTCAAGATGGAATGAAGGACGTCGCAGACTGGATGAAGAATAGCTGCCTGAAACTCAACTCGGAGAAGACTGAGGTCCTCATCCTCGAACCCTCCACCTGGGACAACACCTGGTGGCCTGCCGCCCTCGGGAGTCCACCCACCCCCCACAGACCACACAAGGAACCTCAGCATCATCCTTGACTCCTCCCTCACCATGACCCGCCAGATCAACTCTGTCGCCTCCACCAGCTTCAACTGCCTTTGCATCCTCCGCAAGACCTTCAAGTGGATACCCCCCGAATGCAGAAAGACCATCACCCACGCACTCATAACCAGCAGACTGGACTACGGCAACACCCTCTACGCCAGAATCAACAGAACTCTTCTACACAAGCTCCAGACCATCCAGAACTCCGCAGCCAGACTCGTCCTCGGGACCCCGCGACACGAACACATGACTCAACACCTAAGAGACCTCCACTGGCTCCCCGTCGAGAAGAGAGTAACCTTCAAACTCATCACCCACGCCTACAAATCCCTCCACAACATCGGACCCAAATACCTCAACGGGAGAGTCTGCTTCCACGCACCCAAAAGGAACCTCCACTCCGCCGACCTCGCCCTAGCAGAGACCCCCCGCATCCACAGAAACAGAGCTGGCAGAAGAGCCTTGTCCTACGTCGCAGCCAAAGCCTGGAACGAGCTCCCTGTTAACATCAGACACTCCCCGACCCTGCACACCTTCAGGAAGAACCTCAAGACCTGGCTCTTCGAATGAACCGGAGCTGCACTCCACCACCCCCCTCTCCCCTCCCCAGCGCCTTGAGACCCTCATGGGTGTGTAGCGCGCTTTACAAAACCCTGATTGATTGATTGATTGATTGATTGATCTATGACAGTCGTTTACGACAGCCTCATCTACGAGGATCATCTACAACGGTCGACGACGACAGCCTCATCTACGATGGTTTCATCTACGAATGGCCTCATCTACTAATGGCCTCATCTACTAATTGTCTCATCTACGAATGGCCTCATCTATGAATGGCCTCATCTACGAATGCCTCATCTATGTATGGCCTCCTCTACGATTGCCTCATCTATGATGGCCTCATCTAGGATGGCATTGTCTATGACGGTCGTCTAAAACGGCCTCATCTACAGTGGTCGTCTATGACAGCCTCATCTGTGACGGTCATCTATGGCAGTCATCTACGACAACGGCCTCATCTACAATAACCTCATCTACGATAAATTCATCTATGATAACCACATTCATGACAGCCTCGTCTACGACTGCATCGTCTACGACGGCCTCGTCTGCAGCGGCCTCATCTATGACTGCATCCTCTATGACGGCTTCGTCTACGATGAAAGCCTCATCGATGACAAACATTGTCGACATCAGCCTAGTCGTCTATGTCCACCTCATCTACTCTGATCTCGATGACAGTACAAACAACGACTTAAGCACTGTAGTCATCAACAAGAACAAAAGATACGTAATCCAAAATAACTTAATGTCAAGAATTAAGGGCACTAAAATGAGGATGTCTACAACAGTCAGCATTATATGGAGAGGCAATATGTGAAGCAATTTGACCACTTTGGTCCACCACCAACTTCAGAGCATGGGTCAGGTCAGTGTAGTTCTAGTACTATACCTACAGGGCATGTTACAGGATTACTACACTTTCCCGAGACTGCAAGGTCACATTGTGCCCAATATGTCAGCATCCTCCGATGCTCCTGCCACTGAAAGAATGAGTCCAGTGTCAAATATTACCATGGTTCCCAGGAACGACCCGTTCACATCTGATGATGATAGAGAGAAGGCCCACAACTGGTGGATTCCCCACCAGATGAATTTTGATTGTTTCCATAGCCTTAGGGAACGAGCGGCCAAACGCTTCCAAATTCCAATAGAAAATAAGAAATTGGTTTGTTCTCTTTATGATTTTAAATGCAAAAGCTGTGAGACCTATTCCAATTGTTGATATATCCAGGAGCAATTACAATCATGGAAAACCCTGTCACTCATAACCCGCATAAACAGTAAGGAGGCGTTCTCAACTGTGCCCGGTGCTACTGTACAGGCTGCCAATTCACTGGCAATACGAGGCAGGTATAACCACCAGATTTAGTCGGATATTGCCACATTGATAGAATTTCTGCCAGAAGACAGAAAGGGCAGAAACAAAAAAGATTCTGCAGGGAGGCGAAACGTCCCATCAGAAAACATAGACTGCGCTATAGATATAGCTTCAATAGGTTTACCACAACTGGCAGGGCCAGTGGCCCTTGGATGCCAAGGTTGGTTCAAGACCACAACATTTAGAACCTGAGGTGCAATTATATCTAATACTTTTACCTTACAATGGTGACGCTCTGTTTGGCAAGCACATCGACAACTCATTGGAATCAGTCAAGGCTGACTTTGACACCGCAAGTTCTTTCGGCACATTACAATTTCGAGAGAAGCACCTTTTAGAGGGACCAACGAAAGAGACACATCTGTATCAAGGAGGATACCAGAGGTATCAGACTTAGTAACCCTCTCAGTAGCCCTTAGGCTAGCTTACCTACAGTGACAACGTTCTGGTGCTGCTGACGCCATCCTGTGGGAGAAACTAGTTCAAAATGTCATCTATGGTGGAAAATAGCAACGGACAAATAGGTTCTAGATCTCATCACATATGGTCAAACATTAGAGTTCGCCCAGATTCCGCCCACCACTCCACCTAAACGAGGGCGGCCACCTCATCTCCATCTGCTTCGAAAGAGAGTGCTAACTATGCTAACCAAAGGTTCCATAGAGAAAGGCCCACATTCTCAGCAAGGAACTTTCTTCTATTCTTGGTTTTTCCTCATAGACACGAAAACAGAGGCGTGGCGATCCATCATAGACCTCCGGAAATTAAACAAGAATTTCAGGAAACAATACTGTTACGTGGTCACCCTCTCTGACACCATATGACATCTCTGAATTTACAGGATTCATACTTCCACATTCCCACCTACGCATCAAAGTGCTCCCATTTGGATTCAGATCAACTTCCTGCATTTTTATATACTGCCTAGCCCTGTGGCAGCTTTCTTCAGGAAGGACGGTCATCAGGTATTTCCCTACTTCGACAACTGGTTGATAAAAGCACCAATGACATTTCAAGCATCCAAGGCCATAGAGGCTTGCTTAAAATTTTTTCACAAATGAGGTCTCCTTGTGAATTATCAAAGATCATCAACACCTCCATCCAAGAAGATACTGTTCCTGAGCCACGACAGTAGATACTGTCTAAGACAATCACTTTCTACCCCAAGACAAGCACCGAAGGCTCTAGGAACTTGCTCTCGAACTAAAAACAAAAACTTTCCATGTGTCTGTTCAATTAGCTTCTGAGCATCATGTCCTCAGCGATCAATGTCCCCTCTTACACGCCTGAAAATGAGAGCCTTTCAGGAACAGCTACAAAAACAATAGATTCAAACAAAAGAATCGTTCAAGGGCCTGGTGATCTTCACACAGGTATGATGGAAGCTCTAGCCTGGTAGTCCCAGACCTCCCACCTGTCAGAGGACCTCCCATTCTTACCTCAAATACCTCACTTTGTAATGACTACGGATGCCTCCCTTGAGAGCTGGGGCGGTCAACTACAGAACCTGCAAATTCAAAGAAAGTGGTCTCTGCTCCAAAAGAGCATACATATCAATTGCCTGGAGCTCAAAGCCATCTAACTCAGTCTCCAAGCTTTCCTGCCAATGATAGCAGAGCCTTCATTGTTAGTTTGCATGGACAATACCAACGCCATGCAATGAAACAGCCTCCAGAAATGGAAGTTTGATCAGTCTGCGCTAAATATGATCTTCTTGTTGTGGGGCAAACCGTCTCTAGATCTCTTTGCAACAAACGAAATCCGCAAATGCCATTTCTATGCAGGTTGGCATCCACATCCAGGATTGTGGGGGAATGCTCATTGACAGATGATCTGGGATCTATGCTTACCCTTTCCCCCGATACCTTTAATAACAAAGGTTCTCAGCAAGAGGAAAGCGGAGTGGTGTTGTCTCATCCTGATAGCCCCAAAGTGGCCATGCAGCCATGGTTCACGGAGCTTCTCCTGCCATCGGAATACAACTATCTTCACCTTCCAACCATTTACTTTTTTTTTTTCTTCAATCTGTTTTTATTAAGTTTTCAATTTTGCAGCAACTCTACAGACATACATATTATGTAATGCATCTTACGGTAGCCACTCAGTGGGTACATTAGTTGTAAGTATGTAATATTGGAAATCCAAACCGAAAAGATCTAAGCTTTTGGCTGTGACATATACAGTATATCATTGCATATATGAGGATCTTCAGCATTGTTCATTAGTGCCCATGCAGGCCCAATAGCGTCTAGGTATGTAATGCGTGTTAGCGCTGCAGGTTTTTACTGCGTATTGTCTTGTGAACTAGGGAGGCGGATTATAATGTAACAGGGACAACTAAAAACATAACAGGTAAAATACAATAACTTCAGAGCTTCCCCCTGGTTCCCCCGCTTGGTGCATCTAGTGCGTTGATGTGTGTGATGAGAATTTTGGCATTTGTTCAAGGAGTAGTGTTAGGTGATATGCAGTCTTATTTGTTGTCTTTCAACCATTTACTTTTGATGATGAACTAAGGCCATGTCCTTCATCCTGACCCGACTTCTCTCCTCTTATGCGCATGGCTCCTAAATTCCATGAATTCAAAGATCTCAATGTTCCTCAGGACTGCTGGTGTATTCTCCCCAAGTCAAGGCAGAAGACACGATAAAGACATGTAAACTGTAATGGAAACGTTTCTGCCTATGGCGCCAGAAATGAAACCTACATCCTCTACTAGAATAATCTGTCAGATAACTACCCTATCTACTCTCGCTATCTCAGTTACGGTTGGTAAATGCATCTGTTAAGGTACGGCTTGCAGCAATATAAGACATAGATGCTCATCACATTTTCTCTCTTTCTGCTCTTGCAGAATCATCAAACAGTTCATGAAAAAATTATTCAGAGTTTTTTTCCTCCAGTAAGGGCTCCTTCCCCGGACTGGCACCTGAACATAGTTCTATCTCAACTCATGAAGAGTTCATTTGAACGCATTCACAGAGCACACCTAATATTTCTCACATGGAAGGTCACGTTGGTACTAGCACTCACTCCAACCTGTAGGGTAAAGGAGATCCAGGCTTTCTCAACTCATGAACCTTCTTCGCCCCACATGCAATTTAGTACTTCGCAGAACCAATCCAAAGATTTATTCCCAAGGTTCCTTTGGATTTTGCCTCAATGAACCTATAATATTTTGGACTTTCTTCCTGAATCCAACATCACCAGATGAGAAGTCTATTCATACGCTAGGTATCAAATGATATCTAAAATGTTACTTACATCGTTGAGAACTGACCAATTGTTGGACTCAGATGGACACACTTGTAAGGGTGCTCCAGTCACAATGCAAACACAAGGAGATGATGGACGGAGCGCTGAAACTTTTCAGAGACTCATCCCCAGTCACAGATCTGGGTTGAATCCATCATCATTCTTTAGCTCACTTCACCACCTCAGTTCAGACCCAGCTATATGCAAATCAGTCTTGACCCTGTGCCTCATGGGAATAGTCCAGCCCGAACTGCCAAGCCAGGTCTTTCCTGAACCGGAAACAAGCATCCTGGGACCGGTTTCTGGGTAACACCCTTCATCAGCCAGGCTAGCTTGTATCCAGTGGCAAAGTGAGCAAGGGACCCATGTCTGGGCATACCCTGCCAACTTAGGGCGAAAAAAGCAAACACAAGGAGATGATGGACGGAGCGGTGAAACTTTCCAGACACTCACCCCCAGTCACAGATCTGGGTTGAATCCATCATTATTCTTTAGCTCACTTCGCCACCTCAGTTCAGACCCAGCTATATGAAAATCAGTCTTGACCCTGTGCCTCATGGGAACAGTCCAGCCCGAACTGCCAAGCCAGGTCTTCCCTGAACCAGAAACAAGCATCCTGGGACTGGTTTCTGGGTAACACCCTTCATCAGCCAGGCTAGCTTGTATCCAATGGCAAAGTGAGCAAGGGACCCACGTCTGGGCATAACCTGCCAACTTAGGGCGAACAAAGCAAACACAAGGAGATGATGGACGGAGCGCTGAAACGTTTCAGACACTCACCCCCAGTCACAGATCTGGGTAGAATCCATCATCATTCTTTAGCTCACTTCGCCCCCTCAGTTCAGACGCAGCTATATGCAAATCAGTCTTGACCCTGTGCCTCGTGCATTCAAGAAAGATTCCCTTCCTCACCCTCCTGACAGCGATGAAGAAGGCGCGAACTCCGCTTGTACTTGGCGTGAGTAATTTTATTTGCTCACAAACAATTTAAATATATATATATATAAATTTATTAAATTGCATATGACTATGTTATGTATATATTTTCTACCCACCATCCGCTATTTGCACTAATACTATAAGATATACAAATACAGTAACTACTTGCTATTCTGAGTCAAGCATGTGAATCTATGAGAGATCCAATACTGGAGAAGAAAATAAGTTACTTACCTGTAACTGCAATTCTCCAGTATTGGTATCTTTCATAGATTCACATGCGACCCACCCTCCTCCCCAAAGAGGCTTCCTTTATAGCTTGGGATTATTTATTCCCACTTGTGCTTGAAAATCGGAAGGATTTAGCCTCTGTTGGGAGTGTTTTAGAGGGTGCTGTCACCTGATTGGTTATAGTTCAAGTTTGGTTCTTTTTTTAAAAGGACATAGATAGGCTATTAAACTGAGTTTTTCACTGCCATTATAGCCTGTAATAGTGATACATACTGCTTTATTATGGTACCATGGGACTCCCACTTTGACGACAGGGAATGATTCAAACATGTGAATCTATGCAAGATACCAATACTGGAGAACTGCCTGTACAGGTAAGTAACTTATTTTACTCCAGTATTGGAACTTTCATATATTCCCATGCTTGAATCATTCCCCGTCGTCGAGATGGGAGTCCTCGGTATACATAAAATAGCAATAGAAACCATTACAAAAGAAGAAACCAGGCCTAGGCCCATTCTAGTTTTGTAACATATCCACCTCTTTTTGTAAAAGAGACCAAATAAAATGAACAACCAATCAGATTAGCCTCACCCTGTAGAACCTTCCTGAGAGAACCTCAGAGCCTCAGATTTTCTACCGCACGTTGTGCAAGGGAGTCTCCACTGAGCTCTGCTCAGTTTTTTCCTGTTAACCTTACCTCTACAGTTTTTTCACCTGTTTTTCTTCAAGACCTGCTTGGACTTCGTGTCAAGATGTCTGATAAGGAGAAGAAAGCCCTCTTTAAGGCTTGTGCCACTTGTGCTAAGAAGAGGTTATATGTGGAGGACAAGCACAAGGATTGTATTTACTGTCTGTACCCAGACCATAAGGCAGCAGACTGTAAAATATGCCGCACTTTTTCTACGAAGACTCTGCGAGACCGTGAAGGGCGTCTCTTGACCTGGCTCCAGAAGCTCAAGTCAAGGAAGGAACCAGTCTCCAGTGACAGTGAGGAGACATCCTCTGCTACATCTTCCAGAAGGTCTGTAAAAAGGGGTAGAGCTTCTCCTTCGCCTTCTGAAGAACGTCCTGGTAAGGCCTTAAAAAAGACCTCTCATAGGTCTGAAGGGCGTAGTCCTAGCGAATCTCCTCACCGAGGTGTAAAGGAGAGGGAAGGACTGTCAGCAGGAGTAATATCTGAGAGGAAATCCAGCTCGGTTCCTCCATCTTCTCCTCCAGCGGCTCCAAAAACTTTCAAAAAGCCCTCATCTCTCTCTTCTGAGGTAAAATCTGTGAAGAAAGTTTACTCATCGACGACGTTGTCAACGACTCCGTCGACGAAATCATCAAAGGTACAGTCTAAGTCTTCTCCTTCAACTTTGGCTCCGTCGACGGGCTCGTCTACGGTGATTTCCTCGTCTCCGGCGCTGACGCTTCAGGGTTCCGCGTTGACGACTTCGACGCTGGTGGTGGCTGTGTCGTCGTCGATGGTGTCGAGGAGGATGTCGAGGACGATGGTGGCGACGGCTACCACGTCTACAACGACGACAGCTGTGGTGACGACGGTCTCAACGACGGCTGCGCCGACGACGTCCATTTCTTCGTCGCCGACTCTCACATCGTCGTCGACGGTCCCGTCGACGACCTCGCCGACGAAGGAAAAAATTACCATTTCTGTCAGAAAGCACCAGATTACACCTGAGATGACTTCCCCCAGGAGGGTGACTCCTCTACCTCCTGTGCTCCTCCTCGAAGAAGAGGGATCTGAAGAGGATGATGGACCGTTTGGCTATGCGGATAGCCCTTCTCAATTACATGTCAAGTGTCAGGACACAGACTCTGATGGGGAATACGTGGAGGAACAGCAATATGATCCTTCCTCGGATTATCAGGACGACTACCAACAGGAGATGGTCTCTATGCCTTCCTCCCTACTAGCGGACTTGCAGTCTATGCTTTTGGACTATAGGAGGAGATTCGCAACACAACCTCCAGCTCCAGTTGTGGTGCCAGTTACAGCTGTTCCGCCTGCTCGGCCTGCTACCCCTCAGTTGCCACCGCCTCAGCCAATGCCTGTGGCCCAGGATGCACTACCTATCGTGCCTCTCATTCAGGATAACACCTCTGATGAGGACCAGGGCAACGTCACAATACCAGATCCAGATGCAGAGTGGGATGACTATGTCATTCCTGATCTGGCTTCTCCTTCACCAGCACCTGTTGATTCTCCCCCCGCAGACATAGGGGGTTTCCATAATTTGATAGAGAGGGCCGCTAAGAGATTTGAACTGCCCATGCCCACAGTGCAGTCTGAATGCTTCCTTTATGACTTCAAGGAGCCTTACAAGAAATCTGTTCGGTCTATTCCTATTGTTGGTCACGTCTGGGATGAGGGGTTGAAAGTGATGCAGAGTTCAGCCACGGTAGTTCCGGTACTACCTCGCCTTGAGAAGAAATATAAGGCTCCGGACGATAGCCCGGCCTGCTTGGTCAGCCAGCCTAAACCAGACTCTGTCATCTCTCAGGCTGCCCAAAGAAAGTCTAGAAACCCTTCTGCTTCCCTCATGACACCTCCAGATAAAGAGGGCAGACGCCTCGATAACGCGGGCAGGAGGTTTTCCTCCATGTCCAGCCTGTTGGTCAGGGCTGCGAATGCCTTGGCGATACTTGGTCGCTACGATCGCCAGATGTGGTGCGACCTTTCCCCCTATCTGGACCAGTTGCCGGAAGATGCGAAAACATAAGCGAGGAAGATTCTTCAAGAGGGAGAGATAACATCTGCTGAAGTCATTGACTGTGCAATGGACATTGCAAAGACTGCGTTCCGCTCCCTTGCGGGCGCTGCTGTCCTTCGTCGTCAAGGCTGGCTGCGGGCTACATGGTTTCGTCCTGAGGTCCAAAACAAGATCTTGGATCTTCCCTTTGATGGGGAGGCGCTCTTTGGGAAACATATTGATGATGCGCTCCAGGATATTAAGAAAGACACGGAAACCGCAAAATCCTTAGGGACTCTGCAGTACCGCAAGGTCCCCTTCTGTGGAGCCAGAGGTAGAGGTAATGCCAAGTACAGAGGAGGATACCAGCAACAACGGTATTCCTCATATGGATCAAACTCGCAATCTTACCGGCCTAATTATAACCAGAGGCAAAATCAATCATCCTCTTTCTCTAGGTCGAACAACAGAGGGAGACAAGGACGCCAGGGGAGGGACTCCTCTAAGCGTCAATAGCGGCTTGCTGGCTCTTACTACTGTCCCTTCTCCTCCTGTAACATCAGTGGGAGGCAGAATTTCAAATTACCTCCACAACTGGCAGCAAATAACATCGGACCGTTGGGTGCTGAAGATCATTCAATGCGGCCATACTCTGGAATTTGTCCATGCACCACCTTCCAAGCCCCCTCGCGCCACCACGTCAAAACATCTCCGTCTTCTACGGTTGGAAGTCCATCAAATGCTCCTCAAAGGAGCGATAGAGCCTGTTCCTCTCTCTCAGCGGGGAGAGGGTTTCTACTCCCGGTTCTTCCTGGTCAGGAAGACTTTAGAAAAGTGGCGCCCTATTCTAGATCTGAGGGAGCTCAACACCTATCTCATCAAACAATCGTTTCGGATGGTTTCTCTGCAGGACATCCTTCGTCTTCTCAACTCGGGGGATTTTATGGCCACATTGGATCTAGAGGACACATACTTTCATGTACCCATCCATCCAGCCCACAGGAGGTTTCTGCACTTCACAGTAGCCAAGAGCCACTTTCAGTTCAAGGTCCTGCCTTTTGGACTCAGGTCTGCTCCGCGGATCTTTACAAAGGTATTAGCTCCCGTGGCAGCTTTTCTGCAAAAACAACAGCTTCAGGTTTTCCCTTACCTGGACGACTGGTTGCTAAAGGCTCCTACCAAGCACGCGGCAGAGGAATCAGTCGCGGCGTGCACACGCCTTTTCCACAGTCTCGGTCTGACTCTCAACACGGAAAAATTGTCTCTCTGTCAATCCAGAACAGCTCGATTCCTGGGAGCCATTCTGGACACGTCCCTCAACAAAGCCTTTCCGACCCTGGAGAGGCAAGAAAAGCTGATGGCCATGGCCCTTCTGCTGTTAAAAAGACAGTCTCTTTCAGTTCGCCTCTACAAGTCCCTCCTAGGGGCCATTTCCTCCTGCATTCCTCTAATCCCTCACTGCAGGTTGCGGATGCGCCCTCTCCAGGAGTAGCTGGACTTGCAGTGGCGCCAAGTCGACGGATCCTTCGAAGACAAGATCTTCGTCACCGCGTCCATGAGGGACGCCGCATCATGGTGGGCAAACGTGGACAATATTTCTCAGGGTCTATCCTTCAGGATCACCCCAGCTCCTCAGATAATAACTACAGATGCCTCGCTGGAGGGCTGGGGAACGGTCTTGCAAGACCTTCATGTAAGCGGCCGTTGGCTACCCCAACATTGTCTTCTACATATCAATCTTCTGGAGCTCAGAGCGATTCGTCTGGCATTGCAGGCTTTTCTTCCACGAATACAGCAGTCTGCAGTTCTAGTACGTACAGACAATACGACGGCCATGCATTACATAAACAAGGAAGGCGGCACCAGATCTCGTCTTTTGTCACAAGAAGCCCAGATGATTTGGGAATGTGCTATCCAGCAAGGGATATCGCTCAAAGCGGAGCACCTTCCAGGCGTTCTCAACGAGACGGCGGACACGCTGAGCAGATTGAAATCAGTCAGCCACGAATGGGAACTGGACCAGTCCACTCTGGAACAGGTTTTTCGCCACTCCGGAGAACAAGAAATGCCGGTTTTACGCAAGCAGGCTTCACCATCCGGGATCATTGGGGAATGCGCTTTCGATGGCCTGGTCAGGCGCATTTGTTTACACTTTTCCCCCCATTCCGCTGATTCCCAGGCTTCTCAGGAAGCTCAAGGCGGAACCTTGCAAGATGATCTTGATAGCTCCTGCGTGGCCTCAACAGTTTTGGTTCACAGAGCTGCATCTCCTCTCCCTGGACCTTCCACTTCCGTTGCAGCCGATTCCTTCGCTGCTGACAATGTCCCAGGGCCAGGTCTGGCACCCGGATCCTCAATCCCTGCAGTTGTCGGCATGGCTCCTGAGCACCGAGAGTTTCTTGGTTTGATCCTTTCAGCAGAATGTAGGGATGTACTTTCTCAGGCACGAGCCGCAAGTACCAACAAGACATACCGGTTAAAGTGGAAGCGTTTCTGCATTTGGTGCCAACAAGAGGGTATCAATCCTCTTTCTTCTGAACCGCATGAAGTTCTTCCTTACATTCTGTCATTAGCAAAATCAGGACTGGCTCACTCATCCATCAAAGTTCATCTTGCCACCATCTCTCGCTTCAGACGCACGTCTTCTGGTCGGCAAGGATAATTAAGCAGTTTCTCAAGGGCCCTTTCAGAGTCTTCCCTCCAGTCAAGCCTCTGCCTCCTCTTTGGCACCTTAACTTGGTTCTCACCCAGCTCATGAAGCATCCCTTTGAACCTGTTCACCGGGCGGACTTGAAATTCCTCTCCTGGAAGGTGGCCCTTCTGCTGGCCTTGACTTCGGCTAGGAGAGTAGGTGAATTGCAGGCTCTCACCATTCAGGAACCTTTTCTCCAATTTAAAAAGGGGACAGTGATACTCCGTACTAACACAAAGTTCATACCGAAAGTGCCTTCAGAATTTCATTTGAATGAGCCGGTCATACTCAAAACCTTTTTCCCTCAGCCTTCTACTCCGGCAGAAAAGGCACTCCACTCGCTGGACATTCAGAGGTGCTTAAAGTTCTATCTTCAACGTACTAAGGACTTCAGGAAGTCTCCTCAACTATTTGTATCTTTCAGCGCCCCCCGTAAGGGTTTTTCCCCTTTCCAAGCAGGGGATTGCTCGTTGGATTACCAGCGCTATCCAGTATTGTCACAGACCAGCAGGCAAGCCCCTTGAGGGTCGGGTCCGTGCTCACTCCACGAGGGCGATTTCTTCTTCGACAGCCATCTTTGCCGGAGTTCCCATCCGGGAGATCTGCAGGGCAGCAACCTGGAGCAGTACTCATACGTTTACAAGACATTACTGCCTGGATTCTTCAACGCAGAGTGACACGGCAGTGGGCCAGGCAGTCCTGAGGAACCTCTTTCATTGAGTGGTGAGCTTTCCCTTTCTACCCTCCTTCCGTTTTTTCTACTTATTCTCTTTGCACATTTTTGAAGTATATTTACTTGTTTCCTCATTGGTTTTCCTTATGCATATCAATGTGTTATTTTTCCATTGACTTTTATGTTAATACTTATATTGATGGAATAAGGAATCACAGTTCAAAAAATGTCCTCATAACTGCTAGCTACTCTGATTCAAGCATGGGAATCTATGAAAGTTCCAATACTGGAGTAAGAAAACAAGTTACTTACCTGTAACTTTGGTTCTCCAGTATTGGAAACTTTCATAGATTCCCATGCGACCCACCCTCCTCTCCTGGGAAAGCTCAGACTTCTGCAGTTTAAGTTATTCTTGTACACTACGGCTACGAAAATCTGAGGCTCTGAGGTTCTCTCAGGAAGGTTCTACAGGGTGAGGCTAATCTGATTGGTTGTTCATTTTATTTGGTCTCTTTTACAAAAAGAGGTGGATATGTTACAAAACTAGAATGGGCCTAGGCCTGGTTTCTTCTTTTGTAATGGTTTCTATTGCTATTTTATGTATACCGGGGACTCCCATCTCGACGACGGGGAATGATTCAAGCATGGGAATCTATGAAAGTTCCAATACTGGAGAACCAAAGTTACAGGTAAGTAACTTGTTTTCTTCTTATTCGTGTGCTGCACAAATTTTGTACAGGCTTCTCATGCCAGGCAGCAGCATTCAGATTCTCATGCCACAAGAGAATCAATCCCATCCTCCGGTGGGGTCTGCAATAAGTCATCCACTGTTCTACGTTCATGCACAGCCCCCACAGGTCAAATGCATGCCCGTCAATATGGTTATTTCAGTGTGTGTGATGAGGGCAAGCAAGACTACACGGGGCGGAGCCCAGGTCCCTCGGCATAGGGGATGATAAGGGGTAGCATACACTAGTCCACAGCAGGCAGGGAGACACCCAATTTCAGTGAATGTCTGAGAGGGTGGGCCTCGCAATCTCTTTTGCTTCTTTTTCTGCTAGTCATCTGGCCATTTAATGCAGTATCAGCCGCTACTTATTGGGCTTTTGGAACACAGATGACCCGCAGGACTCTGCCCACATTGTGGTGGCACTCTGTCGTATCACCAACTCTCCGGGATCGGAACGATGCTCAAAAATGGTCCACCTCTCGATAGCTTCAAGTCTGCTTGCTATTATAGCACAGATCAGTGAAGCGATCAAGCGAGGGAAGGAAAGGGTGGGGACAGCGGGGGAGGAGACCTGAAATGACAGGAACAGAAACAGAGAGCCTATGAGTAAGTAGCTGTAACCTTCCTAAACTACATTCATCATATCTATATAGATAATAACTACCTGTAAAAGAAAGAAAAAATGACGATTCAGATGAGCCCACAAGGAGTATCGTGTCCCTGTTAATCAATTCAGTATTGTAACCAGGAACCTTCTTGAAAGAGCCCACTATGATTAAACTAGAGGAAACATAACCATGAGTTGTAAAATAAAATAATTCCATTGGCACAGCAAGCATCACTCCATTTAAATACATCTCTAATGGTCTGAACCTACCCGTATAGAAAAGTGCCTCGCTTCACAGAGGTTGCAAGAGGCTGCAGAGAAACGCTCTTCCACAATCCCCTGTTAGAATGTGAGGCCAAAGCATAGAAAAGAATTACCTTAATGAAATGCTTAATGATTCTAATTGCGAATCCACATGAACTCAACCCTCTCTTTCTTCTCAGTGAGGCATTCGGAACAAAAATGATCAATTAAATCCACCAGCATTACACTTATCATGCCATGGTAAGTTATATCCCCCCATAGGAACAGTATTGTTTTCTGTAAGTTCCGCCACAGAGTAGGACAAGGACAGCACTTAGGACAAACACACACAAAGGTTTCCGATGCTAGGCACGTACTGGACGTATCTGCGCCTTGTGATACCAAAGTACTGTGATAACTTTGATGTTTGCAGTTTTTCACTTAATAATAATAAAGCCGACACTCCTGTCGGCAAGAATCCATGAAACGTGAATTCGCCAACAGAGGGAGTAATGAGCTTGCGTGTTTAAGTTGCTTGCCCGGTCTGAATCTCTTCCTGGCCAGGGAGACCAGCAAACAAAACAAGCATTCAGGAACAGTCAAATTTAATATACGTGAGCGCCGGTATCCCTTCCACCTGCACGAGACCACAAACGTGTGTCTCACCAACAGGGAGGGACACCGCGCGTTAGCACGGAGCAGAAACAAGAGATGAATGATATCGCTAACTTTCACAACCTTGGTGGAGCCGACTCCACGCTCCGGGTGACTTTCACAACTTAAAGAATTGGATGTAGGAAACTGGTGGTGCAACTGCACCCTTACCGGACCCCCCAAGCTTCAACCAGATGCGTCTCCCTCAGCGTCCTTGCTGCAACTCGGAATAATCGGCGGGGAAGCGGATGAGCTTTTGTCCATTTCCGCTTTCCCACTGCTCATGGGAGTTGTAGTTCGCCGCGTCTCGACGAACGTTTTACTCTGAGGGGGGAGAGAGTTTCACCATTATCAGGCGGCAAAAAAGGTAAGACAGGGTTCTATAAGCGGGGAATATGACACACTCAGACCATTCACGTTGGTTGAACTTGTGCTAGTGACACAACCTGTTGTCCGAGTCCCAACATGTCAGCGAGCCTCTTTGTCTCAACACCAACCACCGGGCGCAGTCCTGAAGGGACCACATGTGAGCAGCTGGGTCATCAGTGGTCATGATTTAACCATTTGTGAGAGTCACTCTACCCAGGATTCAAGGACCACTTGTGGATATTGGAAGCTATGTCAGGAAGCAGTACAAAACACTGAGTGGGGATGAAAATTCAATAATAAGAGAGCAGTTAATAAGATAACGTACTAGTCTTGTAATTTAGAGGTCTCCCCAATCCTTAACCGCAAATACAATGCTGTAATCCCTACAGGGAATGAAACACTAAACCTACTGTAGGCTGTCAGGCAATAACTCAACTTCCGCCACCCAACTAGGCATTTGATGAAGACTACATACCCAAGGTCCATGGTGGCACTCCGTTGCAGTCCTGAGTCCACAGCGTTCACATGCTCCAGTGTGCTGATCATGTCATCACTTGGCCAGTAGGCCTCAAGACCCATCTCTCCTTCCAGCTCTGCTGGTGTTGCTGAATCCCTGTTTTTCCTCGTTCTGCTGACTACAATGAGTTACAAAAGCACGCTCCCTTATGTCATCTATGGAAAGCACTGCTCCTGGCTGCAAATTAAGATAGAGTCACCTGCAGGGGAGTAAGAGCTGCTGTAGAAGGCAGCCATCATGGTTGGAGCCGAGCCCCATCACCATACAATGTACCTATGAGGCATTTAACATCTTAGTACCCAATAAAAATCAGCTGTTTCTGAAAAAACCCTAAGTTTAGAGGGGAAAAGGTACATCACATCATCCATCTTTGGCTGGATTCTAGTATTTCATTAACTTGAAAGACTAAGCAAAGGAATAATCTATTAAAATGTAAAATAAAATTTAAAAAAATTCTCATAGGAGTCACTGCACAAAACTAATGTAAATTCCGAGGCAAAGTGGCCCTCGTTATGAGTTGGGGTGTTTCACTGGGAGCAATAATTCCCTATCCTGCATACCTTTGAAGGGCCCTGACAGAGCGATGTAGCAAACTAACATTTCCCAATGTGTAGGTATACTTTTTGGTGTGTGATTAAAGTATGTGTCTTTTTTACAAAGAAAAGCACTGGGCTGTATAACACTTAGGGTCTGTTGTTTGACTGTTTGAGTTCTGAGTCTCTACTGCCACACTCCCTTCCTGAGAGGCATTTCACTGCTCACCTTCACTACCCTGAGAGTCGAGTGCAGAAAAGTTGAACTTGGTCCCCCGGTTGCTGTGGCTTAGACAACAGTGGTAAATGGCCCAACCCCAGGGTTGTAGCAGTAACCCCTGTTTGCTCCTTGGCCCCTAGACAGGCTCTGCCAGCCTCGTTGCACTGAATTGCCTCCTTCAAATATTATCCTTTATCTCTATAGACCCCATAGCCACCATCTCAGTGCAACAATTATCAGTATTAGCTTTCGACTTCCATTCTGGGAGCCAATACTAACGTCAGACCATGAAGACCCCAGATAAGCTCTGGTCATCTTTCAGAGGGCGTGCAATGGACTGGGGAAACACATTAGTGTCTAGTTTCAAAGCGATTTCAACAGCAATCAATCAATCAATCTGGTTTATAGAGCGCAGCTACTCAACCGTGAGGGTCCCAAGGTGCTGGGGGTTGGGCTGCTGATCCATCTGGGCGCTGGGGTTTAGTCGAAGCACAGGCTTTAAATTCCTCCAAAGGCAGCAACTAGGAGTCAGTCTCTGCCCTGTGATTTTCAAAGCCACAGCCTCACCTTTGTATGCCACATGGGTGCTCCATTCCAGCTACTTTCTCAGATTAATTTTCCATTTTTGTCTCAACTGCCTTGACTATATGGATCATCCTTGATAAATTCATAAATAGAACTGTCTTTTACAGAGATAATAACAGTTTCTCTACCACTTATGTCCAACATACACTTTCCACAACTATATTCTCAAAATATTCAGCTCAATTTGCCTCTTGCTAACTTCTTTAGTTTTAATATTGGAGAAATGGCATATTTTGGGAGACAAAGCAAGAATTTTCAGCTGTCTATTGCAATGTTCTTGAATGGTTTACATAGAGACTAGGTCAGAAGCTATATGTGGATGCAAATGTGTAACATATATTAACAAAGCCTATAGGTTTAGATTTTAAAAGGTAAACAGAGAGCTATTCACTTTGCCAAATCTTATTTCCTTTGCAATACTTTAGCATTCTAGGATGGCCAATGTATTTGGAAGCAATGTGTTGCCCATCTTTGGACAGCAATCAATGAAAAATGATGGCATAAACATTACCATCTTGGAAAGTTGATTGTTATACTCTGTGGGAAAAATATTCGAAGATGATTGCTAGGGTGTGCACACAAATATGTACGCATGGGTGGCCATCTTGGAAGTGTTTTGCCACGATGTAAATCAAAACCCACTCACGGTTTAACCACTGTGTCCAAAAATGTTGGCAACAGTCTAGAATTGTTTGGATAGACAGAGGATTCAGCATATGGCCTGCCCCTGTGCCTGCATAAATGTGCATAAACCAAGCAGGCACAGCAATCTTGGAAACATGTTAAATACTCTTTTAATGATGAAGAAAGGGAGATCCTATTTCAAGATGACCTCTGCTAACAGTGCCCAGTGCCACTACAAGTTGAAGTGAGGGCCCGGTGCTAGTGTCTTTGGAGCTGTTGTGCCCTTGAAAAAACAAACAAAACAAAAAAAATATAGATATACACACACACACTAGGCCTGATTCACAAAGGTAAACTTAGACCTGAAGTCTACGTTTAAACCTGAAGACTAAAGGCCCGATTCACAAAGGTAAACTTAGTCTTGAAGTCTAACTTTAGACATGAAGTCTAAGGGCCTGATTCACAAAGGTAAACTTAGATTTCAGGTCTAAACTTAGACTTCAGGTCTAAACCTAGACTTCAAGTGTAAGTTTACTTTTGTGAATCGGACCCATATTGCATTAAAAGAAAGCATACGTTGTCCACCAGCCCTGGCACTGAAGGGGACTATTTTATGGTGGATGTGCACAAGACAAACGTTGTCACTGCCTCAGAGGGAAGCCAGTGGCTGAAATGGGCTGACACATTGCCCCATAATGTATGTAGGTGGGTGGAAGCAGCAAAGTGTGAATGACAATTTAACAGACTAATGGATAAAGACCGCTGACCAAAAGCCTCAATTATCTATCTATCTATCTATCTATCTATCTCTCTCTCTATATATATATATATATATATATATGCGCGTTGAGAGGACCCGTTCTACAAGTGTCCTGTGATTTATTGGCATCGTGGCATATTTCTTCCGAGGATTCGGACATCACAGAACCGCCTCAGGATCAGGCCAGGCAAGTGGCTGCTGTCATTGACAGCCCGTGACTACACGGGGAAGAGGGATCATTGCATCACCGCTTCACGGCCCGGTTTGACTCTGTATGTTGGGGCAGAACGTTGGGGACGGGAGGGAGTCCTGGACTTCATTTATGGGGTTGGGCCACAACATTAAACCCCCATCCTTACCTGGAATAGCAGCGTCTATTGAGGGACTTAATTTGGCTCCACTAAATACATTTACCGGAACTTTGCATTCTGGGAGCTGCAGTCCACTACACCAGACTGCAGCTGCAATTCATCAAATGGAGTCAGCTGACCTTCCGCTACTGGGAGGGCCATTGAAATATAAGGAAGGGGTTGGAACAACCTTGCTAAGCAGCGGCATCTGAGGAAGGCTTATTCAAGCTGAAATGCATTATGCCACACAATGCTGTGAATAAAGGAACTCCCGCAAAGCTCCCCGCTGTGTCCTCTGGTCTCTTCAAGGAAGGGGTCGATTTTGGATATTTTACGTGCTGCCAGTGCGCGTTGAGAGGACCCGTTCTACAAGTGTCCTGTGATTTATTGGCATCGTGACATATTTCTTCCGAGGATTCGGACATCACAGAACCGCCTCAGGATCAGGCCAGGCAAGTGGCTGCTGTCATTGACAGCCCGTGACTACACGGGGAAGAGGGATCATTGCATCACCGCTTCACGGCCCGGTTTGACTCTGTATGTTGGGGCAGAACGTTGCGGACTGGAGGGAGTCCTGGACTTCATTTATGGGGTTGGGCCACAACATTAAACCCCCATCCTTACCTGGAATAGCAGCGTCTATTGAGGGACTTAATTTGGCTCCACTAAATACATTTACCGGAACTTTGCATTCTGGGAGCTGCAGTCAACTACACCAGACTGCAGCTGCAATTCATCAAATGGGGTCAGCTGACCTTCCGCTACTGGGAGGGCCATTGAAATATAAGGAAGGGGGTTGGAACAACCTTGCTAAGCAGCGGCATCTGCGGAAGGCTTATTCAAGCTGAAATGCATTATGCCACACAATGCTGTGAATAAAGGAACTCCCGCAAAGCTCCCCGCTGTGTCCTCTGGTCTCTTCAAGGAAGGGGTCGATTTTGGATATTTTACGTGCTGCCAGTGCGCGTTGAGAGGACCCGTTCTACAAGTGTCCTGTGATTTATTGGCATCGTGGCATATTTCTTCCGAGGATTCGGACATCACAGAACCGCCTCAGGATCAGGCCAGGCAAGTGGCTGCTGTCATTGACAGCCCGTGACTACACGGGGAAGAGGGATCATTGCATCACCGCTTCACGGCCCGGTTTGACTCTGTATGTTGGGGCAGAACGTTGGGGACTGGAGGGAGTCCTGGACTTCATTTATGGGGTTGGGCCACAACATTAAACCCCCATCCTTACCTGGAATAGCAGCGACTATTGAGGGACTTAATTTGGCTCCACTAAATACATTTACCGGAACTTTGCATTCTGGGAGCTGCAGTCCACTACGCCAGACTGCAGCTGCAATTCATCAAATGGAGTCAGCTGACCTTCCGCTACTGGGAGGGCCATTGAAATATAAGGAAGGGGTTGGAACAACCTTGCTAAGCAGCGGCATCTGAGGAAGGCTTATTCAAGCTGAAATGCATTATGCCACACAATGCTGTGAATAAAGGAACTCCCGCAAAGCTCCCCGCTGTGTCCTCTGGTCTCTTCAAGGAAGGGGTCGATTTTGGATATTTTACGTGCTGCCAGTGCGCGTTGAGAGGACCCGTTCTACAAGTGTCCTGTGATTTATTGGCATCGTGGCATATTTCTTCCGAGGATTCGGACATCACAGAACCGCCTCAGGATCAGGCCAGGCAAGTGGCTGCTGTCATTGACAGCCCGTGACTACACGGGGAAGAGGGATCATTGCATCACCGCTTCACGGCCCGGTTTGACTCTGTATGTTGGGGCAGAACGTTGCGGACTGGAGGGAGTCCTGGACTTCATTTATGGGGTTGGGCCACAACATTAAACCCCCATCCTTACCTGGAATAGCAGCGTCTATTGAGGGACTTAATTTGGCTCCACTAAATACATTTACCGGAACTTTGCATTCTGGGAGCTGCAGTCCACTACACCAGACTGCAGCTGCAATTCATCAAATGGAGTCAGCTGACCTTCCGCTACTGGGAGGGCCATTGAAATATAAGGAAGGGGGTTGGAACAACCTTGCTAAGCAGCGGCATCTGAGGAAGGCTTATTCAAGCTGAAATGCATTATGCCACACAATGCTGTGAATAAAGGAACTCCCGCAAAGCTCCCCGCTGTGTCCTCTGGTCTCTTCAAGGAAGGGGTCGATTTTGGATATTTTACGTGCTGCCAGTGCGCGTTGAGAGGACCCGTTCTACAAGTGTCCTGTGATTTATTGGCATTGTGGCATATTTCTTCCGAGGATTCGGACATCACAGAACCGCCTCAGGATCAGGCCAGGCAAGTGGCTGCTGTCATTGACAGCCCGTGACTACACGGGGAAGAGGGATCATTGCATCACCGCTTCACGGCCCGGTTTGACTCTGTATGTTGGGGCAGAACGTTGGGGACTGGAGGGAGTCCTGGACTTCATTTATGGGGTTTGGCCACAACATTAAACCCCCATCCTTACCTGGTTTAGCAGCGTCTATTGAGGGACTTAATTTGGCTCCACTAAATACATTTACCGGAACTTTGCATTCTGGGAGCTGCAGTCCACTACACCAGACTGCAGCTGCAATTCATCAAATGGAGTCAGCTGACCTTCCGCTACTGGGAGGGCCATTGAAATATAAGGAAGGGGGTTGGAACAACCTCGCTAAGCAGCGGCATCTGAGGAAGGCTTATTCAAGCCGAAATGCATTATGCCACACAATGCTGTGAATAAAGGAACTCCCGCAAAGCTCCCCGCTGTGTCCTCTGGTCTCTTCAAGGAGGGGTCGATTTTGGATATTTTACGCGCTGCCAGTGCGCGTTGAGAGGACCCGTTCTACAAGTGTCCTGTGATTTATTGGCATCGTGGCATATTTCTTCTGAGGATTCGGACATCACAGAACCGCCTCAGGATCAGGCCAGGCAAGTGGCTGCTGTCATTGACAGCCCGTGACTACACGGGGAACAGGGATCATTGCATCACCGCTTCACGGCCCGGTTTGACTTTGTATGTTGGGGCAGAACGTTGGGGACTGGAGGGAGTCCTGGACTTCATGTATGGGGTTTGGCCACAACATTAAACCCCCATCCTTACCTGGTATAGCAGCGTCTATTGAGGGACTTAATTTGGCTCCACTAAATACATTTACCGGAACTTTGCATTCTGGGAGCTGCAGTCCACTACACCAGACTGCAGCTGCAATTCATCAAATGGAGTCAGCTGACCTTCCGCTACTGGGAGGGCCATTGAAATATAAGGAAGGGGGTTGGAACAACCTCGCTAAGCAGCGGCATCTGAGGAAGGCTTATTCAAGCCGAAATGCATTATGCCACACAATGCTGTGAATAAAGGAACTCCCGCAAACCTCCCCGCTGTGTCCTCTGGTCTCTTCAAGGAGGGGTCGATTTTGGATATATATATATATATATATATAAATCCATGTAGCAATTTGAGAAATCCCAAAATCAGCAAAGCGGCACACCAAAGGACAACACAATTACTTTATTGTGTCTACAAACGACACGTTTCGGCGAAGCCTTTGTCAAGTTACTGACCTGCGCCCTACTCCCCATTGAAATACGGGTCGCGGTTAATAAACAGCGAAAAAATACTTTGCTATGATGCATATCAATGCAATACCATTCGTAAATTCATGGCAAATCAAATTAAATAAATATATAACATTCATAAATCAAAACTCAGGATTTACAATTCTAGGACATTATAAGCGGAAAAATGTCCTTTGTAGCCATAATGCATCGTAATCATGTGTGGTACTTTCAACACGTTATGTCCCAGTCATGTGATGTTTAAGAAAATATTGGAGCCAACGATTTCTGGTCATGGCATGATAAACAATTAAATGCATGTATACAATATAAATTGGTAATGTACCATCTCTATTACTAATGGTGGCCTAATGCGTACCACTCTTAGTCATGTATAAATAAATGAGAAAGAAGCTCCATGTGACCGCACGATGATAGATGCATGTGGACTATACAATTGATATCCTGGGTAATGTACCTTAATGTCCAACAATCCTGTCAGTGTAAGCAAAACCGCAATCTAATAGATTCAGAACAGGGGAGTATCCGGCTAGCAGTGTTTAGTGACACAGTGTAAGAAAAAGAAGTGAATAAAAAGTGAATGAATATTAAACATGTACATGTGCAATAGAAATAATAGGAGACTATAGGATCAATGCTCCCCCCGACAGCCGTCATGGGTGAAGTCATCTAGTCATGTGTGATATCGGAACCTCTGCCATCATGGATTCCCAACCAATGAGTTAAATATCTTCCCTGCACTAGAAAACAATGCCAAGGCAGGACTCTCCACTATATGATCCAAGTCTTCCTAATTTTAATGACTAAAAAGTGTAAGTGATTAAAACAGCTGAGCTGATCATCTCATTCTTGGGAAGGAACCAACAGAAGGATACTATCATATAGTACTTCATTTGTATCCAGTGTGTGTAGCTAATTCCTCTCCACTGTTGAGCCCATTAGGAATTTTTGTGTTAAGCTCAATGATGAACCTAGATTCTGTTATTCGTAACAATTTCTCTCTATCTACACCACGTGGATGAGGTACAATCCTATCAATCCCATAGAATATTAATAGATTGGGATTGCTCTGGTGTTTCATCTGAAAATGTCTGGCCACTGGATAATTTAAATCTGCGTGTGTTATAGCTCTCATGTGCTGTAGGACCCTGGTCTTGAGCTGCAGTTTTGTGCTGCCTATATATCTAAGACCGCACGGGCATTCCAGGATGTAGACAACGTAGTCACTGGTACAGGGTATACATTTAGTAATCTGCCTCATTTTACCTGGGTAAATATTATAATTATCCCTACTACGACTATGTTTGCACGCCTTACAGGAAATGCACTTGTGGAAACCTTTCATGGTTCCCAACCATGTACTACTGGTGGGTGCCGGTTGGTAACTGTGTACGAGATGGTCCCTTAATGATTTAGATTTACGATAGGTTATGAGTGGTGCTTTACAATACTTTTCCCTATAATGGGATCTGTTTCCAGTAGGCCCCAATGTCGTTTCAGCATGCGTTGTAAACGGCCTGATCTCATATTATAGGTGGTAATCATTCTGGGGATGTTAATCTCATTGGTCTTGCTTTCTTTGGGAATAAATGAGGCATCATTATGTGTGATTTCACGGACTTTCCGTACTGCTGTGGATATGATCTTATTCTTATAGCCTCTTTGCTTGAATCGTCCTTCCATGGTCTTTTGCTCCTGCCTAAACCCACCTTCAGTGCTGCAAATTCTGCATGCTCTTATTAACTCCCCATAGGGGATGCTATTGCGTAAGGGTGTGGGATGGCTGCTGTTGGTGTGAAGGAGCGTGTTACCAGCGGTCTCTTTATGAAATAAATTAGTTACCATCTGCCCGTTATCAATTCTGATGGCTACATCTAGGAACTCACAATATGTTGTACTTATGTTGTGGGTGAAGGACAGATTTAACTGGTTATTGCCTAATTAAGAAATAAATTCCGGTGCCATCTCCAACGAACCATCCCAAATCAGGAACAGGTCGTCAATGTACCTGATCCAAATTGGGATGTGTTCAGTATATTTTTCATAGGTGTCCACCCATACCACCTGTTCCTCCCACCAGCCCAGGGAAAGATTAGCTAGGCTGGGGGCGAAACAGGTGCCCATAGCCGTGCCCGTCTTCTGTCTGAAGAGTGTCTTGTCATAGATAAAAATATTTTGTATGAGACACTGCAGCATCATGTTTTCTAACATTACAGTATGGTTCCACAAAGAAATATGTCTGTCTTTAAGAAAGTACAGGCAAGCGTCTACACCTTGTCTTTGATCAATAGAGGTAGACAGTGAGCACACATCTAAGGCTATCATATGATAGGAATCCTCCCATCTTATATCATGGATGCGGCATAAGAAATCACTACTATCTCGACAATATGATCTGAGTCTGAGTACATATGGTGACAAGAATAAGTCCAAGAATATTGAAGTGTTTTCAAAGACTCCCCCATTTGAAGAGACTATAGGTCTTCCTGGTGGTCTAGTGGAGTGTTTATGAATTTTGGGTAAAAGATAAAAACATGGAACACGAGGTTTGTCAATTTTCAAGAAGAGGTATTCATCTCTATCCAAAAGACCTTGTTCCCACCATTCGTTTAGATAGTCATGATAAAGTACAATGGATGTTTTATACATTTCCCAGCTGACTTCTTCATAACAATTATGATCTTTCAGCTGTCGCAATGCTTCATCATTATACTGTTCAAAATTCATAATCACAACGTTCCCACCCTTATCAGATGGTTTCACAATTATTTTGGGGTCATTTGTTAGATTTCTCAGGGCTATTCTCTGTGATTTGGTCAAATTGTCATATGTAAAAGAAGCTCGTTGATTCTTCAATTTATTAATTTCCTGAATCATGATGGAATTAAATGCCTCTATATTATCATGAGGGACATTAGGATTGAATATAGAACGTGGTTTAAAGCCACTGTGACATGTAGCATCTGGTCGGAAACCCAATTCAATTAACATTTTCCCCTTGTTTTTGTTGCATAAATCAGTGATATTTTCCTCTAATTGATGTAAATCCAAAATAAAGTCAACATCTTCAATTCTGAAATCCATGGCATCCTCCACCAATTGACAACCAGATCTTGTTTTCTTTTGTTCTGATCCCATTTTGTATATTTTCATTAGTTTTAATTTTCGTATGTAGAGAAAAAGGTCAATCCGAGTGGTCGTCACGTTAATATCTTCTGTTGGACAAAAAGATAACCCTAGTTGCAGAAGTGATTCCTCCTCCTTAGTAAGTATTCTGGAGGACAGGTTAACAACCGACTTGTTTTGGTTATTCTGACTACTTTGAATGTCCCAGGTATAAGCTGTTCTGCCTCCTCTTCTATTCTTCACTCTTCGTCTGGTTCTGTTCCTCTGCCTTTTCCTCTTTTGGGACCTTTGCCTCTTCCTCTGCCCTTGCCCCTGCCCTTCCCTTGATTTTTCTCTTCCAGTTCCTTCTTTTGTTTGAGTATCTGGAATTCGTGTAAGAAGGTCAGGGGACGTACCCCTAAAGGGGTATTGAGATTTGTGGCTTCTGTATCAGAACTTAAGTCTGAACTAGAATCTGTTGATATGATTTCTTGATGTCTTTGTTTTTGGATTGTATGAAAATTACGTTGCACCCAGTCAATCGTTTGGCATAGGTTAGTATCCTGCCTTCAGCATAATCTTTTTTGTCCCTCAAAAATTTGCGTTGTTTTTTGATTTTGATAGTGTCTTCATACGACTTTAATTTTCCATCCAATGATTTCCAGAAATCAATAACTGCTTGGTTGTCTTTAAGTTTTTCTAAGTCTTGTTTTAATTCCGTGAGTTCTTTACGTGTTAAATCCAGGTCAATTTTAGCATATTTTACAAGCATTTCTAACATGCCTCTGCATGTCTTTGCCATGTAACTGGACCATTCTTTCAATAATTCCGGATTAGGATTCTCATAAGTAGGTATGATGGTCCAGTTACATGGCAAAGACATGCAGAGGCATGGGGAGTTATTAAGAGCACGCAGAATTTGCAGCACTGAAGGTGGGTTTAGGCAGGAGCAAAAGACCATGGAAGGATGATTCAAGCAAAGAGGCTATAAGAATAAGATCATATCCACAGCAGTACGGAAAGTCCGTGAAATCACACATAATGATGCCTTATTTATTCCCAAAGAAAGCAAGACCAATGAGATTAACATCCCCAGAATGATTACCGCCTATAATATGAGATCAGGCCTTTTACAACGCATGCTGAAACGACATTGGGGCCTACTGGAAACAGATCCCATTATAGGGAAAAGTATTGGTAAAGCACCACTTATAACCTATCGTAAATCTAAATCATTAAGGGACCATCTTGTACACAGTTACCAACCGGCACCCACCAGTAGTACATGGTTGGGAACCATGAAAGGTTTCCACAAGTGCAATTCCTGTAAGGCGTGCAAACATAGTCGTAGTAGGGATAATTATAATATTTACCCAGGTAAAATGAGGCAGATTACTAAATTTATAACCTGTACCAGTGACTACGTTGTTTACATCCTGGAATGCCCGTGCGGTCTTAGATATATAGGCAGCACAATACTGCAGCTCAAGACCAGGGTCCTACAGCACATGAGAGCTATAACACACGCAGATTTAAATTATCCAGTGGCCAGACATTTTCAGATGAAACACCAGAGCAATCCCAATCTATTAATATTCTATGGGATTGATAGGATTGTACTTCATCCACGTGGTGTAGATAGAGAGAAATTGTTACGAATACCAGAATCTAGGTTCATCGTTGAGCTTAACACAAAAATTCCTAATGGGCTCAACAGTGGAGAGGAATTAGCTACACACATTGGATACAAATGAAGTACTATATGATAGTATCCTTCTGTTGGTTCCTTCCCAAGAATGAGATGATCAGCTCAGCTGTTTTATTCACTTACACTTTTTAGTCATTAAAATTAGGAAGACTTGGATCATATAGTGGAGAGTCCTTCCTTGGCATTGTTTTCTAGTGCAGGGAAGATATTTAACTCATTGGTTGGGAATCCATGATGGCAGAGGTTCCGATATCACACATGACTAGATGACTTCACCCATGACGGCTGTCGGGGGAGCATTGATCCTATAGTCTCCTATTATTTCTATAGCACATGTACATATTTAATATTCATTCACTTTTTATTCACTTCTTTTTCTTACACTGTGTCACTAAACACTGCTAGCCGGATACTCCCCTGTTCTGAATCTATTAGATTGCGGTTTTGCTTACACTGACAGGATTGTTGGACATTAAGGTACATTACCCAGGATATCAATTGGATAGTCCACATGCATCTATTATCGTGCGGTCACATGGAGCTTCTTACTCATTTATTTATACATGACTAAGGGTGGTACGCATTAGGCCACCATTAGTAATAGAGATGGTACATTACCAATTTATATTGTATACATGTATTTAATTGTTTATCATGCCATGATCAGAAATCGTTGGCTCCAATATTTACTTAAACATGACATGACTGGGACATAACGTGTTGAAAGTACCACACATGATTACGATGCATTATGGCTACAAAGGAAATTTTTCCGCTTATAATGTCCTAGAATTATAAATCCTAAGTTTTGATTTATGAATGTTATATATTTATTTAATTTGATTTGCCATGAATTTACGAATGGTATTGCATTGATATGCATCATAACAAAGTATTTTTTCGCTGTTTGTTAACCGCGACCCGTATTTCTATGGGGAGTAGGGCGCAGGTCAGTAACTTGACAAAGGCTTCACCGAAACGCATCGTTTTTAGACACAATAAAGTAATTGTTTTGTCCTTTGGTGTGCCGCTATGCTGATTTTGGGATTTCTCAAATTGCTACGTGGATTTATGAATAGCGGCTGTCCCTGCCGCCGCAGGCACCGGTGTCGAAAGGAGGGGATCGACTCAATGCGGCACTGTGGTTGAATATATATATATATATATATCTATTACCTACTGGCGGTCACCAGTAGGTAGTTATAGTTAGGACCTAGTTTCCATAGGAAAAGCGTTTTTTGTTTTCCCAATAACTTTGGCGCCGGTTGATGAATCTTCGCGAAATTTTCAAAACTAGTGGCCCGCTCCGGTCAGCTCCTGTCTTGAAAGTTTCGGGGTCATTCGTCAAGCGGGGGCCGAGAAAAAAGGGGGGTCCAAAAACGGGTTTCCCCATGTTATTTTCTATAGGAAACTTTAGACAAAGCTACAGCCCGAACTGCTGAACGGAATTACACCAAATTTGGCAAAAAGGTAGGTCTTGGTTCAGAAAGAGACCTTTTTTTTAAATGGTGTAAATCCGTTCAGTAGTTCCTGAGAAATTAGAAAAAGAAAAAGTTTAGAGCTTCATTCTAATTGGCTGCCAACACTCCAAACCAGAAAGTGTTGGCAGCCATCTTGTGACTTGGTAGAACCGAGTCACAAGAAAATAGAAAAAAGAGGTTAAAAAACAATAAAAGGGAGCAGAGTAGAAACACCCTGACCCCCTAGGCCTGCTCAGGGGGTCCCACAAGGACCCCAGGGCCAAAAAAAGCATTTTCTTTTTATAATTGCGGCGAAAATCGCGTTGGGGTCGCGAATCCCGCTGAAATTATTTTAAAAAAATGAAGCGCGGGCTCCCGCGCTTCGTTTTCAAAAGGCCCTCGGGTGGGCCAGGTCCCGGGGGCACTGCCAATTAATTAACGGGGCCCGCGGGGGCCCCCGCAGCCCCGGGAACTGCCACCTCCCTGGGGCTGTCAAAAAAATGCGTGGGGGTCCCAATTCCCCCCCACGCTGCCCCGGGGACCGCCACCTCCCCAGGGCTTTCAGAAACAACTGCAGGGGGCATGTGCCCCCCCCCACAGCCCCGGGGACCGCCACCTCCCCGGGGCTGTGAAAAGAAATACGTGGGGGGGTCCCAATCCCCCCACGCTGCCCTGGGGACCACCACCTCCCCGGGGCTCTATTGTTTTTTTTAAAAAACCTGTGTGGGGGGCTCGAGCCCACCCACACGCCCCGGGGACCACCACCTCCCCGGGGCACTAAATATGGAAATGCGGGGTCCGTTACGGTCCCCCGAGCCCCGGGGACCACCACCTCCCCGGGGCTTTGCACTGGTATGGAGGGGGGCCGCACAGCCCCCCTCCTGGAGCCCTTGATGGCCCTGGGGACCACCACCCCCCAGGGCCGGCTCCTGCAGTGTCCCGGGGTGACCACCCCCGGGACACTGCTGTTTGCTATGGCAGGGCGGGAGCCGTGCGGCTCCCGCCCTGTCATAACAAACACTGGTTTGGATTTTGGAAGCGAGAGCAGGTTTCCTGCTCTCGTTTCCAAAATCCAAAGCAGGATTGCAGGAAAAGCAGGATTGTGTGTGTATAACTGTATAGGTGAGTAAATAGCAGTGTGATTAATTATTTGCATGACTAACTAGGTGTGTGAGTACCTCTATGGATGAGTGGCGGTGTGTGAGTGTCTATGTAGGTGTATAAGTGCATATGAAAGTCCTGTACTGAGTGACCGTAAGTATGAGTGACTGTAGAGGTGAGTGAGTGGATGTGTGTGTAGACCTAAGAATCAGTGAGTGTGTATGTAGTTATTGGTGTTGGAGTGTCTATGGTTTTGACAATGGCAGTCTGTAATTTACAGTGGGTGTATCAAAAGTTATATTAGGGTGTGAGAAGATGCATCAAATTATCACATGGATGATGTCATCAGTGATGTCATCAGTGATATCATTTGAGATGTCATCAGTGATGTCATCAGTGATGTCACTGACCATGTCATGAGTGATGTAATATGTGACGTCATCAGCAGTGCATTGCGGGGCGCGAGTTATAGTTAGCTGAACAAACTATAACGGGGAATTTCACAGGTTTTGTACGAGTGAAATGTCCAACTAACTATAACTGTCCCTAAAACCTATGGTTTTTTCAGTGACTTTCAAAGGTTTTTTAAATGCTAATTTCTAACTATAACGTGTCTGAAACCTATGGTTTTTTCAGTGAATTTCAAAGGTTTTTTAAATGCTAGTTTGTAACTATGCCTACAGAGGTAGGACATGTGAAGAAAGAAGAAAAAACGCACAGAAAGAAGCAAAAGAAATGCAGAAAGAAGCAACAGAAGTCCACAAAGACGAAGAAAAGTGCAGGAAGAAGCAAAAGATGTGCAGAAAGAACCAACAGAGGAGCAGAAAGAGGCCTTGTTCCAAAATCATCCTGTGCCCACAACTTTTTCCGACGTGTACTGGTGGTAACTGACTCTGATTAACCAGAGCCAGTGCTATGCTAAACACACTTAGAATACAGTTAAAACACCTACATACACTAGGGAACACTATGCGTTGGGGTACCCCTGTGATTAGCATGACCTCCTCTGTAAGTCCCTAGTACATAATAGGGCAGGAGGATTAAAACTACCTCTTAAAATGCGCTACAGGGCGTGTTTGCACAGTGGTGAAGGGAGGGGGCCTGAGGTGACATGTGTGCAAACGCGCCCCGTGGCCCGTTTTAAGTTGCGGGATTAAGTCCCCTTGAATCCTGAGTGTCCCTGGGGCCCAACTAGCCCCCCAGGTACCTACAGTTAGGACCACAGAGCTGAGTTGCAGAGAGGCGTTCCGAGGCCACGCACCTTTTTTCACCTCTCTGCAACGCAACTCTGTTGTGCTTACTGAAGGTACCTGGTGGGCTAGTTGGACTCCAGGGACCCTCAGGATTGAAGGGGACTTAATCTCCCAACTTAAAACACGCCACAGGGAGTGTTTGCACACATCTTACCTCAGGCCCCGCCCCTCCCTTCACCACTGTGCAAACGCGCCCCATGGCGCGTTTTAAGTTGGGGGATTAAGTCCCCTTGAATCATGAGGGTCCCTGGGGTCCAACTAGCCCACCCTGTACCTCCAGTATGCGCCAGGGAGCTGCGTTGCAGAGAGGTGTTCAGAGGCCACGCCCATTTTTACACCTCTCTGCAACGCAGCTCTGTGACACTTTCTGGACGTACCTGGTGGGCTAGTTGGCCCCCAGGGACCCTCAGGATTGAAGGGGATTTAATTCCCCATCTTAAAACGCGCCACGGGGCCTGTTTGCACACATGTCACCTGAAGCCCCGCCCCCTCCCTTCACCACTGTGCAAACGCGCCCCGTGGCTCGTTTTAAGTTGGGGGATTAAGTCCCCTTGAATCCTGAGGGTCCTTGGAGTTTCAGTTTTTTACTTTGATTCCATAAAGAAGGCATTCAGATGTGTCACACATTTGCCATAAATTCAGAATGTTAGCACTCTAGTTGCTCATTAGATCACTGTAGTAAAGCTACTGCTCACCAGGGAAGTCTGCTGCTGGTATTGAAAGTGCATGTTTCAGTCTGCATGTCAGAATTTTTTAATGAAATAGAAGAGGATTTGAGAAGTCACTCAAAATGTGCCCTAAATGTTCTTTCTGCAGCACTAATCATAAATTCTATGACAAAATGAACCCCCTCATGTTGTTCCTTTTTAAATTAAATGTTTTAAGAGTTACCAGTTTATTCCAATCAAGATGGCTTCAGGTGTGCCATAATTTTGTCATAAGTAAGACTGTTAGCGCTCTAGTTGTTCTTTAGAACACTCTGGGAAGCTGCAGTAGAACACAAAGGCATCAACTGACAGGCTGCTCCTGTTGAAATATAACAGGAAGATATTTGAGATCTCACTTAAAACATGTCCTAATTTTTCTTTCTACAGCACTAACCATAATTTCTATGACAAAATGAACCCCCTCATTTTGTTCCTTTTTAAATTAAATGTTTTAAGAGTTACCAGTTTATTCCAATAAAGATGGCTTCAGGTGTGCCATAATTTTGTCATAAGTAAGACTGTTAGCGCTCTAGTAGTTCTTAAGAACACTCTGGGAAGCTGCAGTAGAACACAAAGGCATCAACTGACAGGCTGCTCCTGTTGAAATATAACAGGAAGATATTTGAGATCTCACTTAAAACATGTCCTAATTTTTCTTTCTACAGCACTATCCATAATTTCTATGGCAAAATGAACCCCCTCATTTTGTTCCTTTTTAAATTAAATGTTTTAAGTGTTACCAGTTTATTCCAATCAAGATGGCTTCAGGTGTTCCATAATTTTGTCATAAGTAAGACTGTTAACGCTCTAGTTGTTCTTTAGAACACTCTGGGAAGCTGCAGTAGAACACAAAGGCATCAACTGACAGGCTGCTCCTGTTGAAATATAACAGGAAGATATTTGAGATCACACTGGAAACATGTCCTAATTTTTTCTTTCTACAGCACTAACCATAATTTCTATGACAAAATGAACCCCCTCATGTTGTTCCTTTTAAATTAAATGTTTTAAGAGTTACCAGTTTATTCCAATCAAGATGGCTTCAGGTGTGCCATAATTTTGTCATAAGTAAGACTGTTAGCGCTCTAGTTGTTCTTTAGAACACTCTGGGAAGCTGCAGTAGAACACAAAGGCATCAACTGACAGGCTGCTCCTGTTGAAATATAACAGGAAGATATTTGAGATCACACTTGAAACATGTCCTAATTTTTCTTTCTACAGCACTAACCATAATTTCTATGACAAAATGAACCCCATCATTTTGTTCCTTTTTAAATTAAATGTTTTAAGTGTTACCAGTTTATTCCAATCAAGATGGCTTCAGGTGTGCCATACGTTTGTCATAAGTAAGGCTGTTAGCACTCTAGTTGTTCTTTAGAACACTCTGGGAAGCTGCAGTAGAACACAAAGGAATCAACTGACAGTCTCTGCCCTTGTTGGATGTACATGTTTTACTGAGAATGTCAGACTTCATTCTCAGATGACTGAGAAAGATAATGTGAATTTACAGAAAATATGCTCTCATTTTAGCTTCTGGAGCACCTTCCAAAACTGTATGGGACAAGCATGTGAAAATAGTTTTCTCTCAAACATGATTCATGATATCCCAACAGAATGTTTTTCACAGGGTAAAATCACCTTAGAACACACCACAATTCCTGAAATTAGTATGGTACCATCAACAAATGAATTCTAATGTAACTAAAGTCTGTTATCACCCTTTATAGTTCTCCTTTTGGTAACCCTCAAAATCTTCGATTCACTACAATGCATTTCAATGGGGTACTATCATTTATATTGGTCCCAAGATGGCTGCCAGCAATTCCAGGATGAAGTGCTGACAGCCAATCAGACCTCACGATGACATGTGTGGTTAGGCTCCGCCCAGATATATATGTGTTTTCAAATTTCTCAGGAACTACCAAACGGATTTACACCATTTAACCAAAAGGCACGACTCTGAACCAAGGGCTACCTTTTTGCCAAATTTGGTGTAATTCCGTTCAGCAGTTCGGGCTGTAGCTGCGATGAAAGGTTCCTATGGAAAATTGCATGGGGAAAACACGTTTTTGGACCCCCCTTTTTTCTCGGCCCCCACTTGACGAATCACCCCGAAACTTTCAGGATAGGAGCGGACCGGAGCGGGCCATAAGTTGTGAAAATTCCGCGAAGATTCGTCAACCGGCGCCAAAGTTATTTCAAATAGAATGTTGCGGATTTCCTATGGAAAATAGGTCCTAACTATACCTATCTACTGGCGACCGCCAGTAGATAATATATATATATATATATACATTACCTATTGGCGGTCGCCAGTAGATAGTTATAGTTAGGACCTCGTTTCTATTCAAAAAGCATTTTTTGTTTTCCCAATAACTTTGGCGTCGTTTAATGAATCGTCGTGAAATTTTCAAAACTAGTGGCCCGCTCCGGTCAGCTCCTGTCTTGAAAGTTTCGGGGTGATTCGTCAAGCGGGGGCCGAGAAAAAAGGGGGGTCCCAAAACACGTTTTCCCCATGTTAATTTCCATAGGAAACTTTAGTCAAAGCTACAGCCTGAACTGCTGAACGGAATTACACCAAATTTGGCAAAAAGGTAGCCCTTGGTTCAGAAAGAGCCCTTTTTGTTGAATGGTGTAAATCCGTTCAGTAGTTGCTGAGAAATTAAAGAAAAGAAAACTTTCGATATCTGGGCGGAGCCTAACCACACAAGCACGAGCTTGCCTCTGATTGGCTGCCAACACTTCAAAGCAGGAAGTGTTGGCAGCCATCTTGTGCCTCGGACGGAGGGAGAAATAAAAAGGTGAAAGAAAGATAAAAAACAAGAAAAGGGGGCAGGGTAAAAACACCCTGACCCCCAGGCCTGCTCAGGGGGTCCCACAGTGACCCCCAGGCCCAGAAAAAAACATTCTTTTTTTTTAATTTTAGGCGGGTTCGCGCCCGGTGCGTGAATCCGTCCGAAAATTTTAAAAAACCAAGCGCGGTCTCCCGCGCTTCGTTTTCAAAGCCCCCAGGTGGGCCAAGTCCTGGGAGCAATTTATTTATGTAGCGGGGGCCCGCGGGGGCCCCCGCAGCCCCGGGGACCGCCACCTCCCCGGGGCTTGATAATTTATTCGCGGGGCACACGGGCCCCCAAGCCCCGGGGACCGCCACCTTCCCGGGGCTTAATGTCAATAAGGGTGGGGGTCCTCGCGGGCCCCCTAAGCCACGGGGACCGCCACCTCCCCGGGGCTGTCATCATTAATTAGTGTGGGGGGGCTCAAGCCCCCCCACACTGCCCCGGGGACCACCACCTCCCCGGGGCACTCTGTATTCAAATGCGGGGGTCCGTTACGGACCCCCGTGCCCCGGGGACCACCAAGCGGCCCCCCTCCTGGAGCCCTCGATGGCCCTGGGGACCGCCACCCCCAGGGCCGGCTCCTGCAGTGTCCCGGGGTGCCCACCCCGGGACACTGCTGTTTGCTATGGCAGGGCGGGAGCCATGCGGCTCCCGCCCTGCCATAGCAAACTCTGCTTTGCTTCATTGAAGCGAGAGCAGGGAAACCTGCTCTCGCTTCAATGAAGCAAGCAGATGATGCTTTTGAGCAAGGGGAGCTGCATGTCAGCAGCTCCCCTTGCTCAAGCAATGCCGGCTCCCGCAGGAGGCGGGGAGCCGGCGGGACCGTGGGGGAATTGGGGCTCCTCCCACGGTCCCCAACGGAGAGGCCAGGCCCCGGGGGATGGGGTCCCCGGGGCCAGAAGTGGCCTGGGAGGGGGGCCACGCGGCCCTCCACCCCAATAATAAAAACATTCATTAAAAAAAAAAAGGAAAGGCCGGCCCCGGGGGATGGGGTCCCCGGGGCCATAATTGGCCTTAGGAGGGGGGCCACGCGGCTCCCCTCCAAATATAAATTGAAAAAAAAAAAATTCTGGCCATGCCCCCAGGGGATGGGGTCCCCGGGGCCGAAATTGGCATCGGGAGGGGGGGCACGCGGGCCCCTTCCCGATTAAAATTTTTTTTTTTTTTAGAAAAAGGGGTCAGGCCCTGGGGGATGGGGTCCCCAGGGCCCCAAAACAGTAAAAAAAAGGGGGGGACACACAGCCCCCGTGTACAAAAAAAAAAAAAAAAGCCGGCATCTCTCCGGAGGTCACGCCCCCTTTCTCCACCACTCTGCAAACGCGCCCCTGGCGCGTTGTAAGTTGGGGAATTAATTCCCCTTGAATACTGAGGGTCCCTGGGGGCCAACTAGCCCACCAGGTACCTCCAGTAAGCGCCACAGAGCTGCGTTGCAGAGAGGTGGTCCGAGGCCACGCCCCTTTTTACACCTCTCTGCAACGCAGCTCTGTGGCACTTACTGGAGGTACCTGGTGGGCTAGTTGGCCCCCAGGGACCCTCAGGATTCAAGGGGACTTAATCCCCCAACTTACAACGCGCCAGGGGGCGCGTTTGCACAGTGGTGCAGGGAGGGGGCGGGGCCTGATATGAAAAGTGTGCAAACACGCCCCCTGGGGCGTTGTAACTTGGGGGATTAAGTCCCCTTCAATCCTGAGGGTCCCTGGGGGCCAACTAGCCCACCAGGTACCTCCAGTATGCGCCACAGAGCTGTGTTGCACAGAGGTGGTCCGAGGCCACGCCCCTTTTTACACCACTCTGCAAACACGCCTCTTGGCGCACTGGTGGTGGGGCGATTAGGTCCTCTTCAGGACACAAGTGGACTTCATCCCCCGAGCAGCAGTGCGCCAAGAGGCGCGTTTGCACAGTGGTGTAAAAAGGGGGCGTGGCCTCGGACCACCTCTCTGCAATCCAGCTCTGTGGTGCATATTGGAGGTACCTGGTGGGCAAGTTGGCCCCCAGGGACCCTCAGCATTCAAGGGGAGTTAATTCCCCAACTAACAACGCGCCAGGGGGCGTGTTTGCAGAGTGGTGGAGAAAGGGGGCGTAGCCTTTGTCTACCTCTCAGCAATCCCACTGCGTGGGGCTTACTGGAGGTAAGAGGTAGGCTAGTTGGCCCCTAAAGGACCCCCAGCAGCAAAGGGGACTTCAATCCCCATCCAAGAGTGCGCCAGGGAGCGCGTTTGTAGAGTCGTGGGCAAAGGGGGCGTGGCCTGCTCTTCGAACTTAGCAATGCTGCTGTGTGGGACTTACTGGAGGTAATAGGAGGGGTAGTTGGCCCCCAAGGATGTCCTTGGGGGCCAACTACCCCGCTTGTTACCTCCAGTAAGTCCCGTACAGTGGGATTGCTAAGACGTCTTCGGAGGCCATGCCCCCCTTTCTCCACCATTCTGCAAACGCGCCTCCTGGCAGACTACGGGATGGGGATGAAGTCCAATTTACTCCTGAGGGACTTTGGGGGCCAAGAAGCCCTACTGGTACCTCCTGTAAGCCCTACGCACCGGAATTCCTGAGCGCTGGTCGGAGGCCCAGCACCCTTTCTCCACCACTCTGCAAACGCGACTACTAGTTAAAGAAGTGTTTGCAATGTAATAGGTTTCACATTTGCAAGAATTAGAGCTATTGGCATTGTAAATGCAAAAGTTTTTTACTAATGTTTTTTTGAGTGGAATAGATGTACGTTGTGTGTAGTGGAATTATGTGGTATGTTGTGCAGTGAAAATATGTGGATAGAAAGTATGTGGTATTTAGTGTATAGGAATTATGTAGAGTGGGATTATGTGTTATGGAGAGTAATTATGTGGTATGGTAGTCTGTGTTGTGGAGTGGTAACCTCAGGTTTAGTCTTCCTCGTTTCCATAGAAGCTCAACTATGAACTCAGTGAGACAAAAAAAGATGGAATCACTGAGGAGCACTTGTGGACCTAGTCAGAGGTATGAGCAGGGCCACTGGAATTATGTGACTGTTTGGCTGCACCGACTTTCGCACAACTATACATTTTCTGCATTAGCCACATAATTCATCATCTCCACCCTAATCTGCAGATTTGAACAAAAAAAGCATTGTTTCTAGCTGAAACGGGTCAAACGTTACCAAAAATGCAGCGACAAGTGTTACAGCATGGTGGATGGCCCTTTGCTTCCCTCTGCGCCTCTCTTGCCTCTTTCTGCACCCCTGTTGCTTCATTCTGCACTTTCCATGCTTCTTTCTGCACCTGCCTTGCTTCTTTCTGCACTCCTGTTGTCTCTTTATGTACCTCTTTTGCCTCTTTCTGCACTTTTCTTGCCTTTTTCTGCACCTCTCTTCCCTCTTTCTGCATGTCTGTTGCCTCTTTCTGCACCTCATTTGCTTCTTTCTGCACCCCTTTTGTCTCTTTCTGCACTCGTCTTCCCTCTTTCCGTACCTTTGCTGCCTGTTTTTGCATCTCACTTGCCTCTTTCTGCACTTTTCTTGCTTCTTTCTACACCTCTGTTGCTTCTTTCAGCAATTCTCTTGCCTCTTTGTGCACTTCTCTTGCCTGTTTCTGCACCTCTCTTGCCTCTTTTTGCACCTCTGTTGGCTCTTTCTGCACCTCACTTGCTCCTTTCTACACTTCTCTTGCCTCTTTCTACACCCCTGTTGCTTCATTCTGCACTTTCCATGCTTCTTTCTGCACCTGTCTTGCTTCTTTCTGCACCCCTGTTGTCTCTTTATGTACATCTTTTGCCTCTTTCTGCACTTTTCTTCCCTCTTTCTGCACGTCTGTTGCCTCTTTCTGCACCTCATTTGCTTCTTTCTGCACCCCTGTTGTCTCTTTCTGCACTCGTCTTCCCTCTTTCTGTACTTTTCCTGCCTGTTTTTGCATCTCGCTTGCCTCTTTCTGCACTTTTCTTGCTTCTTTCTACACCTCTGTTCCTTCTTTCAGCAATTCTCTTGCCTCTTTGTGCACATCTCTTGCCTGTTTCTGCACTCCTCTTGCCTCTTTTTGCACCCCTGTTGCTTCATTCTGCACTTTCCATGCTTCTTTCTGCACCTGTCTTGCTTCTTTCTGCCCCCCTGTTGTCTCTTTACATACCTCTTTTGCCTCTTTCTGCACTTTTCTTACCTTTTTCTGCAGTTCTCTTCCCTCTTTCTGCACGTCTGTTGCCTATTTCTGCACCTCATTTGCTTCTTTCTGCACCCCTGTTGTCTCTTTATGCACTCGTCTTCCCTCTTTCTGTACCTTTACTGCCTGTTTTTGCATCTCGCTTGCCTCTTTCTGCACTTTTCTTGCTTCTTTCTACACCTCTGTTCCTTCTTTCAGCAATTCTCTTGCCTCTTTGTGCACATCTCTTGCCTGTTTCTGCACTTCTCTTGCCTCTTTCTGCACCCCTGTTGCTTCATTCTGCACTTTCCATGCCTCTTTCTTCACTTTTCTTACCTTTTTCTGCAGTTCTCTTCCCTCTTTCTGCACATCTGTTGCCTCTTTCTGCACCTCATTTGCTTCTTTTTGCACACCTGTTGTCTCTTTCTGCACTCATCTTCCCTCTTTCTGTACCTTTCCTGCCTGTTTGTGCATCTCACTTGCCTCTTTCTGCACTTTTCTTGCTTCTTTCTACACCTCTGTTGCTTCTTTCAGAAATTCTCTTGCCTCTTTGTGCACTTCTCTTGCCTGTTTCTGCACCTCTCTTGCCTCTTTTTGCACCTCTGTTGGCTCTTTCTGCACCTCACTTGCTCCTTTCTACACTTCTCTTGCTTCTTTCTGCACCCCTGGTGCTTCATTCTGAACTTTCCATGCTTCTTTCTGCACCTGTCTTGCTTCTTTCTGCACCCCTGTTGTCTCTTTATGTACCTCTTTTGCCTCTTTCTGCACCTCTCTTCCCTCTTTCTGCACGTCTGTTGCCTCTTTCTGCACCTCATTTGCTTCTTTCTGCACCCCTGTTGTCTCTTTCTGCACTGGTCTACCCTCTTTCTGTACGTTTCCTGCCTGTTTTTGCTCCTCACTTGCCTCTTTCTGCACTTTTCTTGCTTCTTTCTACACCTCTGTTGCTTCTTTCAGCAATTCTCTTGCCTCTTTGTGCACTTCCCTTGCCTGTTTCTGCACTTCTCTTGCCTCTTTCTGCACCCCTGTTGCTTCATTCTGCACTTTCCATGCTTCTTTCTGCACCTGTCTTGCTTCTTTTTGCACCCCTGTTGTCACTTTATCTACCTCTTTTGCCTCTTTCTGCACTTTTCTTGCCTTTTTCTGCACCTCTCTTCCCTCTTTCTGCACGTCTGTTGCCTCTTTCTGCACCTCATTTGATTCTTTCTGCACCCCTGTTGTCTCTTTATGCACTCATCTTCCCTCTTTCTGTACCTTTCCTGCCTGTTTTTTCAGCTCAATTGCCTCTTTCTGCACTTTTCTTGCTTCTTTCTACACCTCTGTTGCTTCTTTCAGCAATTCTCTTGCCTCTTTGTGCACTTCTCTTGCCTGTTTCCGCACTTCTCTTGCCTCTTTCTGCACTCCTGTTGCTTCATTCTGCACTTTCCATGCTTCTTTCTGCACCTGTCTTGCTTCTTTCTGCACCCCTGTTGTCTCTTCATGTACCTCTTTTGCCTCTTTCTGCACTTTTCTTGGCTTTTTCTGCACCTCTCTTCCCTCTTTCTGCACGTCTGTTGCCTCTTTCTGCACCTCATTTGCTTCTTTCTGCACCCCTGTTGTCTCTTTCAGCACTCTTCTTCCCTCTTTCTGTACCTTCCCTGCCTGTTTTTGCATCTCACTTGCGTCTTTCTGCAGTTTTTTTTGCTTCTTTCTACACCTCTGTTGCTTCTTTCAGCAATTCTCTTGCCTCTTTATGCACTTCTCTTACCTGTTTCTGCACCTCTCTTGCCTCTTTTTGCACCTCTGTTGGCTCTTTCTGCACCTCACTTGCTCCTTTCTACACTTCTCTTGCCTCTTTCTGCACCCCTGTTGCTTCATTCTGCACTTTCCATGCTTCTTTCTGCACCTGTCTTGCTTCTTTCTGCACTCCTGTTGTCTCTTTATGTACCTCTTTTGCCTCTTTCTGCACTTTTCTTGCCTTTTTCTGCACCTCTCTTCCTCTTTCTGCACGTCTGTTGCCTCTTTCTGCACCTCATTTGCTTCTTTCTGCACCCCTGTTGTCTCTTTCTGCACTCGTCTTCCCTCTTTCTGTACCTTTCCTGCCTGTTTTTGCATCTCACTTGCCTCTTTCTGCACTTTTCTTGCTTCTTTCTACACCTCTGTTGCTTCTTTCAGCAATTCTCTTGCCTCTTTATGCACTTCTCTTGCCTGTTTCTGCACCTCTCTTTCCTCTTTTTACACCTCTGTTGGCTCTTTCTGCACCTCACTTGTTCCTTTCTACACTTCTCTTGCCTCTTTCTGCACCCCTGTTGCTTCATTCTGCATTTTCCATGCTTCTTTCTGCACCCTGTTGTCTCTTTCTGCACTGGTCTACCCTCTTTCTGTGCGTTTCCTGCCTGTTTTTGCTCCTCACTTGCCTCTTTCTGCACTTTTCTTGCTTCTTTCTACACCTCTGTTGCTTCTTTCAGCAATTCTCTTGCCTCTTTGTGCACTTCCCTTGCCTGTTTCTGCACTTCTCTTGCCTCTTTCTGCACCCCTGTTGCTTCATTCTGCACTTTCCATGCTTCTTTCTGCACCTGTCTTGCTTCTTTTTGCACCCCTGTTGTCTCTTTATGTACCTCTTTGCCTCTTTCTGCACTTTTCTTGGCTTTTTATGCACCTCTCTTCCCTCTTTCTGTACCTTTCCTGCCTGTTTTTGCATCTCACTTACGTCTTTCTGCAGTTTTCCTGCTTCTTTCTACACCTCTGTTGCTTCTTTCAGCAATTCTCTTGCCTCTTTATGCACTTCTCTGGCCTGTTTCTGCACCTCTCTTTCCTCTTTGTGCACCTCTGTTGGCTCTTTCTGCACCTCACTTGTTCCTTTCTACACTTCTCTTGCCTCTTTCTGCACCCCTGTTGCTTCATTCTGCACTTTCCATGCTTCTTTCTGCACCTGTCTTGCTTCTTTCTGCACCCCTGTTGTCTCTTTATGTACCTCTTTTGCCTCTTTCTGCACTTTACTTGCCTTTTTCTGCACCTCTCTTCCCTCTTTCTTCACGTCTGTTGCCTCTTTCTGCACCTCATTTGCTTCTTTCTGCACCCCTGTTGTCTTTTTCTGCACTCGGCTTCCCTCTTTCTGTACCTTTCCTGCCTGTTTTTGCATCTCACTTGCCTCTTTCTGCACTTTTCTTGCTTCTTTCTATACCTCTGTTGCTTCTTTCAGCAATTTTCTTGCCTCTTTGTGCACTTCCCTTACCTGTTTCTGCACTTCTCTTGCCTCTTTCTGCACCCCTGTTGCTTCATTCTGCACTTTCCATGCTTCTTTCTGCACCTGTCTTGCTTCTTTCTGCACCCCTGTTGTCTCTTTTGTACCTCTTTTGCCCCATTCTGCACTTTTCTTGGCTTTTTCTGCATCTCTCTTCCCTCTTTGTGCACGTCTGTTGCCTCTTTCTGCATCTCATTTGCTTCTTTCTGCACCCCTGTTGTCTCTTTCTGCACTCGTCTTCCCTCTTTCTGTACCTTTCCTGCCTGTTTTTGCATCTCACTTGCCTCTTTCTGCACTTTTCTTGCTTCTTTCGACACCTCTGTTGTTTCTTTCAGCAATTCTCTTGCCTCTTTGTGCACTTCTCTTGCCTGTTTCTGCACCTCTCTTGCCTCTTTTTGCACCTCTGTTGGCTCTTTCTGCACCTCACTTGCTCCTTTCTACACTTCTCTTGCTTCTTTCTGCACCCCTGGTGCTTCATTCTGAACTTTCCATGCTTCTTTCTGCACCTGTCTTGCTTCTTTCTGCACCCCTGTTGTCTCTTTATGTACCTCTTTTGCCTCTTTCTGCACCTCTCTTCCCTCTTTCTGCACGTCTGTTGCCTCTTTCTGCACCTCATTTGCTTCTTTCTGCACCCCTGTTGTCTCTTTCTGCACTGGTCTACCCTCTTTCTGTACGTTTCCTGCCTGTTTTTGCTCCTCACTTGCCTCTTTCTGCACTTTTCTTGCTTCTTTCTACACCTCTGTTGCTTCTTTCAGCAATTCTCTTGCCTCTTTGTGCACTTCCCTTGCCTGTTTCTGCACTTCTCTTGCCTCTTTCTGCACCCCTGTTGCTTCATTCTGCACTTTCCATGCTTCTTTCTGCACCTGTCTTGCTTCTTTTTGCACCCCTGTTGTCACTTTATCTACCTCTTTTGCCTCTTTCTGCACTTTTCTTGCCTTTTTCTGCACCTCTCTTCCCTCTTTCTGCACGTCTGTTGCCTCTTTCTGCACCTCATTTGATTCTTTCTGCACCCCTGTTGTCTCTTTATGCACTCATCTTCCCTCTTTCTGTACCTTTCCTGCCTGTTTTTTCAGCTCAATTGCCTCTTTCTGCACTTTTCTTGCTTCTTTCTACACCTCTGTTGCTTCTTTCAGCAATTCTCTTGCCTCTTTGTGCACTTCTCTTGCCTGTTTCCGCACTTCTCTTGCCTCTTTCTGCACTCCTGTTGCTTCATTCTGCACTTTCCATGCTTCTTTCTGCACCTGTCTTGCTTCTTTCTGCACCCCTGTTGTCTCTTCATGTACCTCTTTTGCCTCTTTCTGCACTTTTCTTGGCTTTTTCTGCACCTCTCTTCCCTCTTTCTGCACGTCTGTTGCCTCTTTCTGCACCTCATTTGCTTCTTTCTGCACCCCTGTTGTCTCTTTCAGCACTCTTCTTCCCTCTTTCTGTACCTTCCCTGCCTGTTTTTGCATCTCACTTGCGTCTTTCTGCAGTTTTTTTGCTTCTTTCTACACCTCTGTTGCTTCTTTCAGCAATTCTCTTGCCTCTTTATGCACTTCTCTTACCTGTTTCTGCACCTCTCTTGCCTCTTTTTGCACCTCTGTTGGCTCTTTCTGCACCTCACTTGCTCCTTTCTACACTTCTCTTGCCTCTTTCTGCACCCCTGTTGCTTCATTCTGCACTTTCCATGCTTCTTTCTGCACCTGTCTTGCTTCTTTCTGCACTCCTGTTGTCTCTTTATGTACCTCTTTTGCCTCTTTCTGCACTTTTCTTGCCTTTTTCTGCACCTCTCTTCCTCTTTCTGCACGTCTGTTGCCTCTTTCTGCACCTCATTTGCTTCTTTCTGCACCCCTGTTGTCTCTTTCTGCACTCGTCTTCCCTCTTTCTGTACCTTTCCTGCCTGTTTTTGCATCTCACTTGCCTCTTTCTGCACTTTTCTTGCTTCTTTCTACACCTCTGTTGCTTCTTTCAGCAATTCTCTTGCCTCTTTATGCACTTCTCTTGCCTGTTTCTGCACCTCTCTTTCCTCTTTTTACACCTCTGTTGGCTCTTTCTGCACCTCACTTGTTCCTTTCTACACTTCTCTTGCCTCTTTCTGCACCCCTGTTGCTTCATTCTGCATTTTCCATGCTTCTTTCTGCACCCCTGTTGTCTCTTTCTGCACTGGTCTACCCTCTTTCTGTGCGTTTCCTGCCTGTTTTTGCTCCTCACTTGCCTCTTTCTGCACTTTTCTTGCTTCTTTCTACACCTCTGTTGCTTCTTTCAGCAATTCTCTTGCCTCTTTGTGCACTTCCCTTGCCTGTTTCTGCACTTCTCTTGCCTCTTTCTGCACCCCTGTTGCTTCATTCTGCACTTTCCATGCTTCTTTCTGCACCTGTCTTGCTTCTTTTTGCACCCCTGTTGTCTCTTTATGTACCTCTTTTGCCTCTTTCTGCACTTTTCTTGGCTTTTTATGCACCTCTCTTCCCTCTTTCTGTACCTTTCCTGCCTGTTTTTGCATCTCACTTACGTCTTTCTGCAGTTTTCCTGCTTCTTTCTACACCTCTGTTGCTTCTTTCAGCAATTCTCTTGCCTCTTTATGCACTTCTCTGGCCTGTTTCTGCACCTCTCTTTCCTCTTTGTGCACCTCTGTTGGCTCTTTCTGCACCTCACTTGTTCCTTTCTACACTTCTCTTGCCTCTTTCTGCACCCCTGTTGCTTCATTCTGCACTTTCCATGCTTCTTTCTGCACCTGTCTTGCTTCTTTCTGCACCCCTGTTGTCTCTTTATGTACCTCTTTTGCCTCTTTCTGCACTTTACTTGCCTTTTTCTGCACCTCTCTTCCCTCTTTCTTCACGTCTGTTGCCTCTTTCTGCACCTCATTTGCTTCTTTCTGCACCCCTGTTGTCTTTTTCTGCACTCGGCTTCCCTCTTTCTGTACCTTTCCTGCCTGTTTTTGCATCTCACTTGCCTCTTTCTGCACTTTTCTTGCTTCTTTCTATACCTCTGTTGCTTCTTTCAGCAATTTTCTTGCCTCTTTGTGCACTTCCCTTACCTGTTTCTGCACTTCTCTTGCCTCTTTCTGCACCCCTGTTGCTTCATTCTGCACTTTCCATGCTTCTTTCTGCACCTGTCTTGCTTCTTTCTGCACCCCTGTTGTCTCTTTTGTACCTCTTTTGCCCCATTCTGCACTTTTCTTGGCTTTTTCTGCATCTCTCTTCCCTCTTTGTGCACGTCTGTTGCCTCTTTCTGCATCTCATTTGCTTCTTTCTGCACCCCTGTTGTCTCTTTCTGCACTCGTCTTCCCTCTTTCTGTACCTTTCCTGCCTGTTTTTGCATCTCACTTGCCTCTTTCTGCACTTTTCTTGCTTCTTTCGACACCTCTGTTGTTTCTTTCAGCAATTCTCTTGCCTCTTTGTGCACTTCTCTTGCCTGTTTCTGCACCTCTCTTGCCTCTTTTTGCACCTCTGTTGGCTCTTTCTGCACCTCACTTGCTCCTTTCTACACTTCTCTTGCCTCTTTCTCCACCCCTGTTGCTTGATTCTGCACTTTCCATGCTTCTTTCTGCACCTGTCTTGCTTCTTTCTGCACCCCTGTTGTCTCTTTATGTACCTCTTTTGACTCTTTCTGCATTTTTCTTGCCTTTTTCTGCACCTCTCTTCCCTCTTTCTGCACGTCTGTTGCCCCTTTCTGCACCTCATTTGCTTCTTTCTGCACCCCTGTTGTCTCTTTTTGCACTCGTCTTCCCTCTTTCTGTACCTTTCCTGCCTCTTTTTGCATCTCACTTGCCTCTTTCTGCACTTTTCTTGCTTCTTTCTACACCTCTGTTGCTTCTTTCAGCAATTCTCTTGCCTCTTTATGCACTTCTCTTGCCTGTTTCTGCACCTCTCTTTCCTCTTTGTGCACCTCTGTTGGCTCTTTCTGCACCTCACTTGTTCCTTTCTACACTTCTCTTGCCTCTTTCTGCACCCCTGTTGTCTCTTTATGTACCTCTTTTGCCTCTTTCTGCACTTTGGCTTTTTCTGCACTTCTCTTCCTGCACCCCTCCTGCCTTTTTCTGTACCTCTCTTGCCTCTTTGTGCACCCATCCTACCCTTTTCTGCACCCCTCTTGCCTCTCTCTCCACCCCTCTTCCCTCTTTCTGCACCTCTGTTGGTTCTTTCTGCACTGCTCTTGCTTCTATCTGCACCTTACCTGCCTCTTTCTGTACTTCTCTTGCTTCTTTCTACACCTCTGTTGCTTCTTTCAGCAATTCTCTTGCCTCTTTCTGCACTTCTCTTCCTTCTTTCTGCACCCCTCCTGCCTCTTTCTGTACCTCTCTTGCCTCTTTTTACACCTCTGTTGGTTTTTTCTGCACTGCTCTTGCTTCTTTCTGCACCTCACTTCCTTCTTTCTGTACTTCTCTTGCCTCCTTCTGCACCTCTTAGTTAGAGGTAGTTTTAATCCCCCTGCCCTATTATGTACTAGGGCCATACAGGGAGGTCATGACAATCACAGGGGTACCCCAACCCATAGTGTACCCTAGTGTATGTAGGTGTTTTCACTGTATTCTAAGTGTCTTTCACCATAGCACTGGCTCCGGGCCTGGTTAGTAAGAGTCAGTTACCACCAGTACCCGTCAGCAAAAAGTTGGGGGCACAGTATGACTTTGCAACAGACTCTTTCTGCTCCTCTGTTGGTTCTTTGTGCACATCTCTTGCTTCTTTCTGCACCTTTCTTCGACTTTCTGGACTACTGTTGCCTCTTTCTGCATTTCTCTTGCTTCTTTCTGCGCCTTTCTTCCTCTTTCTGCACATGTCCTACCTTTGTAGGCATAGTTAGAAATTAGCATTAAAAAACCTTTGAAATTCACTGAAAAAACCACAGGTTTCAGGGACGTTATAGTTAGAAATTAGCATTTAAAAACCTTTGAAATTCACTGTAAAAACCATAGGTTTCAGGGACGTTATAGTTAGAAATTAGCATTTAAAAACCTTAGAAATTCACTGAAAAAACCACAGGTTTCAGGGACGTTATAGTTAGTTGGACATTTCACTCGTACAAAACCAGAGAAATTCGGCCGTTATAGTTCGTTCAGCTAACTATAACTCACGCCCCTGCAATGCACTGCTGATGGCGTCACATATTATATCATTCATGACATGGTCAGTGACATCACTGATGACATCACTGATGACATCTCAAATGACATCACTGATAACATCACTGATGACATCATCCACATAATAATCTGATGCACCTCCTCATACCCTAATATAACCTTTGATACACCCACTCTAAAATACAGACTACTATTTTCAAAACCATAGACACACCAATACCAGTTAGTACATACCCACTCACTAATTCCTAGGTCTACACACACATCCATTCATTCACCCATACAGTCACTCATACATGCAGTCAACCATCAATATAGCACTATAATATACACTCACATACCTATACAGACACTCACACACCGCCACTCATCCATAGAGTTACTCACACACCTAGTCAGTCATGCAAAGAATCAATCACACTCCCATTTACTCACCTATACAGTTATACACACACCACCTCACTTATTCAAACATATACTAACACATACTTACACTCTTATACAATAACTAATACAAGCACACACTCATCCATACAGCCACTCTCACAATCACTCACTCTCACATATAGTCATTTATATACTCCAACACTCACATATGCTGCCTTTCACATATGCAGTTACTCACAATTGTACCACTGAGGAATCCATTCACTCACCAACACACCCATACATACACTCACCCACCCATACAGCCCTTCACAGATGCACTCTTGAACCCATACACCCAGTGAATCACCCACTCACATATCTATGCACAGAGTCACAGCACACAGACACTCAGGCACCCTTACAGATACTCAGACAACCAATGAATAACCCATATAGACCCTCATTTAGCTACTCACCAACCCATGCAACTGCTTACACACCAACTGACAAACTAAACTGTGTGAATGTCTGTATCAGTCACTAACCCATGCATTCAGTAAGACACATGTAATCACTCACTTATACAGTCAGTCACGCACCTACTAAATCATCCATTCAGACACTTATACACCCACTCATTCTTCAATACACCTTGGCCTATATATATATATATATATATATATAAAACATATTTAAACTTTACAGAAACACACAGTCACTGGATGAGGTCATCAGTGATGTCATTTGAGATGTCATCAGTGATGTCATCAGTGATGTCACTGACCATGTCATGAATGATGTAATATGTGACGTCATAAGCAGTGCATTGCGGGGGCGCGAGTTATAGTTAGCTGAACTAAATATAATGGCCGAATTTCTCTGGTTTTGTACAAGTGAAATGTCCAACTAACAATAACGTCCCTGAAACCTCTGGTTTTTTCAGTGAATTTCTAAGGTTTTTTAAATGCTAATTTCTAACTATAATGTCCCTGAAACCTGTGGTTTTTTCAGTGAATATATATATATATATATTATCTACTGGCGGTCGCCAGTAGATAGTTATAGTTAGGACCTATTTTCCATAGGAAATCCGCAATATTCTATTTGAAATAACTCTTGCGTCAGTTGACGAATCTTCGCGAAATTTTCAAACTTTATGGCCCGCTCCGGTCCGCTCCTACCCTGAAAGTTTCGGGGTGATTCGTCAAGCGGGGCCGAGAAAAAGGGGGTCCCAAAACATGTTTTCCCCATTCATTTTCCCATAGGAAACTTTAGCCACGGCTACAGCCCGAACTGCTGAACGGAATTACACAAAATTTGGCAAAGAGGTAGTTCTTGGTTCAGAAAGAACCCTTTTGTTAAATGGTGTAAATCCGTTCAGTAGTTGCGGAGAAATTAAAAAATAAGAGTCAAAAATCAATTTCCCATAAGAAACTTTATGCAAGGCTACAGCCCGAACTGCTGAACGGAATTACACCAAATTTGGCAAAGAGGTAGTTCTTGGTTCAGAAAGAACCCTTTTGTTAAATGGTGTAAATCCGTTCAGTAGTTGCTGAGAAAATCAAAAGTAAAAACACATATATATCTGGGCGGAGCCTAACCACACATGTCATCGTGAGATCTGATTGGCTGTCAGCACTTCATCCTGGAATTGCTGGCAGCCATCTTGGGACCAATATAAATGATAGTACCCCATTTAAATGCATTGTAGTGAATCGAAGATTTTGAGGGTTACCAAAAGGAGAACTATAAAGGGTGATAACAGACTTTAGTTACATTAGAATTCATTTGTTGATGGTACCATACTAATTTCAGGAATTGTGGTGTGTTCTAAGGTGATTTTGCCCTGTGAAAAACCTTCTGCTAGGATATTATGAATCATGTTTGAGAGAAAACTATTTTCACATGCTTGTCCCATACAGTTTTGGAAGGTGCTCCAGAAGCTAAAATGAGAGCATATTTTCTGTAAATTCACATTATCTTTCTCAGTCATGTGAGAATGAAGTCTGACATTCTCAGTAAAACATGTACATCCAACAAGGGCAGAGACTGTCAGTTGATTCCTTTGTGTTCTACTGCAGCTTCCCAGAGTGTTCTAAAGAACAACTAGAGTGCTAACAGCCTTACTTATGACAAAAGTATGGCACACCTGAAGCCATCTTGATTGGAATAAACTGGTAACACTTAAAACATTTAATTTAAAAAGGAACAAAATGATGGGGTTCATCTTGTCATAGAAATTATGGTTAGTGCTCTGGAAAGAAAAATTAGGACATGTTTCAAGTGTGATCTCAAATATCTTCCTGTTATATTTCAACAGGAGCAGCCTGTCAGTTGATGCCTTTGTGTTCTACTGCAGCTTCCCAGAGTGTTCTAAAGAACAACTAGAGCGCTAACAGTCTTACTTATGACAAAAGTATGGCACACCTGAAGTCATCTTGATTGGAATAAACTGGTAACACTTAAAACATTTAATTTAAAAAGGAACAAAATGACGGGGTTCATTTTGCCATAGAAATTAGGGTTAGTGCTGTAGAAAGAAAAATTAGGACATGTTTTAAGTGAGATCTCAAATATCTTCCTGTTATATTTCAACAGGAGCAGCCTGTCAGTTGATGCCTTTGTGTTCTACTGCAGCTTCCCAGAGTGTTCTAAAGAACAACTAGAGTGCTAACAGCCTTACTTATGACAAAGGTATGGCACACCTGAAGCCATCTTGATTGGAATAAACTGGTAACTCTTAAAACATTTAATTTAAAAAGGAACAAAATGAGGGGGTTCATTTTGCCATAGAAATTATGGTTAGTGCTGCAAAAAGAAAATTTAGTGCATGTTTTAAGTGAGATCTCAAATCCTCTTCTATTTCATTAGAAAATTCTGACATGCAGACTGAAACAATCACTTTCAATACCAGCAGTAGACTTCCAGTTAACTCCTTGGTGAGCAGTAGCTTTACTAGAGTGATCTAATGAACAACTAGAGTGCTAACATTCTGAATTTATGGCAAATGTGTGACACATCTGAATGCCTTTTTGATGGAATCAAAGTAAAAACTGAAAGCATTTCCTACTGAGGAGACTGCAGTAAATGAGGAAATTAGGAAACTTCATAACAAAGAAGTCTTCCAAGATGGCCACCAGTGAAAAAAGAGCCCAAATGTAGCACAAATATTACCCAGATGTAGCCCACATGTAGCCCAATGACAAAAGTGTGCAAAACACTTTAGTTTTAGTTTTTTTGCAGTTTTATGTAGTGCAGACTGGTCAGGTATTGGAGCGTTGCATCTTAAAACATGACCCCCTACACTACAAAAACACCACTGCACTACCCTAAACCCTAAAACACTACCCCCAGCACGACCCCCTACACTACACAAGCACCACTGCACTATCCTAAACCCTAAAACACTACCCCCAGCATGACCGCCTACACTACACAAACACCACTGCACTACCTTAAACCCTAAAACACTACCCCAACACCACTGCACTAACCTAAATCCTAAAACACTACCCCCAGCACGACCCCCTACACTACCCAAACACCACTGCACTACCCTAAAACATGACCCCCTACACTACACAAACACCACTGCACTACCCTAAACCCTAAAACACTACCCCCAGCACGACCCCCTACACTACACAAGCACCACTGCACTATCCTAAACCCTAAAACACTACCCCCAGCACGAACCCCCAAAACTACACAAACACCACTGCACTACCTTAAACCCTAAAACACTACCCCCAGCACGACCCCCTACACTACCCAAACACCACTGCACTAACCTAAATCCTAAAACACTACCCCAGCACGACCCCCTACACTACCCAAACACCACTGCACTACCCTAAAACATGACCCCCTACACTACACAAACACCACTGCACTACTCTAAACCCTAAAACACTACCCCCAGCACGACCCCCTACACTACACAAGCACCACTGCACTACCCTAAACCCTAAAACACTACCCCTAGCACGACCCCCTACACTGCCCGAACACCACTGCACTGCCCTAAACCCTGAAACACCAGCCCCTGCACGACCCCCTACACTGCCCGAACACCACTGCACTGCCCTAAACCCTGAAACACCAACCCTAGCACGACCCCTACACTGCCCGAACACCACTGCACTGCCCTAAACCCTGAAACACCACCCCTTCACGACCCCTACACTGCCCGAACACCACTGCACTGCCCTAAACCCTGAAACACCACCCCCAGCACGCCCCCTACACTGCCCGAACACCACTGCACTGCCCTAAACCCTGAAACACAACCCCCAGCAAGACCTCCTACACTGCCCGAACACCACTGCACTGCCCTAAACCCTAAAACATCACCCCCAGCAAGACCCCTACACTGCCCGAACACCACTGCCCTAAACCCTGAAACACCACCCCCAGCACGACCCCCTACACTGCCCGAACACCACTGCACTGCCCTAAACCCTGAAACACCACCCCCAGCACGACCCCCTACACTGCCCGAACACCACTGCACTGCCCTAAACCCTGAAACACCACCCCTGCACGACCCCCTACACTGCCTGAACACTACTGCACTGCCCTAAACCCTGAAACACCATCCCCAGCACGACCCCCTACACTGCACGAACACCACTGCACTGCCCTAAACCCTGAAACACTACCCCCAGCAAGACCCCCTACACTGCCCGAACACCACTGCACTGCCCTAAACCCTGAAACATCACCCCCAGCAAGACCCCCTACACTGCCCGAACACCACTGCCCTAAACCCTGAAACACCACCCCCAGCAAGACCCCCTACACTGCCCGAACACCACTGCACTGCCCTAAACCCTGAAACACCAGCCCCAGCACGACCCCTACACTGCCCGAACACCACTGCACTGCCCTAAACCCTGAAACACCACCCCTGCACGACCCCCTACACTGCCCGAACACCACTGCACTGCCCTAAACCATGAAACACCAGCCCCAGCACGACCCCCTACACTGCCCGAACACCACTGCACTGCCCTAAACCCTGAAACACCACCCCCAGCACGACCCCCTACACTGCCCGAACACCACTGCACTGCCCTAAACCCTGAAACACCAGCCCCAGCACAACCCCGTACACTGCCCGAACACCACTGCACTGCCCTAAACCCTGAAACACCAGCCCCAGCACGACCGCCTACACTGCCCGAAAACCACTGCACTGCCCTAAACCCTGAAACACCAGCCCCAGCACGACCCCCTACACTGCCCGAACACCACTGCACTGCCCTAAACCCTGAAACACCAGCACCAGCAAGACCCCCTACACTGCCCGAACACCACTGCACTGCCCTAAACCCTGAAACACCACCCCCAGCAAGACCCCCTACACTGCCCGAACACCACTGCACTAAACCCTGAAACACCACCCCCAGCAAGACCACCTACACTGGACGAACACCACTGCACTGCCCTAAACCCTGAAACACCACCCCCTGCACGACCCCCTACACTGCCCAAACACCACTGCACTGCCCTAAACCCTGAAACACCACCCCCTGCACGACCCCTACACTGCCCGAACACCACTGCACTGCCCTAAACCCCGAAACACCTCCCCTCAGCACGACACCCTACACTGCCCGAACACCACTGCACTGCCCTAAACCCTGAAACACCACCCCCAGCACGACCCCTACACTGCCCGAACACCACTGCACTGCCCTAAACCCTGAAACACCTCCCCTCAGCACGACACCCTACGCTGCCCGAACACACCTGCACTGCCCTAAACCCTGAAACACCACCCCCGGCATGACCTCCTACACTGCCGGAACACCACTGCACTGCCCTAAACCCTGAAACACCACCCCCAGCACGACCCCCTACACTGTCCGAACACCACTGCACTGCCCTAAACCCTGAAACATCAACCCCAGCAAGACCCCCTACACTGCCTGAACACTACTGCCCTAAACCCTGAAACACCACCTCCTACACTGCACTGCCCTAAACTGTGAAACACCACCTCCAGCAAAACCCCCTACACTGCCTGAACACCTTTGCTCTGCCCTAAATCCTGAAACACTAGCCCCAGCACAACCCCCTACACTGCCCGAACACCACTGCACTGCCCTATACCCTGAAACACCACCCCCAGCACGACCCCCTACACTGCCCGAACACCACTGCACTGCCCTAAACCCTGAAACACCAGCCCCAGCAAGACCCCCTACACTGCCCAAACACCACTGCACTGCCCTAGACTCTGAAACACCAGCCCCAGCAAGACCCCCTACACTGCCCGAACACCACTGCACTGCCCTAAACCCTGAAACACCAGCCCTAGCACGACCACCTACACTGCCCGAACACCACTGCACTGCCCTAAACCCTGAAACACCAGCCCCAGCACAACGCCCTACACTGCCCGAACACCACTGCTCTGCCCTAAACCCTGAAACACCAGCCCCAGCACGACCCCCTACACTGCCCGAACACCACTGTACTGCCCTAAACCCTGAAACACCAGCCCCAGCATGACCCCCTACACTGCCCGAACACCACTGCACTGCCCTAAACCCTGAAACACCACCCCTGCACGACCCCCTACACTGCCCGAACACCACTGCACTGCCCTAAACCCTGAAACACCACCCCCTGCACCGCCCACTACACTGCCCGAACACCACTGCACTGCCCTAAACCCTGAAACACCACCCCCAGCACGACCCCCTTTACTGCTCGAACACCATTGCACTGCCCCAAACCCTGAAACACCACCCCCAGCACGACCCCCTACACTGCCCGAACACCACTGCACTGCCCTAAACCCTGAAACACCACCCACTACACTGCCCGAACACCACTGCACTGCCCTAAACCCTGAAACACCACCCCCTGCACGACCCCCTACACTGCCCGAACACCACTGCACTGCCCTAAACCATGAAACACCAGCCCCAGCACGACCCCCTACACTGCCCGAACACCACTGCACTGCCCTAAACCCTGAAACACCACCCCCAGCACGACCCCCTACACTGCCCGAACACCACTGCACTGCCCTAAACCCTGAAACACCAGCCCCAGCACAACCCCGTACACTGCCCGAACACCACTGCACTGCCCTAAACCCTGAAACACCAGCCCCAGCACGACCGCCTACACTGCCCGAAAACCACTGCACTGCCCTAAACCCTGAAACACCAGCCCCAGCACGACCCCCTACACTGCCCGAACACCACTGCACTGCCCTAAACCCTGAAACACCAGCACCAGCAAGACCCCTACACTGCCCGAACACCACTGCACTGCCCTAAACCCTGAAACACCACCCCCAGCAAGACCCCCTACACTGCCCGAACACCACTGCACTAAAGCCTGAAACACCACCCCCAGCAAGACCACCTACACTGGACGAACACCACTGCACTGCCCTAAACCCTGAAACACCACCCCCTGCACGACCCCCTACACTGCCCAAACACCACTGCACTGCCCTAAACCCTGAAACACCACCCCCTGCACGACCCCCTACACTGCCCAAACACCACTGCACTGCCCTAAACCCTGAAACACCACCCCTGCACGACCCCCTACACTGCCCGAACACCACTGCACTGCCCTAAACCCTGAAACACCTCCCCTCAGCACGACACCCTACACTGCCCGAACACCACTGCACTGCCCTAAACCCTGAAACACCACCCCCAGCACGACCCCCTACACTGCCCGAACACCACTGCACTGCCCTAAACCCTGAAACACCTCCCCTCAGCACGACACCCTACGCTGCCCGAACACACCTGCACTGCCCTAAACCCTGAAACACCACCCCCGGCATGACCTCCTACACTGCCGGAACACCACTGCACTGCCCTAAACCCTGAAACACCACCCCCAGCACGACCCCCTACACTGTCCGAACACCACTGCACTGCCCTAAACCCTGAAACATCAACCCCAGCAAGACCCCCTACACTGCCTGAACACCACTGCCCTAAACCCTGAAACACCACCTCCTACACTGCACGAACACCACTGCACTGCCCTAAACTGTGAAACACCACCTCCAGCAAAACCCCCTACACTGCCTGAACACCTTTGCTCTGCCCTAAATCCTGAAACACTAGCCCCAGCACAACCCCCTACACTGCCCGAACACCACTGCACTGCCCTATACCCTGAAACACCACCCCCAGCACGACCCCCTACACTGCCCGAACACCACTGCACTGCCCTAAACCCTGAAACACCAGCCCCAGCAAGACCCCCTACACTGCCCGAACACCACTGCACTGCCCTAGACTCTGAAACACCAGCCCCAGCAAGACCCCCTACACTGCCCGAACACCACTGCACTGCCCTAAACCCTGAAACACCAGCCCCAGCATGACCCCCTACACTGCCCGAACACCACTGCACTGCCCTAAACCCTGAAACACCAGCCCTAGCACGACCACCTACACTGCCCGAACACCACTGCACTGCCCTAAACCCTGAAACACCAGCCCCAGCACAACGCCCTACACTGCCCGAACACCACTGCTCTGCCCTAAACCCTGAAACACCAGCCCCAGCACGACCCCCTACACTGCCCGAACACCACTGTACTGCCCTAAACCCTGAAACACCAGCCCCAGCACGACCCCCTACACTGCCCGAACACCACTGCACTGCCCTAAACCCTAAAACACCACCCCTGCACGACCCCCTACACTGCCCGAACACCACTGCACTGCCCTAAACCCTGAAACACCACCCCCTGCACCGCCCACTACACTGCCCGAACACCACTGCACTGCCCTAAACCCTGAAACACCACCCCCAGCACGACCCCTTTACTGCTCGAACACCATTGCACTGCCCCAAACCCTGAAACACCACCCCCAGCACGACCCCCTACACTGCCCGAACACCACTGCCCTAAACCCTGAAACACCACCCCCTGCACGACCCCCTACACTGCCCGAACACCACTGCACTGCCCTAAACCCTGAAACACCACCCACTACACTGCCCGAACACCACTGCACTACCCTAAACCCTGAAACACCACCCCCAGCACGACCCCCTACACTGCCCGAACACCACTGCACTAAACCCTAAAACACCACCCCCAGCATTACCCCCTACACTGCCCAAACACCACTGCACTGCCCTAAACCCTAGAACACTACCCCCAGCACGACCCCCTACACTACCCGAACACCACTGCACTACCCTAAACCCTAAAATACTACCCCCAGCACAACCCCCTACACTACCCGAACACGACTGCACTGCCCTAAACCCTCAAACACTCCCCCAGCACGACCCCCTACACTACCCGAACACCACTGCACTGCCCTAAACCCTAAAACACTCCCCCAGCACGACCCCCTACACTACCCGAACACCACTGCACTGCCCTAAACCCTAAAACACTCCCCCAGCATGACCCCCTACACTACCCAAACACCACTGCACTGCCCTAAACCCTAAAACACTACCCCCGCATGACCCCCTACACTACTCAAACACCAATGCACTACCCTAATCCCTAAAACACTACCCCCGCAAGACCCCTACACTACCCTAAACCCTAAAACACTATCCCCCGCACGACTCCCTACACTACCCAAAGACCACTGCACTACCCTAAACCCTAAAACACGACCTCCTACACTACACAAACACCACTGCACTACCCTAAACCCAAAAACACTACCCCCTACACTACACAAACACCACTGCACTACCCTAAACCCTAAAAAACTACCCCCAGCACGAACCACTATACTACCCAAACACCACTGCACTACCCTAAACCCTAAAACACTACCCCCAGCAGTACCCCAACACTACCCAAACACCACTGCACTACCCTAAACCCTAAAACACTACCCCCAGCAGTAACCCCTACACTACCCAAACACCACTGCACTACCCTAAATCACTACCCCCAGCACGACCCCCTACACTACCCAAACACCACTGCACTACCCTAAACCCTAAAACACTACCCGCAGCACGACCCCTACACTACCCAAACACCACTGCACTACCCTAAACCCTAAAACACTCCCCCAGCACAACTCCCTACACTACCCAAACACCACTGCACTACCCTAAACCCTAAATCTACCCCCAGCATGACCCCCTACACTACACAAACACCACTGCACTACCCTAAACCCTAAAACACTACCCCCAGCACGACCCTCTTCACTACCGAAAGACAACTGCACAATTTGTTACAGGCGTTGCAACGCAGGCCTGTGGTGCTTACTGGAAGTACCTAGTGGGCTAGTTGGGCCCCAGGGACCCTCAGGATTCAAGGTGACCTAATCCCCCAACTTAAAACGCACCACGGGGCGCGTTTGCACAGTGGTGAAGGGAGGGCGGGGCCTCAGGTGACATGTGCGCAAACACGCCCTGTGGTGCGTTTTAAGTTGGGGAATTAATTCCCTTTGAATCCTGAGGGACCCTGGGGGCCAACTAGCCCACCAGGTACCTTCAGTAAGCACAACAGAGTTGCGTTGCAGAGAGGTGAAAAAGGTGCGTGGCCTCGGAACGCCTCTCTGCAACTCAGCTCTGTGGTCCTAACTGTAGGTACCTTGGGGGCTAGTTGGGCCCCAGGGACCCTCAGAATTCAAGGGGACTTAATCCCGCAACTTAAAACGCGCCACGGAGTGCGTTTGCACACATGTCACCTCAGGCCCACCCTCCCTTCACCACTGTGCAAACGCGCCCTGTAGCGCGTTTTAAGAGGTAGTTTTAATCCCCTGCCCTATTATGTACTAGGGACTTGCAGAGGAGGTCATGCTAATCACAGGGGTACCCCAACGCATAGTGTTCCCTAGTGTATGTAGGTGTTTTCACTGTATTCTAAGTGTCTTTTAGCATAGCACTGGCTCTGGTTAGTCAGAGTCAGTTACCACCAGTACCCGTCTGAAAAAGTTGTGGGCACAGGATGATTTTGCAACAAGGCCTCTTTCTGCTCCTCTGTTGGTTCTTTCTGCACATCTTTTGCTTCTTTCTGTGCGTTTTTCTTCTTTCTTCACATGTCCTACCTCTGTAGGCATAGTTAGAAACTAGCATTAAAAAAACCTTTGAAATTCACTTAAAAATCATAGGTTTCAGGCACGTTATAGTTAGAAATTAGCATTTAAAAAACCTTTGAAATTCACTGAAAAAACCATAGGTTTTAGGGACAGTTATAGTTAGTTGGACATTTCACTCGTACAAAACCATAGAAATTCCCCGTTATAGTTAGTTCAGCTAACTATAACTCGCGCCCTGCAATGCACTGCTGATGACGTCACATATTACATCACTCATGACATGGTCAGTGACATCACTGATGACATCACTGATGACATCTCAAATGACATCACTGATGACATCATCCATGTGATAATTTCATGCATCTTCTCACACCCTAATATAACTTTTGATACACCCACTCTAAATTACAGACTGCCATTCTCAAAACCATAGACACTCCAACACCAAAAACTACATACCCACTCACTGATTCTTAGGTCTACACACACATCCACTCACTCACCCGTACAGTCACTCATACTTAGTCACTCAGTACAGGACTATCATATGCACTCATACACCTATATAAACACTCACACACCGCCACTCATCCATAGAGGTACTCACACACCTAGTCAGTCATGCAAAAACTTAATCACACACCCATTTACTCACCTATACAGTTATACACACACCAGCTCACTTACTCATACAAATACTAGCACATTCTTACGCTCTTATACAATCACTGATACAAGTACACACTCATCCATACAGCCACTCTCACAATCACACACTCTCACTTATAGCCATTTATATACTCCAACACACATATATACTGCCTTACACATATGTAGTTACTCACACATGTACCACTGAGATATACATTCAATCACTAACACACCCATACACACACTCACCCACCCATACAGTCCATCACAGATGCACTCTTGAAACCATGCACCCAGTGAATCACCAACTCACACATCTATGCACAGAGTCACACACACCCCACCCACACAAACACTCAGGCACCCATACAGATACTCAGACAATCAATCAATAACCCATGTAGACACTCGTGTAGCTATTCAGAAAGCCATGCAGCCGCTTACAAACCAACAGACAGACATTCACACAGTTTAGTCACTAACCCATGCATTCAGTAAGATACATTTAATCACTCACTTGTAGAGTCAGTCACTCACGTACTAAATCATCCATTCAGACACTTATACACCCACTCATTCTTCAATACGCCTTTCCCTATATATAAAACATATTTCAACTTTACAGAAACACACAGTCAATGGATGATGTCATCAGTGATGTCATCAGTGATGTCATTTGAGATGTCATCAGTGATGTCATCAGTGATGTCACTGACCATGTCATGAGTGATGTAATATGTGACGTCATCAGCAGTGCATTGCGGGGCGCGAGTTATAGTTAGCTGAACTAACTATAACGGGGAATTTCTCTGGTTTTGTACGAGTGAAATGTCCAACTAACTATAACTGTCCCTAAAACCTATGGTTTTTTCAGTGAAATTCAAAGGTTTTTAAATGCTCATTTTTAACTATAACGTGTCTGAAACCTATGGTTTTTTCAGTGAATATATATATATATATATATATATATATATATATATATATATATATATATATTATCTACTGGCGGTCGCCAGTAGATAGTTATAGTTAGGACCTATTTTCCATAGGAAATCCGCAACATTCTATTTGAAATAACTCTTGCGTCGGTTGACGAATCTTCGCGAAATTTTCAAACTTTATGGCCCGCTCCGGTCCGCTCCAACCCTGAACGTTTCGGGGTGATTCGTCAAGCGGGGGCCGAGAAAAAAGGGGGTCCCAAAACGTGTTTTCCCCATTCATTTTCCCATAGGAAACTTTAGCCACGGCTACAGCCCGAACTGCTGAACGGAATTACACCAAATTTGGCAAAGAGGTAGTTCTTGGTTCAGAAAGAACCCTTTTTTTTAATGGTGTAAATCCGTTCAGTAGTTGCTGAGAAAATCAAAAGTAAAAACATATATATCTGGGCGGAGCCTAACCACACATGTCATCGTGAGATCTGATTGGCTGTCAGCACTTCATCCTGGAATTGCTGGCAGCCATCTTGGGACCAATATAAATGATAGTACCCCATTGAAATGCATTGTAGTGAATCCAAGATTTTGAGGGTTACCAAAAGGAGAACTATAAAGAGTGATAACAGACTTTAGTTACATTAGAATTCATTTGTTGATGGTACCATACTAATTTCAGGAATTGTGGTGTGTTCTAAGGTGAGTTTACCCTGTGAAAAACCTTCTGCTGGGATATCATGAATCATGTTTGAGAGAAAACTATTTTCACATGCTTGTCCCATACAGTTTTGGAAGGTGCTCCAGAAGCTAAAATGAGAGCATATTTTCTGTAAATTCACATTATCTTTCTCAGTCATGTGAGAATGAAGTCTGACATTCTCAGTAAAACATGTACATCCAACAAGGGCAGAGACTGTCAGTTGATTCCTTTGTGTTCTACTGCAGCTTCCCAGAGTGTTCTAAAGAACAACCAGAGTGCTAACAGCCTTACGTATGACAAAAGTATGGCACACCTGAAGCCATCTTGATTGGAATAAACTGGTAACACTTAAAACATTTAATTTAAAAAGGAACAAAATGATGGGGTTCATTTTGTCATAGAAATTATGGTTAGTGCTGTAGAAAGAAAAATTAGGACATGTTTCAAGTGTGATCTCAAATATCTTCCTGTTATATTTCAACAGGAGCAGCCTGTCAGTTGATGCCTTTGTGTTCTACTGCAGCTTCCCATAGTGTTCTAAAGAACAACTAGAGCGCTAACAGTCTTACTTATGACAAGAGTATGGCACACCTGAAGCCATCTTGATTGGAATAAACTGGTAACACTTAAAACATTTAATTTAAAAAGGAACAAAATGAGGGGGTTCATTTTGCCATAGAAATTATGGTTAGTGCTGTAGAAAGAAAAATTAGGACATGTTTTAAGTGAGATCTCAAATATCTTCCTGTTATATTTCAACAGGAGCAGCCTGTCAGTTGATGCCTTTGTGTTCTACTGCAGCTTCCCAGAGTGTTCTAAAGAACAACTAGAGTGCTAACAGCCTTACTTATGACAAAAGTATGGCACACCTGAAGCCATCTTGATTGGAATAAACTGGTAACACTTAAAACATTTAATTTAAAAAGGAACAAAATGAGGGGGTTCATTTTGCCATAGAAATTATGGTTAGTGCTGCAAAAAGAAAATTTAGGGCATGTTTTAAGTGAGATCTCAAATCCTCTTCTTTTTCATTAGAAAATTCTGACATGCAGACTGAAACAATCACTTTCAATACCAGCAGTAGACTTCCAGTTAAGTCCTTGGTGAGCAGTAGCTTTACTACAGTGATCTAATGAACAACTAGAGTGCTAACATTCTGAATTTATGGCAAATGTGTGACACATCTGAATGCCTTCTTGATGGAATCAAAGTAAAAAACTGAAAGCATTTCCTACTGAGGAGACTGAGTAAATGAGGAAATTAGGAAACTTCATAACAAATAAGTCTCCCAAGATGGCCACCAGAAAAAAAAGAGACCAAATGTAGCACAAATATCACCCAGAGGTAGCCCACGTATAGCCCAATGACAGAAGTGTGCAAAACACTTTTTATTTTTTGTTTTTTGCAGTTTTATATAGTGCAGACTGGTCAGGTATTGGAGTGCTTTACATGAGCATTGGTTACATCACACAAGGACAAATTCATGTTGGTTGACCCCACACTACCCAAACACCACTGCACTACCCTAAACCCTAAAACACTACCCCCAGCACGACCCCTTCACTACCCAAACACAACTGCACTACCCTAAACTCAAAACACTACCCCCAGCACGACCCCTACACTACCCAAACACCACTGCACTACCCTAAACCCTAAATCTACCCCCTACACTACACAAATACCACTGCACTACCCTAAACCCTAAACTACTAGAACCCAGCACGACCCCCTACAGTACACAAACACCACTGCACTACCCTAAACCCTAAAACACTACCCCCTACACTACACAAACACCATTGCACTACCCTAAACCCTAAAACACTACCCCCAGCATGACCCCCTACACTACACAAACACCACTGCACTACCCTAAACCCTAAAACACTACCCCAGCACGACCCCCTACACTACCCAAACACCACTGCACTACCCTAAACCCTAAAACACTACCCCCAGCATGACTCCCTACACTACACAAACACCACTGGACTACCCTAAACCCTTAAACACTACCCCCAGCACGACTCCCTACACTACCTAAACACCACTGCACTACACTAAACCCTAAATCTACCCCAGCATGACCTCCCACACTACACAAACACCACTGCACTACCCTAAACCCTAAAACACTACACCCAGCACGACCCCCTACACTACCCAAACACCACTGCACTACCCTAAACCCTAAAACACTAACCCCAGCATGACCCCTACACTACCCAAACACCACTGCACTACCCTATACCCTAAAACACGACCCCGTACACTACACAAACACAACTGCACTACCCTAAACCCTAAAACACTACCCACAGCATGACCCCCTACACTACACAAACACCACTGCACTACCCTAAACCCCAATACACAAAACAAACAACACTGCATTACACTAAACCGAAAAACACTACCCCCAGCACGACCCCCTCACAACACAAACACCACTGCACTACCCTAAACCCTAAATCGACCCCCTACACTACCCAAACACCACTGCCATACCCTAAACCCTAAAACACTACCCCCAGCATGAACCCCTACACTACCCGAACACCACTGCACTACCCTAAACCTTAAAACACTACCCCCAGCACTACCCCCTACACTACACAAACACCACTGCACTACCCTAAACCCTAAAACACTACCCCAGCACTACCCCGTACACTACCCAAACACCACTGCACTAACATAAACCCTAAATCACTACCCCCAGCACAACCCCCTACACTACACAAACACCACTGCACTACCCTAAACCCTAAAACACTACCCCCAGCACGACCCCCTACACTACCCAAACACCACTGCACTACCCTAAACCCTAAATCTACACCTAGCACGACCCCTACACTACCCAAACACCACTGCACTACCCTAAACCCTAAAACACTACCCCCAGCATGACCCCCTACACTACACAAACACCACTGCACTACCCTAAACCCTAAAACACTACCATCAGCATGACCCCCTACACTACTCAAACACCACTGCACTACCCTAAACCCTAAAACACTAACCCAGCACGACCCCCTACACTACCCATACACCACTGCACTAGCCTAAAACACTACCCCCAGCACGACCCCCTACACTACTGCACTACCCTAAACCCTAAAACACTACCCCCAGCACGACCCCCTACACTACCCAAACACCACTGCACTACCCTAAACCCTAAAACACTACCCCCAGCACGACCCCCTACACCACCCAAACACCACTGCACTACCCTAAACCCTAGAAAAGAAACCCCCACCCCATGCCCAATCCCCCTTACCTCTCACTCCTCGTGGTTTCTCTCTCCTCGTGGTTCCTGCTTCACGTCGTCTCTGAGGGGCGGTGCACGTCGTTGTGAGGAAATGGAACAGCCTCTGTTTCCTTACAACGACATGGATCGTCTACATGTTTTTTAGAACGCATAGTCATTTACCATACATACCTTTAGAACAAAATTCGTTGTAAAGGCATGCGTGGTAAATGACCATGCATTCTAAAAAAATGCGTAGTAATGACTTCGTGATGTACAACGCATGCGTGGTAATGCATGCGTTGTAATGGTATCGCAAAGTAAAAAAGTTGCTGTAACGGCTATTTACCGATCGAAGCTGGCCCCTATTCTTCAGTGAGACGTTTATTTGATTAATTAGGAGGAAGGAATGTGTTTTTTTTACCAAAAAGTGCATTCCCGGCTGTTGTATTGTGAAAGTGTCTGCGTGGCCTGGTTTCACTTCCGGTGAGAGAGTGGAAGAGTCTGTTTGGATCTAAAGGAGTTCTGTTGTTGGACGGGGCCGAGCGCGACATGTCATCAGAAAACATAGCTAATGGAAAGCGTCCTCCCTGAAGTGTGGAGCAGTGCCATGAGAGTTCAACGAGTGTGCGTCCCACCGCAGTATGACCGTACCGCGTGACCCATGTGCCACCTCCAGGGTACGGGAGGCAGAAGCGGCATCGCAGGTCCTCTTGAAGACCGTTGTAGCACTAATTCTACATTTTGGTACTAGGGCATTTTAACTTCGTTGTTCCTGCCAGATACAAAGAGAAGATCCTGTGTTATTCAGTGCCCTGGTTACCTTTCTTGTGGGTTGTGGTGCTTGTCACTTCGCTGCCCCGCCGGTGCACACGACTGGGCACCCCACCTCGTGTGCCATCTGCAGGGCCTCTGCCATCGGATCACTGGTTTCGGTTTCTGGAGTGGCAACATAAACAGTTGCTCCCAAAGGACTAGCCTGAACACTTAGGTGAATATCCCCTGCACCAGCATTCCACGGAAATTCTTTCCTAGCTCTCCCACGTCAACGAGGACGTCATAATAGCACGGCTCCGCTCGCGACACCGTATGACGTCATCAGAGCCATAAGAGAATCTCGTCGGCGTGCTGATGTCAGTTCCACCCATTTTTTCCGTGCCACTGAGGCAAACAGGGGACCGAGACATTTTCACATGTATACATAGTATAATAAATATATATATATTCACTGAAAAAACCATAGGTTTCAGGCACGTTATAGTTAGAAATTAGCATTTAAAAAACCTTAGAAATTCACTGAAAAAACCATAGGTTTCAGGCACGTTATAGTTAGAAATTAGCATTTAAAAAACCTTAGAAATTCACTGAAAAAACCATAGGTTTCAGGGGCGTTATAGTTAGTTGGACATTTCACTCGTACAAAACCATAGAAATTCCCCCGTTATAGTTAGTTCAGCTAACTATAACTCGCGCGCCCGCAATGCATTGCTGATGACGTCACATATTACATCACTCATGACATGGTCAGTGACATCACTCATGACATCACTGATGACATCTCAAATGACATCACTGATGACATCATCCAGTGAATGTGTGTTTTTCTGAAAATTAAATATGTTTTATATATGTATATCTCAAGGTCGATGGAAGAATAAATGGGTATATAAGTGTCTAAATGGATGATTTTGTTTTGTAAAATTGATTGTATAACTGACTAAGTGTATCTTAGTGAATACATGGGTTAGTGAGTAATGTTTTAATATGAAAATATCTGTATCAGTCTCTCACTTTGTGTATAAGTGGCTGCATTGGTTGGTGAGTAGCTACATGAGTGTCTATATGGGTTATTAGTTGGTTTTTGAGTATCAGTATGAGTGTCTGTATGGTTCGGTGGGGGGTATTACTTAGTGCATAGATGCATGAATGAGTGACTCACTGTTTGTATGTGTTGAAGACAGCATGTGTGCAGGACTGTATAGGTGGATGAGTATGTGTATGGGTGTGTTAGTGAGTGAATGACTGTCTCAATAGTGTCTTTATGAGTAACTACATATGTTTTAAACTAGTATATGTGAGTATTGGTGTATATAAGTGAGTATATGTGAGAGTGAGAGATTGAAGAGTTCCTGTACAAATAAGTAGGTGTTTCTATAAGTGATTGTTTAAGAGAGTAAGTATGTATAAGTTTCTGTAGAAGTAAGTGTGGTAGTGTGTGTATAACTGTATATGCAAGTAAATGGATGTTTGATACTTTGTTTGCATGTGTGACTATGTGTGTGAGTAACTCTATGGATGAGTGGCAGTGTGTAACAGGATGTATAGGTGTATGAGTACATATGATGAGTGAGTACATGTCTGAGTGACTGTATAGGGACTGTTGGTGAATGAGTGGATGTGTGTGTAGATCTTGGAATTACTGAATAGGTGTGTTGTAACTGGTATTGGTATGTCCATTGTTTTGAAAATGTTAGTTTGTATTTTTGAGTGTGTGTATCAAAGGTTATATTAGGGTGAGAGGAGGCCTGCCACTCTATCACAAGGATGATGTCATCAGTGATGTCATCAGTGATGTCATTTGAGATGTCATCAGTGATGTCATGAGTGATGTCACTGACCATGTCATGAGTGATGTAATATGTGACGTCATCAGCAGTGCATTGCGGGCGCGCGAGTTATAGTTAGCTGAACTAACTATAACGGGGGCATTTCTATGGTTTTGTACGAGTGAAATGTCCAACTAACTATAACGCCCCTGAAACCTATGGTTTTTTCAGTGAATTTCTAAGGTTTTTTAAATGCTAATTTCTAACTATAACGTGCTTGAAACCTATGGTTTTTTCAGTGAATATATATATATATATATATATATCCTACTGGCAATAGCCAGTAGGCAGTTATAGTTAGAACCAAAGATCCCATAGGAAAAGCATTTTTTGTTTTGCCACTAACTTTGGCGCTGCTTGAAGAATCTCCGCCTAATTTTCCCAAAACTTTCCCTTTTGGTGTAGCTGCTGTGTTGAAATTTTCGGGGTGAGCCGTCAAGCGGGGGCCGAGAAAAAAGGGGGGGTCCCAAAACGCATTTCCCCATGTTAAGTCTACGGGGATTTTTTGTTTTTTTAACACAACTACAGCCCGAACTGCTGAACGGAATTACACCAAATTTTGCAAAAAGCTAGATGTTGGTCCAGAAAGCGTGCTTTTTGTGATTTGGTGTAAATCCGTTTAGTAGTTTTTCAGATATTTAACTTGAAAAAATATAGATATCTGGGGACACGAGTCCTTGCAGTGGATTTGCGAATCCTACTACAATTTGATTGGCTGCCAACACTTCAACCAGGAAGTGTTGACAGCCCTCTTGGGACTCGGCTTGAAGCCGAGTCCCAGAAAAAAAGTTACAAATAAAGAAAAGGTGGCAGGGTAGGAATACCCTGACCCCCCAGATATGATGAAATGGTCCCTCAGATACCCCGCCAGGGGTAAAAAGCCTTCTTTAAAAATAAATTTGCCGTGGGCTAGCAGGTGGATCCGGGAAACCATGGCAACATTTTTAAAAAAAGCAAGTGCGCTCCCGCGCTTTCTTTGGAATAACCCCCGGGTGGCCCAGGTCCCGGGGGCATATGTCAAATATAGAAGGGGGGTGCTTGGGCCCCCCTTCTTGGGCTTATAAAAAATACCTGGTGCCCGCCACCTCCCCGAGGCAAAGTCAACATAGTGTGGGTGGCCTCACGGACCCCCCCTGCCCCGGGGACCGCCACCTTCCTGGGGCACTTTTAATTATGCTTACCTGGGTACCGCCACCTCCCAGGGGCCCTTTTAAATAATGAATTCAGCACCGGGAACTGCCACCTCCGGGGGATGGGGTCCCCCAGGCCAAAAATGTCCCGGGTGGGGGGTAGTGCGGCCCCCCTCCCTTTATTTTTTTATAATTTTTTTTTTAAGTGGCAGGCCCCAGGGGATTGGGTCCCCGGGGCCTAAACGGTCCAGGGAAGGGAGGACCATGCAGCCCCCCTTCCTAAAAAATAGAAGAAAACAAAATAAGAAAAAAAAGTCGCAATTCACTGGAGGCCCTGCCCCCTTTCTCAACCACTCTTCAGACGCGCCTCCTGGCATGCTGCTGGTTGGGGGATGAAGTCCCCTTGGCTGCTGAGGGTCCTTAGGGGCCAACAAGACCTCCTGATACCTCCAGTAAGCCCACAGAGTGGCGGTGGGGGTCCTGGGGAGTCCACGCGCCCCCCCTTTACATTCACATAAGCAAGGGAAATGGTGGTCCCCAGGGCATAAAAATGCCCATGGAGGGGAGCCACCTCTGCCCCCTCCTTTAATTTACTAAAGGTGACATGCCCCCTGAACCTGGCCCACCGGGGGCTTAATTAAAAGAAGCGCGGGAGCCCACGCTTGGGGGGGTTTGCCGCAAATTTGCAGCAATTTTTTTTTAATAAATGTGTTTTTGCCTTGCCAGGGTCCCTCTGGGACCCCAAAACCAAAGCTTGGGGGTCAGGGTATTCCTACCCTGCCCACTTCTTTTTTCAAATTTTTTGGGGGGCTCGGCTCACTGTTGAAGTGTTGGCAGCCAATCAGAGCTCTGCAGATCTCTGCAAGAGCTCCTTATTATTCGCGAATTAGCCACGATCATAGATATACAAATTGCATTTCTTTAAATTTCTCAACAACTACTAAACTGATTTACACACACACTCACACGCTCACACACACACACACTTATATTTCTGCTTTGATAATATTGCAATATTGCAAGCCACCAATCAAATTGGATCCCCCCTTTTCAGTATACTTAGTATCACTCGCATAATGTGTAAAAATGTAAATCAGCACAGTATAACAAGGCTTCAGAATTAAATCAGCGTAATTGTTGTTTTAGCCAGTGAAAAGTTCTGTTTCCTAAAAAGCATTAAACCAGTGGGTTTCTAGTGACCTACTTAACACTTTGTTCATCTTACCTGCAATTCAGTCAACTACTGCATGAACTAGGGCAATGCTTGCCTTTAGGGATACAGTGTTAAATAGATACAGATCAGGTCACAATTAGAGGTGTACAAACCTTAAACTTTGGACAGAAAGTTGGGCGAAGTTAGAAAGCTCCATCCTTTGGAAGGCAGGTGAAGTAGGACTTCAATGAGGCAAAGTGTAACTTTTGGTCCCGTCTAAGAAGGGCATGATGTTAGGCTTCAGAAAACTGGCTCTACCCCCACACCAGGCTATTCTTGTCACAGTGGCAGCGGAGAAATGCTTCAGTGAGTGGTGGTGGCACATCTCACTGCCTCGTTGTGACAGGAGGCCTGAGGATAACCCTCGCTGCAGTTGTACTCTGGACTGCTACTGGTGCACTGTCCAGCACCTTTTATTGCCTCCTTCAGCCGTTCATGACCTCTGTGTGCGTGCTCTCAACCTACATCATCCACTAGTGCTGGGTGACTCACAACATCCCTAATCACCTTCAACCAAACTTGAAAATTGTAACTAAGGCTCCACAGCCCCCATTCAGGTTTAACACCAAAAGTCTCTAAGGGCCTGATTATGACTTTGGCAGTCCTCCGCCGGCACCGCTGTGCCAGCAGGAGGTCCGCCAAGGCCGTGGTCAGACCACCCACCGGATTACAATTGTTTGTAATCCAGGTCGGGCGTGCGGGGCGGCGTGGCGGTGGCGGTCTCATGCGGCAGTCTGTTAGGCTCATAGGAGAGCCTAACATGCAGACCGCGCCGTGAGAGCGCCGACTGCAAATTCCTGCACGGTGTGGTATGCACCATGTCGTGCATGCCACTCCATGCAGGAAAGGTGTGCAATTCCAGACCACCACACTTCTAATACTGCAGGGGGCCCCGCAGTTTGGCATGGTCGGCCCGCCACTGCAAGTACAGCAGTACTATGGACCGCCGTACTCGTAATAAGGCCCTAAGTCTCTGGGAAGCTTGTGGATTTTGCCTCATGTCATACCTTCCTCAGACAGCTTTTGTCATCTCCAGAGGGGTATGGTGTCTTTACCAGGGCCGGACTGGGAACCGAAACCGGCCCTGGCAAACTGCTCCGCCGGCCCCCAGGAGGAGGCAGAGGGGGTGCAGCCGAGCTGTTTGCTACGGCCGGTTTCGGACGATTTTGTTACAGGGGGCTGATATTGCCGGCCCCCGGTAACAAAAACGGCCCCCAGGGGGCTCAAAACCAGCCCCCACCCTAGCGGCCCACCGGGGAAATGCCCGGTGCCCACTACGGCCAGTCCGGCCCTGGTCTTTACTGCTCTTTCTGGTGCCAATCGCTTGACCTAGAGAGTTTCCAAACACAAGAGAAACCCTGAAATCCATAGGGACCTGGGTAAAGTAGCAATTTCAAAAGGAACAACGGTTCCTAAGGTAGGGATGTAATTATCAACTCTTGAAAAAAGATCTGTTGAAACCAATCTTTTTAATAATCAAAATGTTACAAGACTGTTTTTTATGTACATAGGTGACAGTGGGGTGCAGAAAAAGGTGCTTGGTGCTCAAGCGGAAGTGATACAAGTGTGCAATATGTTTATTACTAATTTTAACATGTGTGCGCAGCCTGTATTGCTCACATAATATTGTTTTAACTTGTCGAAGCTCTTTAAGTCATGTGAAAATGTGACCTAATTCTAACGGCCTCATTACGAGTGCCATGGGAACAGATGCTGTAATTGTCACATCTGATAAAATCCGATAACGAGGTGTTCGGGATTTATCGGGTATGATAATTGTCATTGAGTCCACATTTTGCCCTGCAAATTGGACATAAGATGCATATTTTGGTGCTTACTACACCACAATCCGCGTGTGCATTTATAAAACATTTTTCTTCCATTGAATTCTAGCAGGTTTGACGTGCTGGAATTTAATGGGGATTAAACTTTATCACACCTGGTATTACGGAGTGCGTAAAATACTTCACCACTTATGATTGCAATCCATGGTCAAACAGGTGTTTGCAAAGCGATCACACTGTGACAGAGCACTTGTATGCAGGGCCTAAAAGTGTCAAAGTGCCTAATGTTGTGCACCTGGTGGGTGTTTTCAGTCCTTCCTTAAGCCCTGCAAGTAGAATAAGGGCCTGGTTTACAGTTTGCAAGTCCATTTGCCAAACTGCTAGTGTAACAGAGGCACTGCAGTGCCTGCCAGCCAAGACTCTCGACAGATTTTAGGATGGCTTGCGGTGCTGCAGGAGGTGTTCCTCTGAAGCGGCTTCTGCGGGCATGGCGGGATAGCTTTGGATGCTGATAATATTAGGCTTTTCAGTCCTCAGTCCTGACTCTGACTCATTTTCTTGACATGTTTCCAGAATCGTATCCCCAAATTGAGAGTCCATTTCCAAGACCCACATTCAAAATGCCCCCGGCAGTCAAGGTTTTCATGACTATCTGGCACAGAGAGGATGCCAGCGGAAATGGCGTCAGATGGCATGGCCCACACTTCATTGGGCAGCCAGATCAGCACCATTTCGGTCGGAGTCTCAACTACTATTTTGGTGTTCCCCTTGGCTTGAACACACTTTCCAAAGAGGAGAGTGGAAGAGACAACCACCTTAGGTTATCGAATGTCCCATTAACGCCCTTCTTTAAATTAGTTTCTCTGTCTTCTTACGCTGATAGCTGGCCCTCTGTCAGTACAATCTCCATGCCTTATAGTATCTCATATTGTACCCTTGTCTCTTGTTGTTCACGTTGCACTCAGGATACTACTAATTCCCTCGGTGTTCTTCCCTTTGCAGGGCCTGGAACTATGCCGTGTAATTGCTACATATATGGAGTTACTTCTGCATGCCAGAGAGAAAAGGCTCACCCTTCCACCCAGTGAGATCACGCTCCTCTGATTGGTGCCTGCTGTGTGTTGTGCAGAGCTGTTGCCCAGCAACCAATGCGAAGAGCCCACCTCCTGAACACCAGCAACCAACATACACACACACAGGTGAAGTGTAGAGTCATAGCTTTATGGATCGTTTGGAAGAACACGCGTGGTTTGTTTCAGACTGATGAAACACTGGGTTGGAGTGCCAAACATTCTGGCACTTTTCTTCAAACAGGATGTCCTTGCACAAATGACTCTGAACTGCACAGAGTTTCATTGGTAAAGAAATGTAACCATGTTACTAACCTAAACGCTGAGGAATATCCTCCCGAGGTGCTGCTTTTGAGAAGGGAGAGTGCACCGGACTGCTGTTCAGAGCATCGCAAGAATAACTGAGTGGACAGAGCCCAGGTCCCCCCACAGACTGTATTTTATTTCGGGGGGGGGTCTAAAAAGGGACACCTTGCCAGCAATTACTTGGCTATTTCTGTCCAGCGTCCCATGAGTGATGGTCAGAGTACGTTTTGCAGTGGAAACTTAGATGCCTTATGTATAAATACATGGAAGATGCTTTAAAACATACTGTAAAAAGGTTTTGTTCATAATCATGTACATAGTAAATTATTTTATTAGTAAGTTGTGAATATTTTCTTAGCATGGTCGATTGTGAATATGCAAACATTGATTTGGTTTGTATCATGGAAAAATATCTATATCCCAAAACCTCTTACCATATCATATGTACAGTGGGAACATTGTTTTGTACACCTTACGTGCATTATTTTAATTTTGTTTAATTAAAACCTTTTGTTGAATAAATATTTTTTAATATGATAATGCATTCCAAGTGCCTTTCTGTTGACATCTTGAACATTTTCCACAGGGAACATGTTTTGTATCATCCTATACCCTGTGCAGTTTCAAGTTGGGTGGGGGCTTTGGCAGCAAAGGAATGTTTTTTATTTTGTGCAGAATATAATGTTTTGTTAATAACTTGTCTTTCGAATCTTAGGAAGTACCTTACCTACTTACCACCATACTCAAACTGCCAGCCCAGAGAAAGTATGTAAAGCTGCAACCAAATTGCAAAAGTAAACAATGGTAGTAAGTTTTATACTAGATAAAAATTACTTATTATTTGATATTTCTTATTTTTGTTCCTCGAGGTATTTCTTTTTAATTCCGTTGGTATTCTTTTATTCTTATTGTTGTGGTTTTTATTTCTTTTCCTCTTAATATTTATTCGTACTCCTGTTTTTCTTTTTCTTGTCTGTAATGAGTTAAACTTGTTGATATTTTTATTTATATTCCTAATTAATGTAAGTAATTCTTGTCCCCAGTATTGTTTTGAATTTGTTTCCTGCTTTCATTTTTACCCCTTCTGGTTTCATTGTATTTATTGTCTTTTTATGTTGCTTTTGACAGTTTTCCTTCTAATTATATATATATCTATATCTATATCTCTATATTACCTACTGGCGGTCGCCAGTAGGTAGTTATAGTTAGGACCTATTTTCCATAGGAAATTCACAACATTCTATTTCCAATAACTTTGGCGCCGGTTGATGAATCTTTGCGAACTTTTCAAAACTCGTGGGGCGCTCCGGTCTGCTCCTATCCTGAAAGTTTCGGGGTGATTCGGCAAGCGGGGGCCAAGAAAAAAGGGGGGTCCCAAAACGTGTTTTCCCCATGCAATTTTCCATAGGAAACTTTAGACACGGCTACAGCCCGAACTGCTGAACGGAATTACACCAAATTTGGCAAAGAGGTAGTTCTTGGTTCAAAAAGAACCCTTTTTGTTAAATGGTGTAAATCCGTTCAGTAGTTCCTGAGAAATTTGAAAAAGAAAACACATCGATATCTGGGCGGAGCCTAACCACACATGTCATCGTGAGATCTGATTGGCTGTCAGCACTTCATCCTGGAATTGCTGGCAGCCATCTTGGGACCAATATAAATGATAGTACCCCATTGAAATGCATTGTAGTGAATCGAAGATTTTGAGGGTTACCAAAAGGAGAACTATAAAGGGTGATAACAGACTTTAGTTACATTAGAATTCATTTGTTGATGGTACCATACTAATTTCAGGAATTGTGGTGTGTTCTAAGGTGATTTTACCCTGTGAAAAACCTTCTGCTGGGATATCATGAATCAGGTTTGAGAGAAAACTATTTTCACATGCTTGTCCCATACAGTTTTGGAAGGTGCTCCAGAAGCTAAAATGAGAGCATATTTTCTGTAAATTCACATTATCTTTCTCAGTCATGTGAGAATGAAGTCTGACATTCTCAGTAAAACATGTACATCCAACAAGGGCAGAGACTGTCAGTTGATTCCTTTGTGTTCTACTGCAGCTTCCCAGAGTGTTCTAAAGAACAACTAGAGTGCTAACAGCCTTACTTATGACAAAAGTATGGCACACCTGAAGCCATCTTGATTGGAATAAACTGGTAACACTTAAAACATTTAATTTAAAAAGGAACAAAATGATGGGGTTCATTTTGTCATAGAAATTATGGTTAGTGCTGTAGAAAGAAAAATTAGGACATGTTTCAAGTGTGATCTCAAATATCTTCCTGTTATATTTCAACAGGAGCAGCCTGTCAGTTGATGCCTTTGTGTTCTACTGCAGCTTCCCAGAGTGTTCTAAAGAACAACTAGAGCGCTAACAGTCTTACTTATGACAAAATGATGGCACACCTGAAGCCATCTTGATTGGAATAAACTGGTAACTCTTAAAACATTTAATTTAAAAAGGAACAAAATGAGGGGGTTCATTTTGTCATAGAAATTATGGTTAGTGCTGTAGAAAGAAAATTTAGGACATGTTTTAAGTGAGATCTCAAATATCTTCCTGTTATATTTCAACAGGAGCAGCCTGTCAGTTGATGCCTTTGTGTTCTACTGCAGCTTCCCAGAGTGTTCTAAAGAAGAACTAGAGCGCTAACAGTCTTACTTATGACAAAAGTATGGCACACCTGAAGCCATCTTGATTGGAATAAACTGGTAACACTTAAAACATTTAATTTAAAAAGGAACAAAATGATGGGGTTCATTTTGTCATAGAAATTATGGTTAGTGCTGTAGAAAGAAAAATTAGGACATGTTTCAAGTGTGATCTCAAATATCTTCCTGTTATATTTCAACAGGAGCAGCCTGTCAGTTGATGCCTTTGTGTTCTACTGCAGCTTCCCAGAGTGTTCTAAAGAACAACTAGAGCGCTAACAGTCTTACTTATGACAAAATGATGGCACACCTGAAGCCATCTTGATTGGAATAAACTGGTAACTCTTAAAACATTTAATTTAAAAAGGAACAAAATGAGGGGGTTCATTTTGTCATAGAAATTATGGTTAGTGCTGTAGAAAGAAAAATTAGGACATGTTTTAAGTGAGATCTCAAATATCTTCCTGTTATATTTCAACAGGAGCAGCCTGTCAGTTGATGCCTTTGTGTTCTACTGCAGCTTCCCAGAGTGTTCTAAAGAACAACTAGAGCGCCAACAGTCTTACTTATGTCAAAATTATGGCACACCTGAAGCCATCTTGATTGGAATAAACTGGTAACTCTTAAAACATTTAATTTAAAAAGGAACAAAATGAGGGGGTTCATTTTGTCATAGAAATTATGGTTAGTGCTGTAGAAAGAAAAATTAGGACATGTTTTAAGTGAGATCTCAAATATCTTCCTGTTATATTTCAACAGGAGCAGCCTGTCAGTTGATGCCTTTGTGTTCTACTGCAGCTTCCCAGAGTGTTCTAAAGAACAACTAGAGCGCTAACAGTCTTACTTATGACAAAAGTATGGCACACCTGAAGCCATCTTGATTGGAATAAACTGGTAACACTTAAAACATTTAATTTAAAAAGGAACAAAATGAGGGGGTTCATTTTGCCATAGAAATTATGGTTAGTGCTGCAGAAAGAAAATTTAGGGCATATTTTAAGTGAGATCTCAAATCCTCTTCTATTTCATTAGAAAATTCTGACATGCAGACTGAAAAAATCACTTTCAATACCAGCAGTAGACTTCCAGTTAACTCCCTGGTGAGCAGTAGCTTTACTACAGTGATCTAATGAACAACTAGAATGCTAACATTCTGAATTTATGGCAAATGTGTGACACATCTGAATGCCTTCTTGATGGAATCAAAGTAAAAAACTGAAAGCATTTCCTACTGAGGAGACTGCAGTAAATGACGAAATTAGGAAACTTCATAACAAATAAGTCTCCCAAGATGGCCACTAGAGAAAAAAGAGCCCAAATGTAGCACAAATATCACCCAGATGTAGCCCACATATAGCCCAATGACAGAAGTGTGCAAAACACTTTTTATTTTTAGTTTTTCTGCAGTTTTATATAGTGCAAACTGGTCAGGTATTGGAGCGTTACATCTTACTTGGACCCCTTATTGCGTATTTTGCACGAAGTACATGAGATTGATCTTGCGAAACATTGAACTTTACGATTCTGTTAACCTGAAGTTGCTCTGAACCGGGCTTTGTAACACCCGTTTTTACCTACTAGTTATAATTAATTCTCACTGTATTGTATTAGGAAAGAGGATTTACTGTTTTTATGTACACTTTTATGATCTATGTTTCTAAATCAGATCAAATAAAGTTTAATGAATTCTATGGCAGGAGGGAGGCGAGAATTATGCATATCTTTCCTCACTTTATTTGCATAGCAGTTCAAAGAAAACGTAACACAACAATCATTAAACAAAAGACTACACAACCCATGAACCATTAGGGGGTAGTCTCCAAGGCAACTATAGTCCAATCATATCACAGTCCATCGTATATAATATTGTGACGTCCCTTCCGCTTCCTCTTTCTTCACTGCTCGTCAGTTAAGTGCATTCCTTACATTCTTGGCTTAATCTGACGTTGTTGCTGTTTGTATAGCGGTTTCTTGTGCACGTTATTAGCATTATTGCCTTGGTATTGTTTCATATTCCCTGCGCAGCAGGCTCTTGCCCGAGCGCGTTCTCCCCTCGCAGTTTCTCCCGCTGTGTGCTCTGCGCGCAGTGAGATCCTGTCAGGCGCGTCTGGTCCGAGTGAGGCAGCTCCGTCGAACGCTCCCGCTGGTCTTTACGCGCGTTTGGGAATCCGGTCACTCCTTTAGTGTCCGCTTGATTCCCGACCAACCCTCGCCTAATTTTGACACCGCTACGCGGTGATTTCCCCACACGGCCACGTTAGTGACCAGCGCCACCTGGTGGTGGTAATTGGTATTGCGCCTCAGTCTATTCTTATAACAGCTTCGGGAAAGCCCAGCTGTTGGAGCACCGGCGAGGGGGCTGTCTTAAGGATTTTAAGGGCATTTGTTCTGTGCTCACACCCTCTGCTATCATGTCTTCTCCAGAAGACCATTTTTACTCCTCCTACCAGGAAGTGGAGGAGGAATGGCCCGCCAACTTCTCCCTCCAGCAGTGGACCAAGCCCTCTCTCTGGCTATTTCTAGGGCGCTGGCTCCTCTTAGGGATCAGGTTGATAAGCTGGCGAAAAGCATCCCTGGGGTGTTCAGTGACCCAGATCTGGTGGTGGCGGGTCCCAGTAGCTCCCAGATGGGGAATAAAAGGGCCGTTAAGCATAACGCGGGGCACTTGGAAGGATTTGATAAACTTACGGAGACCTTCCTCAAGAGTGCGCGAATACCAATACATGCACCCTGCCGGGAGGAGGACGGACCCGGAGAAAATTGCGACACTGTCACCACTATTGTAGACCCCGACGGCGGGTTTCCCTTAGAGGGAGAGGGTGTATCGGAGGACGATTTCTCCTCCGTTGAGGATAAGGACTCGGGGCGACCCTGGCGTCCAGAGTCCCACTCCTCTCAGTCCCCGGTTGGGGACGGGGTCCACTCGGACATGTTCGAGCCTACCCAAATTTACCATCCTAGGTCGGCGGAGTGGACACCTAATGCCAAAGTGGCAGAGTATGTGGTGGGGAAAATCCATCAACCCCTTGAAAGGGAGGTCAGGAATAGGATGAGGGGAGAATGCCCCAGGCCCTCACTGAAGGGGAAGGTGGCACACACGCCTGAAATTGATGAGAAACTATGTACCTTTTTCTCCAAGTATATGAGGGATCCCAAGAAAGGAATTGATAGGTCTTGGACGTGGTATGGCCCTTGACCCAAATTATTCAATTGACGGAGCGTTCCAAAGAGTCAGGATCCCCTTTGTCCACGGATAGTGTGGCTGGTTGGGCGCACTACCCTAAACCCTAAAACACTACCCCCTCCACTACCCAAACACCACTGCACTACCCTAAACCCTAAAACACTACCCCCAGCATGACACCCTACACTACCCAAACATAACTGTACTACCCTAAACCCACCAGCACGACTCCCTACACTACCCAAACACCACTGCACTACCCTAAACCCTAAATCTACCCACAGCACAACACCCTACACTACACAAACACCACTGCACTACCCTAAACCCTAAAACACTACCCCCAGCACGACCCCTTCACTACACAAACACCACTGCACTGCCTTAAACCCTAAAACACTACCCCCAGCACGACCCCCTATACTACACAAACACCACTGCACTACTCTAAACCCTAAATCTACCCCAGCATGACCCCCTACACTACACAAACACCACTGCACTACCCTAAACCCTAAAACACTACCCCCAGCACGACCCCCTTCACTACCTAAACACAACTGCACTACCCTAAACTCTAAATCACTACCCCCAGCACGACCCCCTTCACTACCCAAACACAACTGCACTACCCTAAACCCAAAAACACTACCCCCAGCACGACCCCTACACTACCCAAACAGCACTGCACGACCCTAAACCCTAAAACACGACCCCTACACTACACAAACACCACTGCACTACCCTAAACCCTAAAACACTAGAACCCAGCACGACCCCCTACAGTACACAAACACCACTGCACTACCCTAAACCCTAAAACACTACCCCCTACACTACACAAACACCACTGCACTACCCTAAACCCTAAAACACTACCCCCAGCACGACCCCCTACACCACCCAAACACCACTGCACTACCCTAAACCCTAAAACACTACCCCCAGCACGACTCCCTACACTACCCAAACACCACTGCACTACCCTAAACTCTAAATCTACCCCCAGCACGACCCCCTACACTACCCAAACACCACTGCACTACCCTAAACCATAAAACACTACCCCCAGCATGACCCCCTACACTACACAAACACCACTGCACTACCCTAAACCCTAAAACACTACCCCAGCACGACCCCTACACTACCCATACACCACTGCACTACCCTAAACCCTAAAACACTACCCCCAGCATGACCCCCTACACTACTGCAGTACCCTAAACCCTAAAACACTACCCCCAGCATGACCCCCTACACTACCCAAACACCACTGCACTACCCTAAACCCTAAAACACTACCCCCAGCACGACCCCCTACACCACTCAAACACCACTGTACTACCCTAAACCCTAGAAAAGAAACCCCCACCCCATGCCCAATCCCCTTACCTCTCACTCCTCGTGGTTCCTCTCTCCTCGTGGTTCCTGCTTCACGTCATCTCTGAGGGGCGGTGCACGTCGTTGTGAGGAAACGGAACAGCCTCTGTTTCCTTACAAAGACATGGATCGTCTACATGTTTTAGAACGCATGGTCATTTACCATACATACCTTTACAACAAAATTCGTTGTAAAGGCATGCGTGGTAAATGACCATGCGTTCTAAAAATACGTAATGACTTCGTGATGTACAACGCATGCGTGGTAATGCATGCGTTGTAATGGTATCGCAAAGTAAAAAAGTCGTTGTAACAGCTGTTTACCGATTGAAGCTGGCCCCTGTTCTTCAGTGAGACGTTTATTTGATTAATTAGGTGGAAGGAATGTGGTTTTTTTTACCGAAAAGTGCATTCCTGGCTGTTGTATTGTGAAAGTAAACATGTCATCAGAAAACATAGCTAATGGAAAGCGTCCTCCCTGAAGTGTGGAGCAGTGCCATGAGAGGTCAACGAGTGTGCGTCCCACCACAGTGTGACCGTACCGCGTGACCCATGTGCCGCCTCCAGGGTACGGGAGGCAGAAGCGGCATCGCAGGTCCTCTTGAAGACCGTTGTAGCACTAATTCTACATTTTGGTACTAGGGCATTTTAACTTCGTTGTTCCTGCCAGATACAAAGAGAAGATCCTGTGTTATTCAGTGCCCTCGTTACCTTTTTTGTGGGTTGTGGTGCTTGTCACTTCGCTGCCCCGCCGGTGCACACGACTGGGCACCCCACCTCGTGTGCCATCTGCAGGGCCTCTGCCCTCGGATCACTGGTTTCGGTTTCTGGAGTGGCAACATAAACAGTTGCTCCCAAAGGACTAGCCTGAACACTTAGGTGAATATCCCCTGCACCAGCATTCCACGGAAATTCTTTCCTAGCTCTCCCACGTCAACGAGGACGTCATAATAGAACGGCTCCGCTCGCGACACCGTATGACGTCATCGGAGCCATAAGAGGACCTCGTCGGCGTGCTGACGTCAGTTCCACCCATTTTTTCCGTGCCACCGAGGCAAACAGGGGACCGAGACATTTTCACATGTATACATAGTATAATAAATATATATATATTCACTGAAAAAACCATAGGTTTCAGGCATGTTATAGTTAGAAATTAGCATTTAAAAAACCTTAGAAATTCACTGAAAAAACCATAGGTTTCAGGCACGTTATAGTTAGAAATTAGCATTTAAAAAACCGTAGAAATTCACTGAAAAAACCATAGGTTTCAGGGGCGTTATAGTTAGTTGGACATTTCACTCGTACAAAACCATAGAAATTCCCCCGTTATAGTTAGTTCAGCTAACTATAACTCGCGCGCCCGCAATGCACTGCTGATGACGTCACATATTACATCACTCATGACATGGTCAGTGACATCACTGATGACATCACTGATGACATCTCAAATGATATCACTGATGACATCATCCATGTGATAATTTCATGCATCTTCTCACACCCTAATATAACTTTTGATACACCCACTCTTATTTACAGACTGCCATTCGCAAAACCATACACACTCCAATACCAATAACTATATACCCACTCACTGATTCTTAGGTCTACACACACACATCTACTCACTCACCCGTCCAGTCACTCATACTTACAGTCACTCAGTACAGGACTATCATATGCACTCATACACCTATATAAAAACTCACACACCGCCACTCATCCATAGAGGTACTCACACACCTAGTCAGTCATGCAAAAAATTAATCACACACCCATTTACTCACCTATAGAGTTATACACACACCAGCTCACTTAGTCATACAAATACTAGCACATTCTTACGCTCTTATACAATAACTGATACAAGCACACACGCATCCATACAGCCACTCTCACAATCACACACTCTCACTTATAGCCTTTTAAATACTCTAACACACATATATACTGCCTTTTACATATGTAGTTACTCGCACATGTACCACTGAGATATACATTCACTCACTAACACACCCATACACACACTCACCCACCCAAGCAGTCCATCACAGACGCACTCTTCAAATCATGCACCCAGTGAATCACCCACTCACACATCTATGTACAGAGTCGCACACACCCCACCCACACAAACACTAAGGCACCCATACTGATACTCAGACAACGAATCAATAACTCATATAGACACTCATGTAGCTATTCACAAACCCATGCAGCCACTTACACAGCAACAGACAGACGGATACAGACATTCACCCAGTTTAGTCACTAACCCATGCATTCAGTAAGATACGTTTAATCACTCACTTATACAGTTAGTCACGCACCTACTAAATCATCCATACAGACACTTATACACCCACTCATTCTTCAATACGCCTTTCCCTATATACATTAAAAATATTTAAACTTTACAGAAACACAGTCACTAGATGATGTCATCAGTGATGTCACTGACCATGTCATGAGTGATGTAATATGTGACGTCATCAGCAGTGAATTGCGGGGCGCGAGTTATAGTTAGCTGAACTAACTATAACGGGGAATTTCACGGGTTTTGTACGAGTGCAATGTCCAACTAACTATAACTGTCCCTAAAACCTATGGTTTTTTCAGTGAATATATATATATATATAGATATATACCCATATTGTTTTTTTTTATTCATGTGTTGTTCCTTTTATTTATATTTGAAACATGCTTTTTGGTTTGCTTTTGCTTTAGAATTTTAAAAGACTTGGGACTAGTTATGTGAACTGTATATTTTTTACTCCTGGCGTACACACACCACTTCTTCTTTTTATCGGCTTATATGACCTCGGTTTCACATTCCCAATCCATCAGCTAATAGCACCGTTGGGATTCAGTCTGGACTTGTGAATGTACTATTCTTTCAGTTAGGAGGCATTTTATGGTTGCGTTGTGTCTCCCTCCAATTCTGCAGCATCCTCTGGTGAATGTGCAAACCTTCTACAGCACAGCTCAATGGCATTTGCTTTTGTGAAACGTTGTGTTGGCTTCACAGTGAAGAGGCTGAGTTAGTTGCTTTTGCACAATATGTTTCTATAAAGGAGTAAAAAGATCTTCTCATCATTGAACAATGCGGTGCCATCCGACAAGAAAGAGCAGGAGTTTCTGCTTTAGAGGTGCATTGAACTGTCCCTCTATGCGAGAGGGCAGAGGAAATATGATGTCCTTTTGCATGAAAGAGAAAGTGAAATAGTTGCTACAGAGTAAAGTGTTGCGACTGCAGGTATAGTATCATTGGGCTAAGTGCCATTGGACATAATGGACTTGTAATACGACGGACAAGATACCCGACACAGTGACAAAGTAACCCGTCTGCCAAACTCTAAATCAGGCCCATTGTCAGGTTGATGATTAGTACTACAAAAGAAGTCAGGAATAGTCTCATTCACAGAGGGCTGGGAAGAAAATGTGCTCCTCAATAAAAAGGCAGAAGCAATTTGATTCTCCATATAATGAGGTGTTGTATCTGCATTAACCTTTTCCAAAAGACATTGGATCTTCATACAGTAGAAAACAGAAATGCTTGTCTCTAATAAACATCAGTCTGTTCTCTGTTTCCTCATAATTGTTTCCTACAAGTATTTTTGCATCTTGCTACCTCACCGTATGGAAAGTTATTTCCTCTCCAAACAACGTTGGTGGCATTCAGGAGAAGGGAGCTGGTGACATTAAAAGAGGTCATGCAATGTATTTCTAACAGAGAGGAAATGTGTGGTTGGCTGCTGCCCACAATATGATATCTTTCAAATGGTGTAGATATTCACCACATGCAGCGTGGTGCCCACCTGCGTATGCGCGTCAGCCTCCCAGAAGCATTGTGTAGCCCTTCTACAGAAGAGTGCATACCTAACTGTCTCACACAAATATCGAGGAGTTTTTCTGTTGGAGTAGACATCTACATTAACACCTGATTTGCAAAGTTGTTCATCATGCAGATCAAGAGACACACCTTGTTTTAACAAATTGCATGCCCTACATAAACAGGTTATAAAGCTACAAGTGGTTCAGTTGGGTAAGTACCACGGGGTACTTGTACAGAACCAAAATATTTATTTCACAGTCAATAGTGATTTGTACTGGACTGTTATAAATGTACCACACCTCAGTAAGTTTTTATCAAAAATATATATTTATTAAATTATTTGTTTAGATTTTCTATTCTTCTCGCCAATTGTGTAGACAATTGTATACAAAAGATAATACCAATGGGGGCTGTCTAACAAAGAGAACACAATAACAAATACAAAGACAATTCAGTGGGTGACTGTGGTGACATATAGTGCAAATGAGTGACCTTTCAAATTCAAACAATAAACAAGACAAGTCTTACCCAGGCACCGATGACAAGGCTCTATCCAACTATTTGTCTGAAATCGCTATGGTGTGGCTCGAAGGAGGCCAGCAGCAATCCTTGCCTCCCCCATTACATGTGAGGAAGTCTCATAGGCCATTTAGGACCTGAGCGGGTCCACAGCCCCCGGTTCTGATGGGTTCACTGGCAACTTTTACAAAGCTTATAAACTGCTACTGGTCCCACATTTATTATATATGTACGCTGAATCTCTTGAATGTAGCTCTCTCCCCCCTACGGTAAGGGAAGCTGTCATTATGGTCTTATTAAAGCCAAACAAGCCTGCTTTCCACTGCTCCTCGTACCGTCCAGCATTCCTTATAAATGTCAGCATTAAAATATTGGCTAAGGTTTTAGCTACCCGCCTTTCTCTATTAGTGGATCGTATAATTTCCCCCATGCAATCTAGCTTTATACCACACCGTTCCACTTCAATCAACCTTCACACTTTATTCGCAGTGATCAACCAAATCTCCCCCACTGTCCCCTAGGTAGTTGCGCTATTAGATGCCGAAAAGGCATTCAATTCACTCAAATGGTCCTTCCTCCATGCCGCACTGACACAACTGGGCATGCCTAACGGCTTCCATAAACAAATCTGTCTGCTTTACCAAGACCCATTGGCCCGCCTACGCCTCAATGGTACACTCACAGAACCCCTCTCTTTAACACCTGGTACCAGACAGGGTTGCCCACTTTCTCCCCTCTAATTTATAATTGCCATGGACACTTTAGTTCGCCACTTGCAGGAAAAACATCTTCATAGGGGCCTTATATTTCCACATGGGACATTATTAGCTTCCCTTTACACGGACGACATCATGTCCACAGTCAATTTACCTCCACTTGTGTGCGAGGTACAGTGATTTCGGGTTTTCTCAGGGCTGCATATTAACTGGAGCAAGTTGAGTTGTTCCCACTTACGGATGTCATTGTGCCTTGTGACCTTGATTTCCCCCTGACCTGGTGCACAGATCCCACCAAGTATTTGTGCATTTATATCCACAGGGAGGACTCAGAGGTTATCCGTCGCAACTATGGGCCTGCTTTGCAAAACCTGAAACACAGGTGGAAAAGTGGATTAAACCCCCATTGGGCATGGCTGGGCATATAGCAATCATTAAAATGGCTGTGTTGCCTCGCTTGCTTTATCTTTTTTTGAATATTTCCATTGCCCTTACTAACAGTTTTTCACTTCTTTGCGAGGGTTGTTCATTCTGCTTGTATGGGCAGGCTCCCGGACTCAAATTCGCTGGGAAATCCTCACACTCCCCTATGATTGCGGTAGATTTGGAGTCCCTGACCTCCAACTTAATTTCCACGTAGCCCAAGCGCATTACGTTTACTACTGGTTATCACCCAGATTCCCGGTTGCCATTTCTTAAACCTGAAAGGGCTCAACTACCACATCTTTCACTTGCTACCATATTGCCCCAAGGGCTCCCCCACGATCCCAATTCAATACAGATGCTTGCTACTACTAGTTGGGTAAGGTTTCAACTTTTATGCTATCTTGGTGGAGATGCTCTCTATTCCCCACACATCCCACTTATAAACAACCCTTGGCTTTCACCCACTCGTGAACAAATAGTACAGCGCACAACTTGCAGGCGACCTGTTTATAGATGGTGTGCTCAAGCCCAGCTCTACAATGGCCAAGGACGGACATTCGTCAAATATGGACAGATTCACATTTCATCGATTGCATAGCACATTATGGGCTGTGCTGCCCGCTTACCCGACTGAACCTAAAGATTTCTTGCCACTTACATCGATGATTACATCCCCAGACAATAGTCATCTGGTCTCTAAACTATATCATACTTCCCTACAGTTAAAGCCTGTTTGAGCAGAGAGAGTCAGGGCTGCGTCAGAACGCGACTTGGGTGCCCCTTTTTCGGACAAGGTTTGGTATTACTGCCGTATGCAGACCAAACTCGTTTCAGGTAATCACCAGCATAAATATTACATTATAAATATCTCCACAGAGCTTACACTGCCCCCGACGCGCTGGCGAAATTTGACCCCACTAGATCCCAATGGTGCCCTAAATGTCAGGCAGCTTATGCAGACTTCTCCCACCTGACATGGACTTGTGTGATGATAGCATCCTTTTGGAAGGATATTTTTTTCCACTCTGTCTCTTATGATTGAGTGACCAATCTCTGCTGACCCCCTTATGGCTTTATTGGGGTATGTTAAGCCATTACCACTGGGACTACGTTGTTTTAGTGCTATTGCTCTACTATTAGCCAAACGACAAATCTCCCTACGTTGGAGAACTCGTACCCTTCCCACGGTGTCAGCCTGGCTGAAAGACTTGTCCTTTTGTGACACTAATTCTGAATTGTATGCTTCTCTACAGCCAGTCACATCCAGGCCTAAAGATATTTTGAAACCACTGCGGAATTGTTTGTTGTCTATTGTTGACTCTACAGATGATGAAGCAATAGATTAAGTATGTCCTTTTTTGCTATTTATATTATTGGACATTTCTTTGCATTGTCCCATGGCACCTAATATTTTTCTTTATTGTAACCTACTTTGAGATATGTCATGTCTTTTACAGTGTTTTCTTGTCATATATGTCTCTTGTTTATCATATGCATTCTTTTCTTTTGTTGGGTAACCTGCTGTACCACATATGCAAGTATTATTTTTTATAAATCCGGTAATTGGCTTCACTGTATGTGTTTGTTGAAAAAATTATAAATAATATTATTTATTTCTTTTTTATAAAAAGAAAGAGCAGAAGGAGCGACACAATAGCGGCCTCACACAGAGACGAAGGAAGCAAACCCCTACGACGAGAGTTATTAAAGAGGGCCACAAGTTTGGGGAGAAGGACCGGAGCTTACGCTGCATAGAACTCTACAGGGAGACCATCGAGGCCTGGCACCTTCCCCCTAGTCATGCCCTTAAGGGCACCCTGGTTTTCCTGTTCGGTGATATCCACCCACAGCTGATCCGCCACCTCAGGACTAAGCACAACCAGCAAAGAATTAGCAGTATAAACTAACATGTTTTTATCACTTCCCCTGGGTTCTGCCGAATACAACTCCGTGTAGTGACATAGAAACGCCTCCCCAATCTCACTCTGAGTGAAGACGTCCCACCCCGAAGAGTCACGCAACTGAAGGATGGTATGCCCCTGGTTCTGTGCCTGAAGAAGCCATACCAACATCCTTCCAGACTTATCCCTATCAGCGTGTGCCCTGGCTACATACGACTTATAGTCAAAGCGCCACAGGCGTTCAATCAACTCTAACAATTTCTTCCGCGCCTCCAACACTTTCCGCCTCCCATCTGGGGTTCCCTCCAACTCACACAGGAGTTCATCAACCACTGCCTCCTGTTTCTGAACATCTGTGCGCAGTAGGGTCTGTACCCTCACTCTATTAGAGGTACAATAACCCCTAAGCACCTCTTTCATGTCTTCCCATTCAGCTCCCATTGACGAGGCCAAGCCCGCATTGTCCAGCCAGAAAGGGTGGGATGTTCACCCGGAAGGCTTTATCCTCTAACATCGCCTGATCTAATCGCCAAGTTGGGACCGTGGTTCTAGCTGAGGACCATTGAAAGGTGTAGAAGACGAGGGAATGATCAGAGTAAGTCTTCGCCAAGTATTCAGTTCCCGCCACTCTACCATATAATGTCAGACAGGAGTATAGTCCGTGAAGTCAGACCTCAGTCGTGTAAACCCGACCGGTAGGAGTACACATGAGAACATAGGTTGCATGTTCTCCAACAATTGACCAAACTCCACTAGACTGCCCACGAGAGCGCAAAGTCTGCTAGTTCAGTCACCGGTGCACTGCGCAGGGGAGATAAAACGGTATACCAAACAATGAAAGTCCCCCCCAACAATCCACTGATAAGGCACCATGAGCGACAAAAGAGGGGCCAAACCTGACAGAAATGCCAATTGATCAAAATTGGTCCACGACTGCCCTATGCAACTGAAAAGGAACCCCGTGCCGGACCCAAATAAAAGCACCATATGAAAAAGCCAAATAAATGGATAAGTGGTGGCATATAATTGGTCCGCCAGCGCCCTCAGAGGGCCCGGATTTCAGATTGAACAAAATGAGTTTCTTGGAAAAAATGCAATTTGAACCCCCTTCTATTTCAAATAAGTGAGGCCGTTATACCGCTTATTAGGGGAGGAGAGGCCCCACACATTCCATGTGAGCACCTTAACCTGCGCCACCATAGTTGGTAACCCACCAGTCAGGGGATGCAAACACCCCACTCACGCCCAGCACCACCAATACCACCCACTGCTCATCACTCCAAACAAATGATTTCCACTGCTGCACACATACCGCCTGCAAAAAATATAAAGATTAAACAACAAACAATAAAAAAAGCAACCAAGTCTCACCCCTGCACCCTCAGGACTTAGACACACAACAATCGTGTCCACACACCCCAGCACACAAGGCTCACCAAGAATCCAAACAAAGGTCAACGGGCCAACAAGTTCCATGACAGAAGAAGGCTACCAGAGAGTGGAGAGCCGTCAACTAAAGGAGAAGGAAGCAGCACACTGGCAAACCAGCAAAACAAGGGGACAAACCCTGCTAGCCCCCCCACCTGACTCCCCATCAGTCCTGCTCACATCTGGATTACACACAGGCAGAATGAACCACACAAGCAATCCGCACATCGATACAACAGTAGTAACAAACAAGAAGGATAACAAGATAACATAAGAGAACATTACCAGTGCAAATAGCATTAAACAATATCATCCAGTGACCCCGGGGTGACTCCCGCCAAGGTGTTCTCAAGCCCTGGAATAACTGAGTCACTATACACAGAGGCGGAGCTATGATGTTCCAGGGAAGGAAGTGGAGAAGAACCCTCACGGATTCCCAACGACGCAGCAGTCTCTACTGCTCTTGTTTGCTCCAACGCCACCAACGAGCCCCTCTATGCCTTGATTGTTGGCGATGTGGGTGCTGAGGCTGTTGCAACTCGGGCATCTCAGTGCGCACCGTACCCTTATCATACAGTTCAATCCAATCCTAGGCCGCAGGGGTGTCAGTAAAGAAGTGCACTCTGTCTTCAGCTTGAACTAGTAGTAGGGCGGTAAAAAGCAGAGAGTAAATCAATCCCAGTTCACACAACTTCCTTTTTACTGCTAGAAACTAAGCCCTCTGAGTCTGGATCTGGAGAGTCTAATCATGATACATCACATATTCCACAGCAAAAGGGTCATGCACACGTGCCTGTTGCAGGAGGTGATCCCTATCGCAAAAATACAATGTAATAATAATAGTAGCCATTGCAGTAGCACGAATATGTATCAGAAAGGTTGCTGTGCTTTCCCAAAATAGCATAGTGAAGGCACTCCCTGCATCCCTACAGCCCCCCCCCCCCTCCCGAGGCCTCAATTAGTCCAGCCCTGTCATGGGCCACAATGAGCATTTGTTATAAGTTTTCCCCAATATTGTATGGACAAAGCCCGTCGAAACTGAGAGACTTCAACTAGATGCATATATGATTGGGGAGATATATCTGGTAAGATCCTCCAGTGGCTCGCGATTAAATAGCTGGAATCCCGAGTGGTGCTCAGTGTCCTACATGCAGACAGGATGCAAACGGTGACTGGCCCTGATATTGCCTCCACATTCGCAGATTATTACGGTCTCCTATATGCTGAACACAGGCGTCTGCCACAGGAGGCCCAAGCTCCAGTTATTACTGATATGACCCAGACTTACTACTGAGGAACTGGAGACCCTGGTACATTCTGCAATACGCTGATGATATTGTTATAATGGACCAGGCAAAGTCTGGCCTCCAAAGAGCCTTGTGCACGCTCCACAAATACAACACAGCCAATGCTCTTAAAATTAACCAGGATAAGACCAAGGTCTTGATTTTCGGCCGTTGCAAGAAAAAGAAAAGTCTAACGTAGAACATTTGGCCCGCAAAGATTAAAACAACATCAAAATACAACTACCTGGGGGTCTGGTTTAGCGAGTCTTCCAGACCATCAGTCCACTTGGCTGCCTTGAAAAAGAGAGCTGGAGCAACAACATACAGCCTGACTCGACTTAACCAGTCCCTGAGTAGTCCTTCTGCCGAACCCATTCTGAAGGTGATTAAAGCTACCCTTCTTCCTGCCTTAAGTTACGGGCACCAGGCCTTTCCAGGCGCATGCTCGGCCAGTCTCGACCACGCCCAGGTTACCATCTATAAAAAAATCTTCCGTCTCCCGAATTACATCCACAGGGCAAGACTACGACTGGAGCTGGGCCTTCAAAGACAATCTATTTTCTGTGAGGCCGACACCCTGAAGTACTATATAAGGGCACTAAAAGCTGCAGATAACACGCTTAAAGCCCGGTTAAAAGAAACTCTTGCCAGCTCCGGGAATCCTTGGAACCGTCAAATTGTAAAAGCCATAAGAACGCTACATATTGACGAAACATCATTAACTGCAGACTCTATTCCATACACAGTCTGGAAAAGGGTTATCAACAAGCAGGTTAGACAAAATTCCTACCAGATGGACATTCGGGTCCTAAAAACATCAATTATCCTGCTCCCCTTGAACGACTCATACCTCCCTGGGGTACCTCAACCTTACCTTCTTGATAGTTTGAACGCAGGGGTCCGCAAAAATATAATGTTCATGCGTCTCCTAGGTCTGCGCTCCACTGCCTTCAACCGATGGGCTCCAACCAGTGAGCAGGGGGCTTGCAGACTGTGTATTTACAGGTCTGAATCATGGCTGCATCTTCTGTGCTGTTGTCCCGCCCTTGACGCTCCCAGAAGACTTCTCTTGAAACCTTTATATCTAAAAAGGGGCATCAGTACATGTTGGGAGGCATCTGCTCTCTGCTTTACTTCCCCAGATATTCAAGTGCTTGCAAGGTCCGGAAAATATGTGAGACTCTTGGACAATCTGCTTTCTCCCTCTCCTGCCCCCGCCCTACCAGCTCCTCCTCCCCAAAAACTTATCACAGACTATTTTTGCACTTTGCCCTAGTGTCTCTGTACCAAATCACTTTTTCCTTGGTTTTTGAAGCCTGTCACGTGATTACAACAGTAACTGCAAGTCTGCCTCTTCAGTAACATGTGTATGAATTGAAATTTGATGGTTTGCTTTGCTTCGCTTTTAATGTGGTAACAGTGCTACGATGACATTTTACTGCAATGGTTTTAATTAACTGTGCTAATTTAATTTAATAATTAAATGACCTTGGTACAACCAATGACCATTTAGGAGATCAGTGAGCCTCTGTCTGAGCTCAACACAGGAAAAACCCTGGGTCCTGATGGGTTCCCAATTGAATTTTGTGAATACTCTGGCGAGACAGCTCACCAATGTCCTGACTCAACTAGTCCACCAGGACCACTGTGGCTTTATCCTCCACCACAGTACATGGCATTGAATTAGGAGGGTCCATCTCGCTCTGAGCCTCTTCCGGACACTGAAATGCACCACAGCTCTAATGCTTCTCGACTTCGAGAAGACTTTTGTCTCGCTGGACTGGGCCTTCTTACAGGGCAAAACTGGGCATAGGCTCACTGTTCCAATCCTATGTCCGCATCTTATATGCCAAATTGCAGGCACAAGTGAGGGTAAACAGGGTGGTCTCCCCAAGATTGCAGATCCAACAGGGAACTAGACAGGGGTGCCCCCTACCCCCTTTCTCTTTGGTTTGGCATTGGAGCCCATGGTGACTTGGATAAGATGTGACACTCAGGTTTGGGGGTTTGATTGGGGAATGACGCTAGAAGATAGAGTAGTGCTTTATTCAGATGATGTTCTCCTATTTATGGCCTGTCCGGCAGAGACCAGAACTTGCCTAATAGGTATTTTGGACATCTTTGTGTCCGCATTAAGATTAAAGCTAAACTGGTGTAAAGCTCTTCTGGTTCCTCTGCAAGGAGATGGAGGAGATGAAGTTTGCCACCCAGACCTCTCCATCAAACACTTTGCGCTTCTGCTACCTGGGGATCTACATGACTTGGGAGCCTGACCTGGATTGGAACCTTAACCTTAGACCCCTGGCCCTTGCACTTCAGGAGGACAGATGGGCCAAACTTCTACTCAACCTGCTGGGTAGAGTGGCTCTGTATAAAATGATGGTCTTTCCACGCTTATTATAACCCCTCCAAAATGTTCCTTTTTCTATCCCGAAACACTGGTTTGACACCATCAGTCTAAGGCTTGTAAGTTTATATGGGCCAATAAGTCCCCCAGAATCTCCTTTGATAAATGCGTAAAGTCCACATTCGATGGAGGCTTGGCAATGGCTGATATTTCCCTCTATTACTGGGCTGTGCATGCCTTGGTGACGAACGCAGGGGTGCATGGGGGATGTGAGGACCCTGCGTTTAGAATGGATGTCTCACTGAATGGTCTTTATAACTTCACGGGTATGCTACATGGGACACTGATACCACAAGACCTTCCCAAAAGAACAGGGTATTGTTCCAGGCCTGGAGGGCGGCGCTGTGATGGACAATTTGGAACAGCAGGATGACAATGGAAAACCCCCTCTGGACAGGTAGATGGCCACACCGGATGTCGAGGCTGGAGGATTTCAAGGGTTGGGGCAGAAGAGAAGTGTCAAAGCTGGGTGATGTATGGGAGGGCAACCACATGAAATCCTTTCTCACCCTTCAAACAATTCTCTCTCCACAAATCTCAATTCTACTGTTACCTTCAGCTCAGACACTCCCTAGCAGGTCACTGGGAGGCCTTAGACACGCCACTGGACTATAACACCTTGGAAGTATGGATACTAACGAGCCCACTGGATGGGCAGGGGAATCTCACAGATATACAGAGCTCTGGTTAACTATGCACCCTGTTGTCTATCAGAGCTGTGTACACAGTAGGAGGGCTGGGGGGGGTACCCTCGATGAACGGTAATGGTGAGAAGCATGTACGGCACTACACACCCTGGCAATATCAGCCGGATTACACTTTATCCAACTGATTTTCTTGCACTGTACATATGATAGCTGTGGAAGGCGAAGAGACTCTCGGAACCCACATGCGCTAAATTGCGGGAGAGCATGGGTAATTTCTTCCACATAGTGTGGGGATGCCCTTCTATTTAGCAGTGCCCTTCTATTCAGAAATACTGGCTTGCCATCTTTCAAACACTTTCGGAGGTACTGGGTCAACAGATCGCGGCCTCACCAAAAGTGGCTTTACGGGGGATACTCGATGAGTTGGGAGGCCCCAGAGGTGAGCAATACCTGGTGGGACTCGGAACGTTATTAGCGAAAAGAGCAGTGGCGGCTGCCTCAGAACGGGGGTGGTGAGGCGGGGGTGGATTTCAAAAATAAAATAAACTTACCTTCTCCGCCGCACGCCACTCCTGCCGCCGCACGCCTCTCCTCCGTCTGCTGTGCTGGAAGCAACGGAAGCACTAAGGTTTCCGGACTCTCCCAGCCAATCGGGACGCTGCAGGAGCAGCGTCATGATTGGTCTGAGCGCCCTAGTTGGACGATCAGGCAGTGCCTGGGAAGGCTGGGCATGTACTCCACAGGGCTGTGCAAGACAGCCCAATGGAGAGCATGCCAAGTGCGTATGATGGTTTGGCTGGCCCTAGAGGGCCGGACAAACTGTCATGGGCACTTAGAGGAGTGCAAACCACTCCTTCCACGCTCTGGCATCACAAAGCCCAGCCCACCCCGACTCCCGCATAGAAAAATAAAATGATAATAACATCCTGTTATTATCATTTTCTTTTTCTTTTTTGCACTGCTGAAATAGCAGTGGGGTGACGCTCCTCCGCCTTAGCGGAGGAGCCGCCACTGGAAAAAAGAGATAGCAAAAAACTGGAAGAAGCCCAGCCCCCCATCCCCCCCACACCCCCCCACTGAGAGAATGGAGGGTGGGCATTGATCGCTTTGCAGAACTGAAGGAACCTATTTTCACAGCACGAAGGGTCCAAAAACATAAGCTATGGGGAAAATGGTGGTCCTATTAGAGGGTTTAGGCTTAAGGGGAGATGGGAAAGAATAGCTGTGCATAGGGATTTATGTGGTCTGTGATGAGGGGTCCCTGCGAGGACCTACAATGGATGTGTTTTAATTGTATGTTTTGGGAAGAGCCAATAAAATGTTCTTATAAAAAGAAATCCCAAAGATGTTACGTCGCACAGGATGTCAGCTAACTTGAGGACATTACTGATCGAGTTTGTAAGGGAGGCTTTGTCATTTTTAACCTCCAGCTGCTACAAACAAAAAAGGTGCAACCTTGAGTCAATGTAGGGTGTGTGAGAAAAGAGCTGGAAGGGATCATGCTGGCCTTCCTTGTGTACCATCATATTCTATATCCCACATTAAATTACAAAGCTGTCTCTATGCTAACATTAGCTGAATATCACCACTTGCAGAAATGCAACTATATTGCTGTATTGCCTATTTCAACAAGCATTGGCATAGCCAATAGGTCTCGCCTTTGGGGCCTTATAAATGTTTAGCCAGAGCTATTGACTTTGCCAATGTCTTTAAGCTGTGCTGTAGAGAAGTGTGGCTGGTGGTGGGAGAGGGCAGCGGGGCAGAGAGAGGTGAGGGAGATGTGAGGTAGAGAGAGAGAGAGGGAGAGGTGAGGCAGAGAGAGGGGTGAGGGGAGTGAAGTGGACAAGTATGAAGTGATCGTGAGGTAGATTGGTGGTGGGAGAGGGCTGCGGGGCAGAGAGAGATGAGGGAGATGTGAGGTAGAAAGAGAGAGGTGAGGCAGAGAGAGGGGTGAGGGGAGTGAAGTGGACAAGTATGAAATTATCTTGAGGTAGAATGTTAGGAGGAGGGAGAGGGCTGTGGGGCACAGACAGGTGATGCATTGAGGCAGATGTGAGGCAGAGAGAGAGGTGAGGGGGGAGTGAAGTGGTCAAGTATGAAGTGATCGTGAGGTAGATTGGTGGTGGGAGAGGGCTGCGGGGCAGAGAGGTGAGGGAGATGCGAGGTAGAGAGAGGGAAAGGTGAGGCAGAGAGAGGGGTGAGGGGAGTGAAGTGGTCAAGTATGAAGTGATCGCGAGGTAGATTGGTGGTGGGAGAGGGCTGCGGGGCAGAAAGAGGTGAGGGAGATGTGAGGTAGAGAGAGAGAGAGGTGAGGCAGAGAGAGGGGTGAGGGGAGTGAAGTGGACAAGTATGAAGTAATCTTGAGGTAGATTGTTAGGAGGTGGGAGAGGGCTGTGGGTCAGAGACAGGTGACGCCTTGAGGCAGATGTGAGGCAGAGAGAGGTGAGGGGGAGTGAAGTGGTCAAGTATGAAGTGATCGTGAGGTAGATTGGTGGTGGGAGAGGGCTGTGGGGCAGAGAGAGGTGAGGGAGATGTGAGGTAGAGAGAGAGAGAGAGGGAGAGGTGAGGCAGAGAGAGGGGTGAGGGGAGTGAAGTGGACAAGTATGAAGTGATCGTGAGGTAGATTGTTAGGAGGTGGTAGAGGGCTGTGGGGCAGAGACAGGTGGTGATGCCTTGAGGCAGATGTGAGGCAGAGAGAGGTGAGGGGGATGAAGTGGTCAAGTATGAAGTGATCGTGAGGTAGATTGGTGGTGGGAGAGGGCTGCGGGGCAGAGAGGTGAGGGAGATGTGAGGTAGAGAGAGAGGGAGAGGTGAGGCAGAGAGAGGGGTGAGGGGAGTGAAGTGGACAAGTATGAAGTAATCTTGAGGTAGATTGTTAGGAGGTGGGAGAGGGCTGCGGGGCAGAGACAGGTGACGCATTGAGACAGATGTGAGGGAGAGAGAGAGAGAGGGAGATGTGAGGCAGAGAGAGGGAGAGGGGTGAGGGGTGAGGGGTGAGGGGAGTGGTGAGGTTGATAAATCGGTAGAGGGAAGTGCGGTAGTAGAGACAAGGACCGAGAGATGGAGGTGACGTCAGTATGCAGATGGGGCTGAGTGAGAATTGAAGGAACTGGACATACAGGGAAGACGGATGGAAAAAGGCCAGAGAGAGGCGGCACTGCGAGTATATGAAGTACAGGAAGAGAGAGATGACGGTGACTGTGTTGTACTGGTTGTACCGAGAGAGGGGTGAGGTAGCCAAAGCTACTTGGAGGGCTGAGATCGAGAGAAGATGAAGGTGAATAGAGCTGTAGAGAAAGTCAGAAAGCGGGTAAGAGAGAAGAGTAAAGTGCAAGAGATCCGATGAAGTAAGAAAAGAGACTTGACACAGGAAGATTACATTGCAATTACCTCCCCCAGCTGCCTGAGTGCAAGGGTTGAGGCTGGGTCGGCCAGGCGTGCCCCCTAAGAGCCAGGTTTGACAACATTTGAGGCAGTGCAAAGTGACTCAAAATAATGCAAACCCGCACAAAGTGTCGATTTGGGATTAATGTTCCAATGCAAGGGTTGATTTGCACTGGAAAGTTATTATATTGCAGAGCAGCAGTAAGAACAAGACGTGCGGCCGCGAGACGCGCTCTGTGGTGGGGGGAGGGGGAGGAGCATTGAAGCGCGCGCTTGGGAGAGCAAGTGAGAGGAAAGCCAGATGGCGCCTGATCGAGCGATGCGAGGAATGCGAGGTACTGTGCGCGTAACCGCACACTCTAGGCCACACAAAAAGCTGTGGTCGGCTTTTTAAAGCCCACTCACTAAATGTCTCGCCAGAGCAGCGCATGCGCTGGCTCAGGCGAGACCTAAAAATCAGTTGATGTCATTTGTTAACATATGTAGTGCTGACGCACACTGCCCTACTTTGCACGCTGATCCTCGGGGGCAAAGTTGGTATCAGTACCAGCCATAAAAAAAGCTTCATGGGGTGGAAGAAGCTTTATAGCTTGTGCAGCAAAAGCCTGGAATGATCTTCCCTTCTACTTGAGAAACTCCACTGATTTGCTACTTTTTAGGAAGCAACTGAAAACATGGCTTTTTAATCTACAACTTGTTTTTATATCTTAATGCCCAGAGGAAACCAGTTAGCGCCAGGACACCCTTGGGTAACCGTTTGCGCTTTAGAAATACCAATAACATAACATAACATATTCTGCAGTACCCGCCATGCATGGCAAAATGCAGCAAGAACATCCTGGTAAAATGCCAGATATATTTATAATTCTGCGTTAACCTTTAAAATACAGGAAGATAACTCACTAGCTGGTTACCATGCGAACCACCTGTGGATGCCAAAAGCTAATAACCCAAATACTTTTAGTAATTTATTAAACATTAACGCCTAGGTAAGCAAGCTGTTTCCAGTAAACTCTCTGATGAACTCTTCCGCAGATGTTGAGAGGCCCTTTAAAAGGTGAACACTACGGGAATAAAGCGGTGCGTTCTTTTCTAAAAAGCCCCTCCTCCAGGCATTGGGTGTCACCTGTTTCGGTGCAGGGAGCAATGCATTTTCTACAGCTGGAAAGATGAAGGAAATAGAGCGTTTCAACCACAGAATTCCCAAATCGTGGTAACAGTAAATGAGGGTTGTATGTGATTCCACAGAAAAATTAATTCTTAGAATACTAATTCAGAGAAACCATTTCACCCAAACTTTTTAATCGAAATTTTCAAGATGAATGGCATTTGCTATTTGCTAGAAACCAATTCAGAGAATATTTTTTTTTCAAAATTGTCTTTTACTGATTGTTTTGGTGTACATTCCATTATTCTTGAAAATGGGTTCTCTTGTTTGTATTATGAGGTTTGCATTGATATATTTTCCTTCCTTTCCCATGTCCAATATCGGGGACATAATTATTGGTCTACAAAATTATATAGTAGCAAGAATATTATGACTACCAAAATACCATGAAGGTAAGTCTCTACAGGATACAGGTAAGTATGGCCTTAATATTCGTAACTCCACATCTACGTACCTTGAAGATATATTATATATATATATATATATATATATATATATATTCACTGAAAAAACCATAGGTTTCAGGCACGTTATAGTTAGAAATTAGCATTTAAAAAACCTTTGAAATTCACTGAAAAAACCATAGGTTTCAGGCACGTTATAGTTAGAAATTAGCATTTAAAAAAACCTTAGAAATTCACTGAAAAAACCACAGGTTTCAGTGACGTTATAGTTAGATGGACATTTCACTCGTACAAAACCAGAGAAATTCGGCCGTTATTGTTAGTTCAGCTATGCACTGCTGATGACGTCACATATTACATCATTCATGACATGGTCAGTGACATCACTGATGACATCACTGATGACATCTCAAATGACATAACTGATGACATCACTGATGACATCATCCAGTGAATGTGTGTTTCAGTAAAGTTTAAATATGTTTTATATATATGCCAACATGTATTGAAGAATGAGTGGGTGTATTAGTGTCATGATGGAGGATTCAGTAGGTGCGTGACTGTATAAGTGAGTGAATAAATGAGTTTTAGTGAATGCATGGGTTAGTGACTTAATTGTGTGAATGTCTGTATCAGTGTGTCTGTTGTTGTGTAAGCTGCTGCATGGGTTGGTGAGTAGCTACATGAGTGTCTATATCGGTTATTGATTGGTTGCCTGAGTATTTGTATGGGTGCCTGAGTGTTTGTGTGGGTGGGTGGGTGGTGTGTGACTTTGTGCATAGATGTGTAAGTGGGTGATTCACTGGGTGTATGTGTTCAAGAGTGTGTCTGTGAAGGGCTGTATGAGTGAGTGAGTGTGCGTATGGCTGTGTTGGTGAGTGAATGGATATCTCAGTGGTATATGTGTGAGTAACTACATATGTGAAAGGCAGTATATGTGAGTGTTGGAGTTTATAAATGACTAAATGTGAGAGTGAGTGATAGTGAGAGTGGCTGTATGGATGAGTGTGTGCTTGTGTCAGTGATTGTATAAGAGAGTAAGTATCTGTTAGTATCTGTATGAATAGGTGAGGTGGTTTGTGTATAACTGTATAGGTGAGTAAATGGGAGTGTGATTGATTCTTTACATGACTGACTAGGTGTGTAAGTAACTGTATGGGTGAGTGGCGGTGTGTGATTGTCTTTATAGTGCTGTTTTGATGAGTGACTGCATGTATGAGTGACTGTATGGGTGAATGAGTGGATGTGTGTGTAGACCTAGGAATCAGGGAGTGGGTATGTAGTAGCTGGTGTAGGTGTATCTATAGTTTTGAAAATGGTAGTTTGTATTTTAGAGTGGGTGTATGAAAGGTTATATTAGGGTATGAGGAGGTGCATCAGATTATCACGTGGATGATGCCATCAGTGATGTCATTTGAGATGTCATCAGTGATGTCACTGACCATGTCATGAATGATGTAATATGTGACGTCGTCAGCAGTGCATTGCGGGGGCGCGAGTTATAGTTAGCTGAACTAACTATAACGGCCGAATTTCTCTGGTTTTGTACAAGTGAAATGTCCAACTAACTATAACGTCCCTGAAACCTGTGGTTTTTTCAGTGAATTTTAAGGTTTTTTAAATGCTAATTTCTAACTATAACGTGCCTGAAACCTATGGTTTTTTCAGTGAATTTCTAAGGTTTTGTAAATGTTAATTTCTAACTATAACGTTCCTGAAACCTATGGTTTTTTCAATGAATTTCAAAGGTTTTTTTTAAATGCTAATTTCTAACTATAACGTGCCTGAAACTTATGGTTTTTTCAGTGAATTTCAAAGGTTTTTTAAAGCTAATTTCTAAGTATAATGTTTATGAAACTTGTCTTTTTTTTAGTAAATTGCTAAGTATTTTTTAGTGATATTTTGTAACTGTAATATCCTATAAATATTTTTTCTTATTTTTTTAAAATTATGTAATGTCTTGTGTTTTCTAAAATATAATGTATTTTTGGGGGGAAAAAAGGTGGAGTTGCGTACCCATTGTGTACCTATCTCGGTGGGTGCGCGGATTCACGGTTGGTATGCGACTGGTGCGCGGTGCCGAGCCACGCGTAACGTGATATACGTATGGGGGTCGCGCCGGGTGCGCGATTTTCATAATTATTGTAATGTGTTAAAACTATGTGTATATAATTGTAATATGTATGTTAGAGTAATACATTATCTAAACTAATTATAAAAATCATATATTTGTATTTGCATTGAAGTTATATGATTCTTAAATATAGTTTGCGGAAGTCGCATTGTGTGCGCGTTTGGTATGCGACGGGTGCGTGGTGCCTGGCCCCGCGTAACGTCATATATGTATGGGGTCGTGTCGTGTGCCCGTTTGGTGTGTGACGGGTGCGCGGTGCCGGGCCCCGCGTAACGTCATATACGTATGGGGTCACACCGGGTGCGCGACCCCCGTTTTTTTTTTTTTAAACTATATGTATATTACTTTAATGTGTATATGAGAGCAAGAGATTATGTAAACTAATTATAAAAGTCATATACTTGTAGTTACAATAAAGTTATTTTATTGTTTAATATATCTTCGCGGAGTCGCGACGCGTGCGTGCTGGTTGCGCGCCGGGTGCACGACCCCCATGTGACTTTAAAACAAGGGGGCATATTAGCAAGCGATTTATCGCCGCTTTAGCGGCACTTTTTGCCGCTAAAGCGGCGATAAATCTATCGCCCTATCAGCAAGCTGTCGCTAACAGCAGTTAGCGACAACTTTCTGACGAAGGCGATCGGTTTGGGTGCCGCTTTGCATGTCAGCGATGTTTATCGCTAATGACATGCAAAGTAGGCGTTCCGACCAACATACCCTGTAAACAGACGCTAACAGGCCTATCACCTATTAGCAAGGAGTCCCTGACCCCGGTTAGCGACGTGAAAAGTCGCGCTAACCGGGGCCATCGCCATTTTTTTATCACCTGCTATTTTCCTGACTTAGCCATACATTACATGGGGGGTGGATTATGCTGATACGACCACAGGGTCGTATCAGCAAGGTTTTCCACCTCCCCCATGCAACATCGCTGGTTTTGTCGCGATGTTGGCCCTTCCCTCCCGCTATCGCTGGAATATTTATCGCCATAGCGCTAAAGGTCGCTAATACAGCGTTAGCGTGGCGATATATTCCAGCGATAGCCGGCGATAAAATTAATCACGCTAAGCAGGGTTAGCGATGATTATCACCTCTTTTTGCTAATATGCCCCAAAGTATTTTATTGGTGGACAAGGTTTTCCATTCTAGCAGTTGAAGGACCCCACCCATTTTTCTCATTCTGTCTACAGCTTCACTGGAGACACACCTGCTGTGTTTTTTCAGCTAGTGAGTGAATTTTTTGGGTGTTTGCTGAAAAATTCTACAATGGCTTCTTCAACTCCTGTTGCAGATCTTCCTTCAGATGATGAAGAGTTTGACCAACCTCTAAAAAAAAGGAAGGAATCTATTGTCTGGAAGTTTTTCACCATTCCAGATGGTGAAAAAAAGGTGAATGCTAGAAAGGTGAGCTGTACACTTTGTCCAAGAATTTTATCAAGAGGAAGCGATAAGAAGTATTCGTGTGGAACATCAAGTATGTTTAAACATCTTCAAACAATCCACCCGAAACATGTGGCACGTGAACAGCTCAAACGTGCACAAGAAGCCATGCAGGAAGGTGACCAGGGAGCTGCTCCCAGCACTTCTGGAGCCTCAAGCTCCTCATCTCGAGGACCGGACATTTGTCCCGAGTTTGCAACCCTTGAACAACATTGCATGAAATGCAAGACTGTATTGTGTTGTGGGGAGAAGTCGGTTGATGCTGTTTGATCTGCAGCAAGAAACCATCATTGCTAATTTTTTGATTTTTGTGTTGGAATGACTATTTAATTCCAAAAGTTAACAGTTTTCTCTGTTGTTTTTTGTTTTTTCAAAAAACACCCAAAAAATTCACAAAATTGTTTTAAAAACACACAAAAAATTAAAAAACAAAAAAGAAGAAAAAAAGAGTTCTTTTCAGAACTACCTTATCCGGTTAAAAAAGAAAAATAACTGCATGCTAATGCCTGGGTTATTGCATGAGTATATGTGTACAGCTTGATTGATTCAAACAGTGCATTGGTAGTGCATGGGTGATTGTATGAGTGCATGACTAGTGCCTGCATGATTGCACGAGTGTATCTGTAATGCCTGAGTTATTGCATGAGTGGATGGATAATGCCTGGGTGATTGCATTAGTATATAAGTAGTGGTTGGGTGATTGGAAGAGTGTATCGGTAGTGATTGGGTGATTGCATAAGTGCATCAGTAGTGTCTGGGTTATTGCATGAGTACATAGGTAGTGGTTGAGTGATTGAAAGAGTGCATGGGTAGGGCCAGGGTGATTGTATGAGTGCATCAGTAGTACATAGGTGCTTGTATGAGTGCATGGGTAGTGCCTGGGTGATTGAAAGAGTGCATGGGTAGTGCTTGGGTGATTGAAAGAGTACATGGGTAGTCCCTGGGTAATTTGAGGATTGCATGAGTAGTGCATGAGTGATTGGAGTAGTGTATAAGTAGTGCCTGGGTGATTTCATGAGTGCTTGGGTAGTGGCAGAGTGATTTCATGAGTGCTTGGATACTAATTAGGTGATTGGAGAATTGTATGGGTACTGCATGTGTGATTGCATCAGTGCATGGGTAATGCTTGGGTTATTGCATGAGTACATGGGTAGTGCTTGGGAGATTGGGACAGTGTATGGGTGAATTCATAAGTGGTTGGGTAGTGGCGGAGTGATTTCATGAGTGCTTGGGTAGTGGCGGAGTGATTTCATAAGTGCTTGGATACTAATTGGGTGATTAGAGAATTGTATGGGTACTGCATAAGTGATTGCATCAGTGCATGGGTAATGCTTGGGTTATTGCATGAGTACATGGGTAGGGCTTGGGAGATTGGGACAGTGTATGGGTAGTGCCTGGGTGATTTCATAAGTGCTTGGGTAGTTGTGGAGTGATTTCATGAGTGCTTGGGTAGAGGCGGAGTGATTTCATGAGTGCTTGGATACTAATTGGGTGATTGGAGAATTGTATGGGTACTGTATGTGTGATTACATCAATGCATGGGTAATGCTTAGGTTATTACATGAGTACATGAGTAGTGCTTAGGAGATTGGGACAGTGTATGAGTAGTGCCTAGGTGATTTTATAAGAGCTTGGGTAGTTCTAGAGTGAATTAATGAGTGCTTGGATACTAACTGGGTGATTGGAGAATTGCATGGGTCCTGCATGTGTGATTGCATATGTGAATGGGTAATGCTTGGGTTATTGCATGAGTACATGGGTAGTGCTCGAGTGATTGGGAGAGTGCATGGGTAGTGGCTGAGTGATTTCATAAGTGGTTGGGTAGTGGCGGAGTGATTTCATGAGTGCTTGGATACTAACTGGGTGATTGGAGAATTACATGGGTACTGCATGTGTGATTGTAGCAGTGGATGGATATTACTTGGGTTATTGCATGAGTATATGGGTAGTGCTTGGGTGATTAGGACAGAGCATGGTTAGTGCCTGGGTCATTGCATGAGTACATGGGTACTGAGTGGATGATTTGAATACTGCAAGGAGAGTGCATGGTGAATTTGTAAGTGCTTGGGTATTGGCGGAGTGATTGGATAAGTACATGGTACTGGCTGGGTGATTGGAGGAGTGCACGGGGAGTGACAGGGTGATTGCAGAACTGCATGGGTACTACCTGGGTAATTGAAGGTGTGAATCAGCAGTGTCTAGGCGGTTAGAGGATTGTATGGGTAGTGCACAGGTGATTGTAGCAGTGCATGGTTACTGCCTGGGTCATTGCATGTGGACATGGGTACTAACTGGATGATTAGAGTACTGCAAGGAGAGTGCATGGTGAATTTATAACTGCTTGGGTACTGGCGGAGTGATTGGATAAGTACATGGTCCTGGCTGGGTGTTTGGAGTAGTGCATGGGTAGTGACAGGGTGATTGCTGGAGTGCATGGGTACTACCTGGGTAATTGAAGGAGTGAATCAGTAGTGTGTAGGTGGTTAGAGGACTGCTTGGGTAGTGCTCAGGAGATTGTAGCAGTGCATGTGTTAGTGCCTGGGTCATTGCATGAGTACATGGATAGTGACTGGATGATTAGAGTACTGCAAGGAGAGTGCATGGTGAATTTACAACTGCTTGGGAATTGGCGAAGTGATTGGATAAGAACATGGTGCTGGCTGGGTGATTGCAGCAGTGCATGGGTAGTGACAGGGTGATTGTTGGACTGCATGGGTACTACCTGGGTAATTGAAGGAGTGAATGAGTAGTGTCTACGTGATTAGAGGACTGCATGGGTAGTGCACAGGTGATTGTAGCAGTGCATGTGTTAGTGCCTGGGTCATTGCATGAGTACATGGGTAGTGATTGGATGATTAGAGTACTGCAAGGAGAGTGCATGGCGAATTTATAAGTGCTTGAGTTTTGGCGGAGTGATTGGATTAGTACATGGTACTGGATGGATAATTGGAGGACTGCATGGGGAGTGACAGGGTGAATGCTGGACTGCATGGGTACTACCTGGATAATTTAAGGTGTGAATGAGTAGTGTCTAGGTGGTTAGAGGACTGTATGGGTAGTGCACAGGTGAATGTAGTACTGCATGGGTAGTGCTTGGGTTACTTTATCTTACCTTTTTTTATAGTAGATATGAAAGTCATCATCATCATCATCAAATAACTTTATTCGGTTATTTGTTCAAAAACCATCAAAGTGTACAAAAAGTAAAAATATTTATCTATTTACAGTCTAAAAATATAAAAACGGGTACATTTCCAAATCACAAGTAAAAAGAGAGCTATAGGATTGATCAGCCAAACATACATCGGAATACACGAAAAAAACAACTGTAGTACAGGCTTCCTACTGGGTGCCATACTGCTTGCAAATTCATTAAAAAGGAGGAAGCGTTCCTTCAGTACGCAATACATAAAATACATATACAACATAAGACAGTTAATATTGTAGTGCAAGCTATGATAAAAGCTTCTGTCGGATTATCCAGAGGGCAAATAAAAAGTGGCTAACAGCAAAAACTATCGGCCCAGAAACGTCCGCTTTTAGAATTCTATACGCAATCTGATGCTGCCTAGCTCCTGAGTTCAGGCAAATTGGTCTTATCCACCTCCTATGTATCTGTTGATATCTAGGACAAAAAAACAAAACATGTTCTTCAGTTTCTTTAACTTCAGTACAGGCAGGACAGGAATCTAATAATAAACCAACCGCCTCCTTTCCAGGAAATTTTAGGAGCAGATTGCCGTATCTGAATCTAACATATAAACTTTTAGCAAGAGGGGGCGAGATTTGGTCCAGGAAGGGTTCGAATTGTGAGCATGATTTTATAGCTAAAAATTTAGATGTTAACTGACCACTAGTTAAATTATTAATATAGTGATCTCCCACCACCTCCCAGTATCTGACTTTTAATCTCAGTAAATCACCTCTTGTAGCCCTATCTGGATGTTCCCACAGATCCAACATATTCATTGACTTGCACCAATCTGCGATATGTTTAAACCATGGTAATTGTTTTGCACCACTAATCATCATAACCTCCCGTAGAGAGTTTCGATAATCAATAAATTGGGGGGTTATCCATAGACGCAACCAGTAGATTAAGGGTTTCAGGGCAGCCAAATCACCAATTCTCTTCAACCCGAGATCGCAAAAAAGGGGAATTAGAGGAGTTGTGATAGGTACCGAAATGAGGGACCTAACAAAGATGTTTTCGCAAATCGTTAACTTATTAACAGTAGTATAGCCCCAGATCTCGGCTCCGTACAGGGCTCCGCTTTGGGCTTTTGCACGATAGATTTCCAATGCTGGGGATAGGGGTTGGGTGTAAGATTGTTTGTGGAATCTTAGTATAGATTTAGATCTTTGACATAGGGTTAGGTAACTCTTGTTTAACTGGTATTCCCAATTGAGTGACTCATTCAGACCTATGCCTAGGTAATCAAAGTTTTTTACCCGTTCGAGGGGTTCGCATGTAATCTTGATCTCCCGTAGGCCTCCCCGTACTTTCCCAAACACCATATATTTTGTCTTGGAGGTGTTAAGTTCCAATCTCCTGTCCCTGCAAAATTCTAAAAATCTATCCAATAAGATTTGCAAACCCATAGGTGTTTTAGATATTAATAGGGAGTCGTCTGCGAAAAGCAGGATAGGGACTTTCTCACCGTTCAAGGAGGGTGCATCATTCCTACAGCCCATTAAACGACTCGCCACATCATTAATGAACAGAGAAAACAACGTGGGGAGAGAACACACCCCTGTCGCACCCCTTGCTGTATCGGTATCTTCTCTGTGAGTTCGCCATTTTTCCCCCATCTGACCTGGGCGTAATTATCCATGTGGAGTCTGGCTATCACTGTTACCAAATCCGCTGGAGCACCTAGGTCGAGCATGGTCTTCCATAACAAGTCACGCGGTACTAGATCAAACGCAGCTCGCAGAGCCACAAATGCTACATAGAGCTTCCATTTCCTGAGTAGCACATATTTCCATGTTAGTAAAGTGAATCTGAAAGCTTGGTCGCATGTGCTTATTTTGGAACGAAAGCCCGCCTGGTATGTGGACAATATCATGTGATCGTCCATCCAGCCTTGAAGTTTATCTAAAACTTGCCTAGCAAAAATCTTTTGTAGATTGTCTATCAGGCTGATGGGTCTATAATTGGAGGGGATAGCGGCATCGCCCTTTTTAGGTCTCGCCTGAGCCAGCGCATGCGCTGCTCTGCGAGACATTTAGTAAGTGTGCTTTTCAAAGTGCTGCCAGAGGCTTTTGCTGGCTACCAGCTTGCGTTCACGCGAGCGTTCACGCGTGCAGCCGCCAGCTTTCAGCGCCCGATCAGGCACCATCTGGCTTTCCTCTCACTTGATTGCTTTCTCAACGCTCCTCCGCCCCTCCCCCGCCGCGTCTCGCGTTAATTGCAAACATATGTGCAAACGCGCTGCTTTCAATTTCGCTCACGCACGCACCACTTTTGAAGCCGGGCTTGTCTTTTTTTTTTCTTTTAACTAGATCATGCGTTGCCTGTGGGGAGCAGCCGGGTTCTTGAACATAAAATCAATTGTGCCATTTTTAAATTGATGATTTCACTATTCATTGAGTCATTTCCGCTTTGTGAGGTATACTAATTGCCCCATTCATGCTTATATATTTCAACATACTTATTTAATACATATTACTCGTAAGTAATTGACACATGTCTGCCTATCTCACCCGAGAAGCATTAGGGGAGATTGTGATACCAGGAGCCATCGCAATCTACTAACATCCATTCTGAATTCCGTTATTACTCGGAAAAAGCAGCAACGGTTGCGATCGTCAGAGTTTCACTTTAGCTCTCGATTTTCACTTGTGATTGTTAAAACTGCGCTTTCTGAAAACACGCTATTTAATTATGTGCCAAGGTACCAATTTGTTTGCCACTCAACTGCGGACAGGATGGGCTGAGTATAACTGAATACAAATGCCATTTGTGGCTAAAAAAAATGTACAAGCGTCCCCACCATGACAAAAAGACACCCTTAAACAAAGCAACACAGATTTGAATTTCTAACTAGAAGTAAACCATTCATTCCTTAATGCAGGGTTGTTTCGGAGTGTGAGCAGTTTTCATTACTTTAAATTCAATCCACTAGGCGGCAGCATGGTCTTAGCAATCACACCTCAATATTATGGAATGCCGTACGTGTTCACAAACAACCGAAGTTATTTGGTCCTGTCTTTTTTTAAAGATGGGTCTTTATTGAAATAATAAAAAAAACACATAAGGGGAAATAAAGTAACCACAAATGGGACAAAGAAATAAATCCAGCCTGGAGAAATGAATTCTACCATTTGAATACAAGAAATTCCATTCCCTCGGTAACAAGCATTGGCATAGCCAATAGGTCTCGCCTTTGGGACCTTATAAGTATTTAGTTATGCAGCACAATATCCTTGGTGCAACAACATCAACTGTTGCATGGCTAAACACTTATAAGGTCCTAAAGGCGAGACCTATTGGCTATGCCAATGCTTGTTGTAGATGGTAATTATCTCGGCTCCCCTCCAGGTTTCTGGAATATCCCCACCAGCCACTATGCAGTTAGACAAGAGATTTATGTACGGGGCCCATATCATAGGTTCTGATTTGTACAAATCACCTGGTATCACGTCAGGGCCAGGGGCTTTACCTGCCTTTAATCTACTGATCGCTGACAGGGTGTCTTCTAGGCTGAAAGCCAATGCTGTGTTGTTTGTATTCACCACAGGGGCAATAATTACTGGATTTTGTTCCACCCTGGGAGTATTTAAACTGCCCTAATCCTCCGTTCTGGAATATAGTTTTGAAAAATGGTCCACCCAAGTCTCCGGCTGAATATGATAACTAAGAGTGGAAACATTCTCCAAGCTCCCCTTTGAGACGATATGCCAAAAAAGGCGACTATCTCTGCATTGAGCAGCTAGGACCAGATCTTGCCAATTTTTGTCAGCAAAGTCTTGCTTTGCTTTACTTAGCGCTGCTTTATAACTGTTACGAGCCAAGATTACTTTGGCTCTAGAGCGCTCTCTAACTGCTAATTGCAGAACCTTCTTGGCTCTCTTACATTCGTTATTGAACCACTTATTTTCCCCTGTGCTGGCAGGCCTTCTACCAGAACTATTTTTGGTAAAAACAGTTTGTAAAACTTCAAAAAACTCGTGGTGCACCGATTCAATATGCAGTAGTTCGGGGGGGTTGTATACTTCCCACACTACTGCACAGGTCAGATATGAAAGTTATTGAAACAATTTTTTCAGTTCTTTTTTTATAATCTAAATTTAAAAAAGTTTCAAACTTTAGAATTTGGGTCTGTAAAAGAGAAGAAAAAATACAGTTACAACATATAATATTATAGTTTTAAGAACACAACATAATTTTACAATTACATAACATATTCAGTTTGCCTTTTTTGCTATTTTCAGATTCTATTGAATTTCACCATACACAGTGATTTCAATGTTGATCATCATGTAACAGCGGGTAAAAAAATACAATCAATAAGATTGTATAAAAAAACAAATCTGTGTTCAAAATATTTACAACAAACTCAACTATCTGTGTACTTTTCCTAAAATAAACACCCTCAATAACATTGCATATAATACAAAGATCAAATATATGAAATGCTTCTTTCTAAAACAATTTTCTAAATACAATATCAAAGAACAGAAACGATAATTGAATCAGCAATTCTTGATATCTTCCCTATAGGCTGAATGATGTTTTCGAAATCATTTGCATTGAGAATATCCAAAATAAACTTCTTAATGTTTTCGAAATCATTTGCATTGAGAATATCAAAATAAACTTCTTAATTCATATTGACATCTTCCCAATAGGCCGAATGATGTTTCTGAAATCGTTTGTATTGAAAATATCCAAAATAATCTCATTAATTCATGTTGACATCTTCCCAATAGGTCGAATGATGTTCTCAGAACTTTGGCATAAAAAAAATATTAGGTATGAATTTGGTAATTCATTAGGCAACCAATATTTGAATAGCAAATGGGCATCATTACAATGTGTCCATCCTTTATTGCACTTTAAATACACAGTATAGTGTCCAGATGTTGTAGAAGGTCCATCATGGAAAATAATTGCCACTGCTTTGAAAGTTGTTCCTGAAATTGACAGTTGACTTGCCACAACATTTTTTATTTTAGTTTCCAATTTTCTTCCATCTGCACTACAACGTTGTATCATTAAAATGACATGTTGTCCAAATCTTTCTATAAATAATGTTGATAACATTTCAGATTTGCAGTGACTACATTCCATATTTTGATTAGCTGATTTTACTAATTTGTTAAAAGACACTGTTTTACAATCTGGTATTGTCAAATATATGAATCTTTAAGTGTCTAATTTAGTGGTAGAAGTAAATGTACAATCTTCACATTCATGATCCCATCTGTAACGAAGTCCAAACAAATTTTCAATTTGTATTCCTTCATCTTCCAATACTGCAAGCATAAACATAAGAAATTCTTGAGCATCTTGCTGTACATTAAGTGTAAATTGTGAAGAACCAGAACATATATCCAGAAGATTCCGAATGCCAGAAACACTTTGGATTTTAGTTTTATCAGTTGTCAAGTTTTCAAAAATAGAATGCAACAAAGAACAAAACCTTTTTTCTCGATTCTCCATAATTTGTTGTTGGAGATTTTCTAGAAAAAATACAACGTTCACAACTACATTAGCATAGCAGTTGATACCTGAACTATTTTCTAACTGATATCCTACAATATCTTCAACATTGTCCATTTTTTTTTGTTTGGAACCTCAACATTCTCTTGATTTTTTTACTTCTTTCCAACCTCACTACAGAGTTTCTCATATGTTCGTTTTCGACATACTACTCGCTTTTCATATACAGGATATTCACCTAAGTTGGGAGCATACAGTCTTCTTAACCGATTATACTCTCTTACACAATTTGCATCTGCACTAATCTTTCTCTCATCAAAATCAATCAAATACAATCCAGATAAAGTTCTGACTCGGGACAATGTAACATATGCCATTCCCTCTTTAAACACGGTACTTCCAATGTTTACCAAAGCACTGTCTACACTTAAACCTTGAGATTTATGAATGGTCACCGCATATGCTAAAGTAAGAGGAAACTGTTTTCGACGAACACACAAGTCTTTAACAAGCAAAAAACGAACAGAACAACATCCAATCTGTTTTACCTCTTCAATCTGATCAAATTTAATCTTCAAAAATTCAATTCTATCTCTATTTTGATTTTTAACAAAATCAACAACTTTTCCCATTGCTCCATTTACCAAACCTTTTTCCACATCCAAATTACGCCGTAAAATTACCCGACAGTTTTCACATACATATACATTCTTTTCTAAACCAGCAGTCTTAGATATAGATTTTTCCAATTTTGTTTTTAATTTTTCTGTCAAAATAATAGTAATTCCTTTGTGCTCTATTTTTTTTTATCAATGGCTTCCATTTTTATTATTTGTTGTTTTTCCAGCTTTAAAAGTTCTTCATTGAATGTAGAACACTCTCGCAGTGTTGGCATTAGGCAGATTATAGATTTCTTTTCTCCAATTTTTTTGTATATTATTTCCGGAGCAACATTTTCATTTGGAAACAAGTTTGTAAGTAGCTGACTTTCCAAAGCTTCTTTACCATGTTCTGTCAATACACCAATTCTTATATCTTGGAGAATGCTTCCATAATCTTCATCACTTGCCTGTCGCATATTTTTAATAAGTTCTTTGTATTCAAAATATGACCAAATGTTTACATTTCTAATACTTCCCAAAGATTTTCTGGTGTCTTCATGCACAAGTGTTTTAAAAACTGGTTGCCCTTTTACAGGAGTAAGTTGCAGTAGATCGCCGAAAACCATCACATGTTTTCCTCCAAATAACACATCATATTCTGTTTTTAAAATTTGCTGCATTCTTAAATGTACAAAGGCAAGCATTAAGTTTGAGACCATGCTCACCTCATCAATGATCAGAAGTTTCATTTTCTTTAGTACTCTTGAAACTTCCAAACAAGCTTCTCCAGAAAGCTTGTGATATTCCAACTTGTTTTCATGTTCAACAGGTAGCATTAGTAAACAATGTAATGTAATCCCTTTAATGTTGTGTGCTGCTAACCCAGTTGGAGCGGTTACAACACAAGATAAATGTGATTCAGTGGTTTTCTGTAAATAACTGGTCAAAACTTTAATTAAGAAACTTTTTCCTGTGCCAGCTTGACCACTGATATACATTTGAATAGGTTTAAAAGATGTGCAGTTGCATTCTTTATTTTCATGAAGTAAACCATGGTCGATCTGTTGTGTAACTTGCTGATATATTTCTTTCTGTTCAATATTTAGTTGTTCTTCCAAGTTTCCTAAGTCCATAATATCGTGTTGAGCTTGATGCATTGCTATTTCCACTTCACTCATGGCGATTGCTGCTTCATTTTCAAGAATTGGTTGTCCTAGTGGATCTTGACTCAGTGGAGCAGAACTTTGACTATCTTGAGAACTGTCTCTAGCAATCTCAGCTGCAATACTAGCTTCTTGTTTAATTTCTTCATTCAACATTTGGAGATAATTTGGACAAACTGCATTCAATGCTATCTTTACATGCATTAAAAGAATCTTCATAGCACACAAAATCACCAAGTAATTCCATTTCAGTACGCCAAGGCTTGAACAGTTGCAGAGGTGCTAAATAGTAACATTCCCTTTTATCTGGAGTATCGCAACTCAGTTTCCTGTGATTAATGAGATTTCCTTTCTATGTTTCACCAAACATCCATCAGAACCAATCACTGCATATTTTTCTTCATTTATGTTCTCTGTAATATTTCTCTTAAAGCTGTAATATTGCAGTACTTCATAGAGACATATGTTTTCAAGATAGGGACTTCTTTTAGGATAGTATGTATCCAACATGTTTGTTTTAACAATATCTGTGCTTTCCGGTTCATTTAATGCTAAATATTCGATTTCTTGTATAGATTTAAGTACTTGATTTCGTGTTGCAGCAAGACCTAGACTAACCCAAATGATTCCTCTTGACTTTGAATATAAACTTGCAGAGGTCAACCGATCCGAACATTCGTAGGACCCAATCTTTCGATGGGACAGCATCTTCAAACTAAAGCTGTACAATTTTTTACTAAGAGTCTTCTCTCTGGAAATTTCTTCCCACATTTCTTTCAACTCCGTCGTTTCAGATTTTGTTATGTATGACATAACATACCGAGCAACAGCAATGGAATTATCTGCAACATACTGGATATCCATATTTGCATTCCACATCGACAAAATCACTGGATTATAATCATTAATATACTTTGATTGTTCACTTCTTTTTAAATTGTAAGTATTTTTTGGAGATTTTCTAGTGATAGTATGCCTCACTGCTGACATGAAACTGTTGACTCTTCATTTGGATATTACTGGACGTTGAAATCCAAAACGACATTTTGTATAAAACTTTTCCTTTGACTTGTATTTCCGTCGACAGTATTTGCCACATCGATGAGTTTGAAACCGTAAAACTTGTTGTCTTAAGGTATTTTCTTCTCTTGTTTTTGGTATAGCACATGTAACATAGTCTTCAATAAAAGATAAAACAGTCTCAAACGAATCAGTTCCAAACTTAGGTGCATCCTTGATCCATAAAAGCATATGTATATGAGGAGCACCTCTACCTTGGTACTCCTTTCTCCAAAAGAAATCAATAACTTCTCCAAGAGGTGGGTTGTTTTTATTGCAGATAAAAGACATCATAGCTTGAAACCTATGATTAAAATATCTGCACACATTTACAGGATCCAAGGAACACAGTTCTCCAGGTGTCTTGAATTCAATGTTTTTAATATTTGAATTAGCTTCTCGAAGAAATTCAAGTAAATCGTCCCATGCGCATTCAGCACAGCTTAGCGTAACAAACCACGTATGGGTTCCTAAGTTCCTTAACATACATTTAAGTTCTCCATGACGATGATACCAATACTCATTAGTACCACGTTGACACGCCATCAAATTAATCAATTGAGATTCTAAATGATTGTCTCTCTGTTGTACTTTGTCCATGAATTCCTTTGCAGAAACATGTTGAAGATGAACTCATGTTTTTAATATGTGGTTGACTGCATATGAAAGTCCAGACAAGTCACTTTCAAACAAAAGATGAAATATATATGGAATACATTGTCGAAATCTTGGAACTTCTGAGTACATTCTTGTTGTTCGATATTCTGATGCTGTAATCTGTACTGGTCGTTCGTCATATCGTCCACCTTTTCCAGTGGGGAAGAGCTGTGGAAAACAACGAGCTTCCAAACTTTTTTCCCAAACACTCATGGGAGTCCCCTTCGCTTTCTTCATTTGGAATAATTCAATAGTATTTCAAATCACTTCCTTTGAATGTAAAGGATGTACACTATAATGTTCATAAATTTCTTCACTTTTGGAGATGTCTACTTTTTCAATTTGGCCACTTGAAATTTCGCTATCATCTCCTAAAACTATTTCTTCTTCTTCCACATACACATTTTTGTAATAAACATTGTTTTTTATGAGATATAACGTAGCCTTTTGCACTTTGCTGACATCTACTAATTCTTGCCATATTTTCCGACTCTTCGTAGGAACACCATTAACTAGAATAACTACAGGTTCAGTTTCCTCTTTCTCTACACCAATAGTTTCAATATTTTTCTTTAAATCTAAAGGTAAATACACAACTCTTCCTTTTAATCCTCTTTGTAAATCTGTGGGAGGCAACTTACCTGTTTTAGGCTCCATACGAACAATAGCCTGAAACGGGTGCACAGATTGAATCAGAATGGACTCATAAGTATTTAAATCTACCAGTTCTGGAGGAATACTTACCAACTCTAGGTTATTATGTACAGCTCTAGCTGGCATTTTGTAGTCCTCTAATTTGGTATAACAATATTTACAAATACGTTGATCACTACCCAAATCAAAGCAATCTTCTACCAACAAATAAGCTCCAAATTCCTTCCACTTATCATTGTTTTCTTTTTCACTTTTTAAATACAGATCAACATTCCTAGCTTGATTTCTATAGTGAGTTAGTCGACAACAAATACAAACAAAGTTTGGTCTTTCACAACAAATTACCCTAAACTTCGTAATTTCTTCTTCAAACTTCTCAGTACTACTATCTTCCACGTCTTCTTCAACACCTACACCTATCAAACTCTCACTTTCTCTACACTCTTGTTCAGGACCAAAGTAACGAAACTCTATTTCATCACAAACTTTTTTTACATCTGATACTGACCCATGCAAAAGAGCACTGTTTAAGTCACTTAAAATTATTGCAGGACTTTTTACATAGTACAATCTTCTTACTAACTTCCGCATTTGAGAGTGATGTACTGCTAACATTCTCAAATGATGAAAAACACTTTTACACACTTTTCTAGAAAGACAAGCCAGAGAATGAACTTGCAAACCAGTATTTTTTCTCACTTTGCAAGGATCTAGTCCTTGCAGCATCTTAATCTTTTGTTTAACACTTTTTTTACTATACGCTCGTAAGAAATTTCGTAAAATATCAATAGACTCCTGTTGTATACTATAAATACTACTACAATCCCAAGTATACACTGGGGCTTTAGTACGTCTCCCTAGAACTTCATCAGCTATCACTTCTTCTACATTTCTAGGAACCATCTTTTCTTTTTCAATTGCACAACCGTTCTTCACTTCATAAGCACAACCATTGGTTTCAACTGCGTGAACTAATGTATTGCTTTGAAAATAGCTCTCTTCATTAAAAAAAGGCTCTGAACTTGAAGTGTGCTTCCATTCACCCAAAAAAATATCACAAAAGTTAGTTCTGTTAATTAGTCTCTTCTTTTTACTTTTGTCCTTCATAAAATGCATTGGTTTATCGAATGATCGCATTCTGTTTAAAACTAAAATGAACAATTTTCTTTTTAATTCAAAAGCCTTTTCAACAATAGTTTCAATCAGTTTTTTCTTTTTATAAAATGCTGATCTTCTTTTATATTTCTTGCCATCTTTTAATAAATTTTGTACTACTCTACTTTGAAACATACGTTTCCTTATTTCACAAAATTGTTTCATCCTTCTTTTAGCTTAGATTGTTTTTTCAGAACGTGATTTGCCATTAATTTGTCCTTTTTTCATTTCATTCTTCTTTGTTCTAGAGGTATTATTTCTATTTTCTACATTGTCAAAACCTTTTCTAGTCCTTGAAAGTCTTTTAATAAATTCTTTTGTTCTCTTACCGCAAGACTTTTTCTTTTTTCCCACATGTTGTAGTTCATCTAATTCTTGCTGTTGTCTTTTCTTTAAATAGTATTGTTTCTTTTCTTGTTTTCCCTTTTCTGTTTTTTTTGTCATGGTAAGTCTTTCTTAATGATGATGAAGAATATCTGGAAAAAAAATGTAAAATAAATGTAATATTATTAATATAACTATATAGAAATATACTATTCTATTACTAAAGAAACACGTTCTACATAAAAACCAATGAAATGCTTTCTTTTGAAATCACATGGGGTTTGCTGCACTACATGGGTACTACCTGGGTAATTGGAGGAGTGAATGAGTAGTGTTTAGGTGGTTAGGGGACGGCATGGGTAGTGCACAGGGGATTGTAGCACTGCATGTGTTAGTGCCTGGGTCATTGCATGAGTACATGGGTAGTGACTGGATGATTAGAGTACGGCAAGGAGAGTGCATGGCAAATTTATAAGTGCTTGGGTTTTGGCGGAGTGATTGGATAAGTACATGGTGCTGGCTGGGTGATTGGAGGAGTGCATGGGTAGTGACAGGGTGATTGCTGGACTGCATGGGTACTACCTGAGTAAATGAAGGTGCGAATGAGCAGTGTCTATGTGGTTAGAGGACTGCATGAGTAGTGCGCAGGTGATTGTAGCACTGCATGTGTTAGTGCCTGGGTCATTGCATGAGTACATGGGTAGTGACTGGATGATTAGAGTACTGCAAGTAGAGTGCATGGCGAATTTATAAGTGCTTGGGTATTGGCGGAGTGATTGGATAAGAACATGGTGCTGGCTGGGTGATTACAGCAGTGCATGGGTAGTGACAGGGTGATTGTTGGACTGCATGGGTTCTACCTGGGTAATTGGAGGAATGAATGAGTAGTGTGTAGGTGGTTAGAGGACTGCATGGGTAGTGGACAGGGGATTGTAGCAGAGCATGAGTTAGTGCCTGGGTCATTGCATGAGTACATGGGTACTGACTGGATGATTAGAGTACTGCAAGGAGAGTGCATGGTGAATTTATAACTGCTTGGGTATTGGCGCAGTGATTGGATAAGTACCTAGTACTGGCTGGGTGATTGGAGGAGTGCATGGGGAGTGACAGGGTGATTGCTGGACTGCATGGGTACTACCTGGGTAATAGAAGGTGCAAATAAGTAGTGTGTAGGTGGTTATAGGACTGCATGGGTAGTGCACAGGGGATTGTAGCAGTGCATGTGTTAGTGCCTGGATCATTGCATGAATACATGGGTACTGACTGGATGATTAGAGTACTGCAAGGAGAGTGCATGGTGAATTTATAAGTGCTTGGGTTTTGGCGGAGTGATTGGATAAGTACATGATGCTGGCTGGGTCATTGGAAGCGTGCACGGGGAGTGACAGGGGGCTTGCTGGACTGCATGGAAACTACCTGGGTAAATGAAGGTGTGAATGAGCAGTGTCTAGGCGGTAAGAGCATTGTATGGGAAGTGCACAGGTGATTGTAGCAGTGCATTTGTTAGTGCCTGGGTCATTGCATGAGTACATGTGTAGTGACTGGATGATTAGAGTTCTGCAAGGAGAGTGCATGGCGAATTTATAAGTGCTTGGGTTTTGGCGGAGTGATTGCATAAGTACATGGGGCTGGCTGGGTGATTGGACGAGTGCATGGGTAGTGACAGGGTGATTGCTGGACTGCATGGGTACTACCTGAGTAAATGAAGGTGCAAATGAGGAGTGTCTAGGTGGTTAGAGGACTGCATGAGTAGTGCACAGGTGATTGTAGCACTGCATGTGTTAGTGCCCGGGTCATTGCATGAGTACATGGGTAGTGACTGATGATTAGAGTACTGCAAGGAGAGTGCATGGTGAATGTATAAGTGCTTGGGTATTGGCGGAGTGATTGGATAAGAACATGGTGCTGGCTGAGTGATTACAGCAGTGCATGGGTAGTGACAGGGTGATTGTTGGACTGCATGGGTTCTACCTGGGTAATTGGAGGAATGAATGAGTAGTGTGTAGGTGGTTAGAGGACTGCATGGGTAGTGCACAGGTGATTGTAGCAGAGCATGGTTACTGCCTGGGTCATTGCATGAGTACATAGGTACTGACTGGATGATTAGAATACTGCAAGGAGAGTGCATGGCGAATTTATAAGTGCATGGGTATTGGCGGAGTGATTGGATAAGTACATGGTGCTGGCTGGGTCATTGGAAGAGTGCACGGGGAGTGACAGGGGGATTGCTGGACTGCATGGAAACTACCTGGGTAATTGAAGGTGTGAATGAGCAGTGTCTAGGCGGTAAGAGGATTGTATGGGAAGTGCACAGGTGATTGTAGCAGTGCATGTGTTAGTGCCTGGGTCATTGCATGAGTACATGGGTACTGACTGGATGATTAGAGTACTGCAAGGAGAGTGCATGGCGAATTTATAAGTGCTTGGGTTTCGGCGGAGTGATTGGATAAGTACATGGTGCTGGCTGGGTGATTGGAGGAGTGCATGGGCAGTGACAGGGTGATTGCTGGACTGCATGGGTACTACCTGAGTAAATGAAGGTGCGAATGAGCAGTGTCTAGGTGGTTAGAGGACTGCATGAGTAGTACACAGGTGATTGTAGCACTGCATGTGTTAGTGCCTGGGTCATTGCATGAGTACATGGGTAGTGACTGATGATTAGAGTACTGCAAGGAGAGTGCATGGCGAATTTATAAGTGCTTGGGTATTGGCGGAATGATTAGATAAGAACATGGTGCTGGCTGAGTGATTACAGCAGTCCATGGGTAGTGACAGGGTGATTGTTGGACTGCATGGGTTCTACCTGGGTAATTGGAGGAATGAATGAGTAGTGTGTAGGTGGTTAGAGGACTGCATGGGTAGTGCACAGGTGATGGTAGCAGAGCATGGTTACTGCCTGGGTCATTTCTTGAGTACATGGGTACTGACTGGATGATTAGAGTACTGCAAGGTGAGTGCATGGCGAATTTATAAGTGCTTGGGTATTGGCGGAGTGATTGGATAAGTACATGGTGCTGGCTGGGTCATTGGAAGAGTGCACGGGGAGTGACAGGGGGATTGCTGGACTCCATTGAAACTACCTGGGTAATTGAAGGTGTGAATGAGCAGTGTCTAGGCGGTAAGAGGATTGTATGTGAAGTGCACAGATGATTGTAGCAGTGCATGTGTTAGTGCCTGGGTCATTGCATCAGTACATGGGTACTGACTGGATGATTAGAGTACTGCAAGGAGAGTGCATGGCGAATTTATAAGTGCTTGGGTTTTGGCAGAGTGATTGGATAAGTACATGGTGCTGGCTGGGTGATTGGAGGAGTGCATGGGTAGTGACAGGGTGATTGCTGGACTGCATGGGTACTACCTGAGTAAATGAAGGTGCGAATGAGCAGTGTCTAGGTGGTTAGAGGACTGCATGGGTAGTGCACAGGTGATTGTAGCACTGCATGTGTTAATGCCTGGGTCATTGCATGAGTACATGGGTAGTGACTGGATGATTAGAGTACTGCAAGGAGAGTGCATAGCGAATTTATAAGTCCTTGGGTATTGGCGGAGTGATTGGATAAGAACATGGTGCTGGCTGAGTGATTACAGCAGTCCATAGGTAGAGACAAGGTGATTGTTGGACTGCATGGGTTCTACCTGGGTAATTGGAGCAATGAATGAGTAGTGTGTAGGTGGTTAGAGGACTGCATGGGTAGTGCACAGGTGATTGTAGCAGAGCATGGTTACTGCCTGAGTTATTGCATGAGTACATGGGTACTGACTGGATGATTAGAGTACTGCAAGGAGAGTGCATGGCGAATGTATAAGTGCTTGGGTATTGGCGGAGTGATTGGATAAGTACATGGTGCTGGCTGGGTCATTGGAAGAGTGCATGGGGAGTGACAGGGGGATTGCTGGACTGCATGGAAACTACCTGGGTAATTGAAGGTGTGAATGAGCAGTGTCTAGGCGGTAAGAGGATTGTATGGGAAGTGCACAGGTGATTGTAGCAGTGCATGTGTTAGTGCCTGGGTCATTGCATGAGTACATGGGTACTGACTGGATGATTTGAGTACTGCAAGGAGAGTGCATGGCGAATTTATAAGTGCTTGGGTTTTGGCGGAGTGATTGCATAAGTACATGGGGCTGGCTGGGTGATTGGACGAGTGCATGGGTAGTGACAGGGTGATTGCTGGACTGCATGGGTACTACCTGAGTAAATGAAGGTGCAAATGAGCAGTGTCTAGGTGGTTAGAGGACTGCATGAGTAGTGCACAGGTGATTGTAGCACTGCATGTGTTAGTGCCCGGGTCATTGCATGAGTACATGGGTAGTGACTGATGATTAGAGTACTGCAAGGAGAGTGCATGGCGAATTTATAAGTGCTTGGGTATTGGCGGAATGATTAGATAAGAACATGGTGCTGGCTGAGTGATTACAGCAGTCCATGGGTAGTGACAGGGTGATTGTTGGACTGCATGGGTTCTACCTGGGTAATTGGAGGAATGAATGAGTAGTGTGTAGGTGGTTAGAGGACTGCATGGGTAGTGCACAGGTGATTGTAGCAGAGCATGGTTACTGCCTGGGTCATTGCTTGAGTACATGGGTACTGACTGGATGATTAGAGTACTGCAAGGAGAGTGCATGGCGAATTTATAAGTGCTTGGGTATTGGCGGAGTGATTGGATAAGTACATGGTGCTGGCTGGGTCATTGGTAGAGTGCACGGGGAGTGACAGGGGGATTGCTGGACTGCATTGAAACTACCTGGGTAATTGAAGGTGTGAATGAGCAGTGTCTAGGCGGTAAGAGGATTGTATGGGAAGTGCACAGGTGATTGTAGCAGTGCATGTGTTAGTGCCTGGGTCATTGCATGAGTACATGGGTACTGACTGGATGATTAGAGTACTGCAAGGAGAGTGCATGGCGAATTTATAAGTGCTTGGGTTTCAGCGGAGTGATTGGATAAGTACATGGTGCTGGCTGGGTGATTGGAGGAGTGCATGGGTAGTGACAGGGTGATTGCTGGACTGCATGGGTACTACCTGAGTAAATGAAGGTGCGAATGAGCAGTGTCTAGGTGGTTAGAGGACTGCATGAGTAGTACACAGGTGATTGTAGCACTGCATGTGTTAGTGCCTGGGTCATTGCATGAGTACATGGGTAGTGACTGATGATTAGAGTACTGCAAGGAGAGTGCATGGCGAATTTATAAGTGCTTGGGTATTGGCGGAATGATTAGATAAGAACATGGTGCTGGCTGAGTGATTACAGCAGTCCATGGGTAGTGACAGGGTGATTGTTGGACTGCATGGGTTCTACCTGGGTAATTGGAGGAATGAATGAGTAGTGTGTAGGTGGTTAGAGGACTGCATGGGTAGTGCACAGGTGATTGTAGCAGAGCATGGTTACTGCCTGGGTCATTGCTTGAGTACATGGGTACTGACTGGATGATTAGAGTACTGCAAGGTGAGTGCATGGCGAATTTATAAGTGCTTGGGTATTGGCGGAGTGATTGGATAAGTACATGGTGCTGGCTGGGTCATTGGAAGAGTGCACGGGGAGTGACAGGGGGATTGCTGGACTCCATTGAAACTACCTGGGTAATTGAAGGTGTGAATGAGTAGTGTCTAGGCGGTAAGAGGATTGTATGTGAAGTGCACAGATGATTGTAGCAGTGCATGTGTTAGTGCCTGGGTCATTGCATCAGTACATGGGTACTGACTGGATGATTAGAGTACTGCAAGGAGAGTGCATGGCGAATTTATAAGTGCTTGGGTTTTGGCAGAGTGATTGGATAAGTACATGGTGCTGGCTGGGTGATTGGAGGAGTGCATGGGTAGTGACAGGGTGATTGCTGGACTGCATGGGTACTACCTGAGTAAATGAAGGTGCGAATGAGCAGTGTCTAGGTGGTTAGAGGACTGCATGGGTAGTGCACAGGTGATTGTAGCACTGCATGTGTTAATGCCTGGGTCATTGCATGAGTACATGGGTAGTGACTGGATGATTAGAGTACTGCAAGGAGAGTGCATAGCGAATTTATAAGTGCTTGGGTATTGGCGGAGTGATTGGATAAGAACATGGTGCTGGCTGAGTGATTACAGCAGTCCATAGGTAGTGACAAGGTGATTGTTGGACTGCATGGGTTCTACCTGGGTAATTGGAGCAATGAATGAGTAGTGTGTAGGTGGTTAGAGGACTGCATGGGTAGTGCACAGGTGATTGTAGCAGAGCATGGTTACTGCCTGAGTTATTGCATGAGTACATGGGTACTGACTGGATGATTAGAGTACTGCAAGGAGAGTGCATGGCGAATGTATAAGTGCTTGGGTATTGGCGGAGTGATTGGATAAGTACATGGTGCTGGCTGGGTCATTGGAAGAGTGCATGGGGAGTGACAGGGGGATTGCTGGACTGCATGGAAACTACCTGGGTAATTGAAGGTGTGAATGAGCAGTGTCTAGGCGGTAAGAGGATTGTATGGGAAGTGCACAGGTGATTGTAGCAGTGCATGTGTTAGTGCCTGGGTCATTGCATGAGTACATGGGTACTGAGTGGATGATTAGAGTACTGCAAGGAGAGTGCATGGCGAATTTATAAGTGCTTGGGTTTTGGCGGAGTGATTGCATAAGTACATGGGGCTGGCTGGGTGATTGGACGAGTGCATGGGTAGTGACAGGGTGATTGCTAGACTGCATGGGTACTACCTGAGTAAATGAAGGTGCAAATGAGCAGTGTCTAGGTGGTTAGAGGACTGCATGAGTAGTGCACAGGTGATTGTAGCACTGCATGTGTTAGTGCCCGGGTCATTGCATGAGTACATGGGTAGTGACTGATGATTAGAGTACTGCAAGGAGAGTGCATGGCGAATTTATAAGTGCTTGGGTATTGGCGGAATGATTAGATAAGAACATGGTGCTGGCTGAGTGATTACAGCAGTCCATGGGTAGTGACAGGGTGATTGTTGGACTGCATGGGTTCTACCTGGGTAATTGGAGGAATGAATGAGTAGTGTGTAGGTGGTTAGAGGACTGCATGGGTAGTGCACAGGTGATTGTAGCAGAGCATGGTTACTGCCTGGGTCATTGCTTGAGTACATGGGTACTGACTGGATGATTAGAGTACTGCAAGGAGAGTGCATGGCGAATTTATAAGTGCTTGGGTATTGGCGGAGTGATTGGATAAGTACATGGTGCTGGCTGGGTCATTGGAAGAGTGCACGGGGAGTGACAGGGGGATTGCTGGACTCCATTGAAACTACCTGGGTAATTGAAGGTGTGAATGAGCAGTGTCTATGCGGTAAGAGGATTGTATGTGAAGTGCACAGATGATTGTAGCAGTGCATGTGTTAGTGCCTGGGTCATTGCATGAGTACATGGGTACTGACTGGATGATTAGAGTACTGCAAGGAGAGTGCATGGCGAATTTATAAGTGCTTGGGTTTTGGCAGAGTGATTGGATAAGTACATGGTGCTGGCTGGGTGATTGGAGGAGTGCATGGGTAGTGACAGGGTGATTGCTGGACTGCATGGGTACTACCTGAGTAAATGAAGGTGCGAATGAGCAGTGTCTAGGTGGTTAGAGGACTGCATGAGTAGTGCACAGGTGATTGTAGCACTGCATGTGTTAGTGCCTGGGTCATTGCATGAGTACATGGGTAGTGACTGATGATTAGAGTACTGCAAGGAGAGTGCATGGCGAATTTATAAGTGCTTGGGTATTGGCAGAATGATTAGATAAGAACTTGGTTGCTGGCTGAGTGATTACAGCAGTCCATGGGTAGTGACAGGGTGATTGTTGGACTGCATGGGTTCTACCTGGGTAATTGGAGGAATGAATGAGTAGTGTGTAGGTGGTTAGAGGACTGCATGGGTAGTGCACAGGTGATTGTAGCAGAGCATGGTTACTGCCTGGGTCATTGCTTGAGTACATGGGTACTGACTGGATGATTAGAGTACTGCAAGGAGAGTGCATGGCGAATTTATAAGTGCTTGGGTATTGGCGGAGTGATTGGATAAGTACATGGTGCTGGCTGGGTCATTGGAAGAGTGCACGGGGAGTGACAGGGGGATTGCTGGACTCCATTGAAACTACCTGCGTAATTGAAGGTGTGAATGAGCAGTGTCTAGGCGGTAAGAGGATTGTATGTGAAGTGCACAGATGATTGTAGCAGTGCATGTGTTAGTGCCTGGGTCATTGCATCAGTACATGGGTACTGACTGGATGATTAGAGTACTGCAAGTAGAGTGCATGGCGAATTTATAAGTGCTTGGGTTTTGGCAGAGTGATTGGATAAGTACATGGTGCTGGCTGGGTGATTGGAGGAGTGCATGGGTAGTGACAGGGTGATTGCTGGACTGCATGGGTACTACCTGAGTAAATGAAGGTGCGAATGAGCAGTGTCTAGGTGGTTAGAGGACTGCATGGGTAGTGCACAGGTGATTGTAGCACTGCATGTGTTAATGCCTGGGTCATTGCATGAGTACATGGGTAGTGACTGGATGATTAGAGTACTGCAAGGAGAGTGCATAGCGAATTTATAAGTGCTTGGGTATTGGCGGAGTGATTGGATAAGAACATGGTGCTGGCTGAGTGATTACAGCAGTCCATAGGTAGAGACAAGGTGATTGTTGGACTGCATGGGTTCTATCTGGGTAATTGGAGCAATGAATGAGTAGTGTGTAGGTGGTTAGAGGACTGCATGGGTAGTGCACAGGTGATTGTAGCAGAGCATGGTTACTGCCTGAGTTATTGCATGAGTACATGGGTACTGACTGGATGATTAGAGTACTGCAAGGAGAGTGCAAGGCGAATGTATAAGTGCTTGGGTATTGGCGGAGTGATTGGATAAGTACATGGTGCTGGCTGGGTCATTGGAAGAGTGCATGGGGAGTGACAGGGGATTGCTGGACTGCATGGAAACTACCTGGGTAATTGAAGGTGTGAATGAGCAGTGTCTAGGCGGTAAGAGGATTGTATGGGAAGTGCACAGGTGATTGTAGCAGTGCATGTGTTAGTGCCTGGGTCATTGCATGAGTACATGGGTACTGACTGGATGATTAGAGTACTGCAAGGAGAGTGCATGGCGAATTTATAAGTGCTTGGGTTTTGGCGGAGTGATTGCATAAGTACATGGGGCTGGCTGGGTGATTGGACGAGTGCATGGGTAGTGACAGGGTGATTGCTGGACTGCATGGGTACTACCTGAGTAAATGAAGGTGCAAATGAGGAGTGTCTAGGTGGTTAGAGGACTGCATGAGTAGTGCACAGGTGATTGTAGCACTGCATGTGTTAGTGCCCAGGTCATTGCATGAGTACATGGGTAGTGACTGATGATTAGAGTACTGCAAGGAGAGTGCATGGCGAATTTATAAGTGCTTGGGTATTGGCGGAATGATTAGATAAGAACATGGTGCTGGCTGAGTGATTACAGCAGTCCATGGGTAGTGACAGGGTGATTGTTGGACTGCATGGGTTCTACCTGGGAAATTGGAGGAATGAATGAGTAGTGTGTAGGTGGTTAGAGGACTGCATGGGTAGTGCACATGTGATTGTAGCAGAGCATGGTTACTGCCTGGGTCATTGCTTGAGTACATAGGTACTGACTGGATGATTAGAGTACTGCAAGGAGAGTGCATGGCGAATTTATAAGTGCTTGGGTTTTGGCGGAGTGATTGGATAAGTACATGGTGCTGGCTGGGTCATTGGAAGAGTGCACGGGGAGTGACAGGGGGATTGCTGGACTCCATTGAAACTACCTGGGTAATTGAAGGTGGGAATGAGCAGTGTCTAGGCGGTAAGAGGATTGTATGTGAAGTGCACAGGTGATTGTAGCAGTGCATGTGTTAGTGCCTGGGTCATTGCATCAGTACATGGGTACTGACTGGATGATTAGAGTACTGCAAGGAGAGTGCATGGCGAATTTATAAGTGCTTGGGTTTTGGCGGAGTGATTGGATAAGTACATGGTGCTGGCTGGGTGATTGGAGGAGTGCATGGGTAGTGACAGGGTGATTGCTGGACTGCATGGGTACTACCTGAGTAAATGAAGGTGCGAATGAGCAGTGTCTAGGTGGTTAGAGGACTGCATGGGTAGTGCACAGGTGATTGTAGCACTGCATGTGTTAATGCCTGGGTCATTGCATGAGTACATGGGTAGTGACTGGATGATTAGAGTACTGCAAGGAGAGTGCATAGCGAATTTATAAGTGCTTGGGTATTGGCGGAGTGATTGGATAAGAACATGGTGCTGGCTGAGTGATTACAGCAGTCCATGGGTAGTGACAAGGTGATTGTTGGACTGCATGGGTTCTACCTGGGTAATTGGAGCAATGAATGAGTAGTGTGTAGGTGGTTAGAGGACTGCATGGGTAGTGCACAGGTGATTGTAGCAGAGCATGGTTACTGCCTGAGTTATTGCATGAGTACATGGGTACTGACTGGATGATTAGAGTACTGCAAGGAGAGTGCATGGCGAATGTATAAGTGCTTGGGTATTGGCGGAGTGATTGGATAAGTACATGGTGCTGGCTGGGTCATTGGAAGAGTGCATGGGGAGTGACAGGGGATTGCTGGACTGCATGGAAACTACCTGGGTAATTGAAGGTGTGAATGAGCAGTGTCTAGGCGGTAAGAGGATTGTATGGGAAGTGCACAGGTGATTGTAGCAGTGCATGTGTTAGTGCCTGGGTCATTGCATGAGTACATGGGTACTGACTGGATGATTAGAGTACTGCAAGGAGAGTGCATGGTGAATTTATAAGTGCTTGGGTTTTGGCGGAGTGATTGCATAAGTACATGGGGCTGGCTGGGTGATTGGAGGAGTGCATGGGTAGTGACAGGGTGATTGCTGGACTGCATGGGTACTACCTGAGTAAATGAAGGTGCAAATGAGCAGTGTCTAGGTGGTTAGAGGACTGCATGAGTAGTGCACAGGTGATTGTAGCACTGCATGTGTTAGTGCCCGGGTCATTGCATGAGTACATGGGTAGTGACTGATGATTAGAGTACTGCAAGGAGAGTGCATGGCGAATTTATAAGTGCTTGGGTATTGGCGGAATGATTAGATAAGAACATGGTGCTGGCTGAGTGATTACAGCAGTCCATGGGTAGTGACAGGGTGATTGTTGGACTGCATGGGTTCTACCTGGGTAATTGGAGGAATGAATGAGTAGTGTGTGGGTGGTTAGAGGACTGCATGGGTAGTGCACATGTGATTGTAGCAGAGCATGGTTACTGCCTGGGTCATTGCTTGAGTACATAGGTACTGACTGGATGATTAGAGTACTGCAAGGAGAGTGCATGGCGAATTTATAAGTGCTTGGGTATTGGCGGAGTGATTGGATAAGTACATGGTGCTGGCTGGGTCATTGGTAGAGTGCACGGGGAGTGACAGGGGGATTGCTGGACTGCATTGAAACTACCTGGGTAATTGAAGGTGTGAATGAGCAGTGTATAGGCGGTAAGAGGATTGTATGGGAAGTGCACAGGTGATTGTAGCAGTGCATGTGTTAGTGCCTGGGTCATTGCATGAGTACATGGGTACTGACTGGATGATTAGAGTACTGCAAGGAGAGTGGACGGCGAATTTATAAGTGCTTGGGTATTTGCGGAGTGATTGGATAACAACATGGTGCTGGCTGGGTGATTACAGCAGTGCATGGGTAGTGACAGGGTGATTGCTGGACTGCATGGGTACTACCTGGGTAATTGAAGGAGTGAATCAGTAGTGTGTAGGTGGTTAGAGGACTGCATGGGTAGTGCACAGGGGATTGTAGCACTGCATGTGTTAGTGCCTGGATCATTGCATGAGTACATGGGTACTGACTGAATGATTAGAGTACTGCAAGGACAGTGCATGGTGAATTTATAAGTGCTTGGTTTATTGCATGAGTACATGGGTAGTGCTTGGCTGATTGGGAAAGTGCATGGGTAGTGCCTGGGTGATTTCATAAGTGTTTGGGTAGTGGCGGAGTGATTTCATGAGTGCTTGGATACTAACTGGGTGATTGCAGAATATGGAATCAGTCAATCATTACTCATGAAGTTTTAAAAGCACCTAGTCACTACCTTTTCACTCCTGTAATCGGTCAGGCACCTCTCAATAGTTCACTAAGCATACATACAACTGTATAAATACAATCTGAACACATAGATGACTCATTACATATTATCTAGTTAAGTAGATAAGTACAACATGCCTGCAAGGGTAATATGTGGTGGTTTACTTTTGAGCTACATCTTGGCCATTCTATCTACAAATATGCCACATCATTAAACTATACCTCTCAACAGACTTAAGAAAGAAGGCTAATTAACAACACCTTTTATCAGCATTTTTAAAACCACACTTTTATTTTACATCTTCACTTTTGTATCTAAAATTATGTGGCATCATTCAACTATACCTTTGTTCAGACTACAAAAAGAAGCCTAATTAACAGCACCTTATTTCACCATTCTATCTTAAAATATGTGGCATGATTTAACTTTACCTTTGTACAAACTAATAAAAGAAACCTAATTATTAACACCTTATATGATCATCTTTCAAACAGCACAGTTGTGCTGCATCTTTACCAAACTATCTATAATTATGCAGTATCATTCAACTATACCTTTGTAGAGACAACAAAAAATGAAACCTAATAAACTACACCTAATATGAACATCTTTCAAACTACACATTTGTACTGCATCTTTAACCAACTATCTAAAAATATGTGGCATCATTCAACTATACCTTTGTACAGACTTAAAAAACAAGCTTAATTAATAACATCAGTAATCATCTTAAAAAATGCACATATTACTGTACAGACTCTTTTTTAAACAACATTTAAGTACAATGAAACAAACTCCAATATACATCTCTACATTTAATAATATATTTCAAACAACACAGTTTTAGAATAATGTCTTTTTTTTTTTTTAAATAAACCTCACAAATTTATAACTCACCTTGCAAATAAATGTGTTGAATGAAAAATCTCACAAACTCTGACAGGATTTTCTTTTACACACAATCAATATAATGCACCAGACTCAGCAAGGTGAAACAAGTAAGGGCAAGGTTTCCCTCTCTTTCTCCATACAAATACACATAAGCAACAAATAAAATAACATTGCTTCCCAGAGCTTTTCAAATTGTAAAACACATTATCAATTGGTTACACATAATAACCTTTAGCAACTGACTTCTTCCCCTACTCTGCTTAATGCCAGTTTCCATAGTAACAGTTCATGGAACATTCAACTTAACTGACAGGTCACAAGTTCACCATATTTTCAAGTTCACCACACAATGTTGCAAATGCAAACAGCAGGTGTGGTTGGCTTTGCAAAACATGACCTTATCCTTTCTACTGTACCTTTCAAACATTTTTTACTAACCAATAAGAAACATGCTTTTTAAACAAAGTAAAATGCACCCTATTTTTGAATGTACAATGTTCTTAAACAGCCAATCAATTCTCTACTTTCTTAAAAACAGCATAATCTCCACCATTTTAGATACCTCTCATACTACCAACTGACTACCTCAGCTACAGACATCTTTTGATTACTTACAGACATCCCTTCAAGATGCTTTCTGTGTGACTTGTTGGGCACAGCTATGTTTTCTGGTGCAAAAGGTATACTGAACACAGAGGTATTGACAAAGACCTAGCTTTGCAAAATGTAGACATTAAATGGATTGGACAGAGAGGATTAAAGTGGCATCAATTAATGCCTTTGGTTACAACCTTTTTGCACCTCCAACCCCCTGACCTCATGATTGTGCACTGTGGTGGCAATGACCTAGGCACATAGACTGGGGTAGGTCTGGAAATGCTAATGAAGGACACCTTTGCAGAATTGATGTTGCCTTTCCCCCAAACTGTCTTTGTATACTCTAACATATGCCAAAGACAGAAATGGAAGTGGTCCAATCAATTTTGTCCTCAGATTGAGAAAGCTAGAAAAAATGTCAATAAAGCTGTTTCTGCTTACCTCAGAGACCATAGGATGGGCTACATCTATAACAACAATCTACGTTTCCATATGGATGGCATCTACAGAAGTGATGGAATACACTTCACTGATCAAGGCAACAGAGTGTTTCTCAACAACCTGAAGCTCTGCATCCGCACTTACATGTAGCTACAACAATCTCCCAATGAAAACAAGGGCTCTTTTTAGAGCCACCTAATAACCCAACATACAACCTAGGTTTATATAAAAAAATCTTAATTATTTTTGCTTGGAATTGCGCACCCAGGGTGACTGAAGGAGCCGCGCACCCATCGCGTTCACACCAGGGGGCCGCGCTGGGAGCCGTGCACCCATCGCGTGAAGGATCCACGCACCCATTGCATTCACACCAGGGGTCCACGCTGGGAGCCGCGCACCCATCACGTTCACACCAGGGAGCCACGCTGGGAGCTGCGCACCCATCGCGTTCACACTAGGGGCCGCGCTGGGAGCCGCGCACCCATTGCGTTCACACTAGGGGGCCACGCTGGGAGCCGCGCACCCATCGCGTTCACACTGGGGGCCGCGCTGAGCGCCACGCTAGGGTCGCAACTCCAAACTTTGGCGAAAAAAAACCCGTCCATTTCCGTTAATTTATATTCGCCCCGGGGACCCCATCCCCCGGGGCATGCCCAAATCTATTTTGTATTTTTTTTTTAAAAGGGAGGGGGACCGCGCGGCCCCCTCCCGGGCCATTTTTGGCCTCGGGACCCCATCCCCCGGGGCATGGCCTCACAGTTGGAGACCGTGGGGGGAGCCCCAATGCCCCCACAGTCCCACCGGCTCCCCGCCTCCTGCGGGAGCCGGCATTGCTTTTGAGCAAGGGGAGCTGCTGACATGCAGCTCCCCTTGCCCAAAAGCAAATTCTGCTTTGCTTCATTGAAGCGAGAGCAGGTTTTCCTGCTCTTGCTTCAATCAAGCAAAGCAGCGTTTGCTATGACAGGGCGGAAGCCGTGCTCCTGCCCTGTCATAGCAAACAAGAATGTCCCGGGGGTGGGCACCCCGGGACATCGCAGGAGCCGGTCCTGGGGGTGGCGGTCCCCAGGGCCACTATGGGCTCCTGGAGGGGGGCCACGCAGCCCCCCTTCCTACATTTCTAAAGCCCCGGGGAGGTGGTGGTCCCTGGGGCTTGGGGGTCCGTAACGGACCCCTGAATTTCAATTTTTAGTACCCCGGGGAGGTGGTGGTCCCCGGGGCTTGGGGGAGCCCCCGAGCCCCCCCACCCCTTATTTAATAACCCCACACTCCGTTTTTTTTTTAACAATTCTTGCCCGGAGTCGCGCACCCTGTGCGACTTCTATTTTTTTCTAATATAAAAAAATTGGGGCGCTGGGGGTCCTTGTGGGACCCCCAGAGCAGGCCTAGGGGGTCAGGGTGTTCCTACCCTGCCCCCTTTTCTTGTTTTTCATCCTTTTTTTAACAGATTTCTTCTGACTCAGTAACTGAGTCACAAAATGGCTGCCAACAGTTCCTGGTTTGGAGTGTTGGCAGCCAATGAGAATGAAGCTCGTGCTCGGGAGGGTTCGCGAACCCACTGCGCCCACAGATATCAAAACTTTTTCTTTTTCTAATTTCTCAGGAACTACTGAACGGATTTACACCATTTAAAAAAAAGGGCTCTTTCTGAACCAAGACCTACCTTTTTGCCAAATTTGGTGTAATTCCGTTCAGCAGTTCGGGCTGTAGCTTTGTCTAAAGTTTCCTATGGAAATTAACATGGGGAAAACGCGTTTTGGGACCCCCCTTTTGTCTCGGCCCCCGCTTGTTGAATCACCCCGAAACTTTTAAGACAGGAGCTGACCGGAGCGGGCCACTAGTTTTGAAAATTTCGCGAAGATTCGTCAACCGGCGCCAAAGTTATTGGGAAAAGAAAAAACGCTTTTTGAATAGAAACGAGATCCTAACTATAACTACCTACTGGCGACCGCCAGTAGGTAATAGATATATAGATAGATATATATATATATTGTCAGGCTACATATATATGGAGTTAAGTATAGTTAACCTATATTTACCTACATGTACTTCCTGTGTAATATGTTGTTAGTTGGTATTTTTGCTACAATATTTTATAGCACAATATGTTTTCCATAAAATTCTGATACTACACTCCACGTGCTGTTGTCCACCTTCAGACAGGAGGTACTCCAGAGTGTTTCACTCTTCACAGCTAATTTATACAGGTCCTTAAATTATCAATGCATTCTGGTTTTATAGCCAGTTAGAACAGGGCTATAGGATTAGGTAGAACCACTGGTGCTTTTTATGGGGGGGGGATTCTGATACAATTTGTAACTTCCACTTGTGTGATGGATCCTACAATGAACTGTCAAATAAAACAGTCAACTTCCATCGGGTCAGGGGGCATATTTACTACAAAATGACCCAGCGCAGTGCTGCAAGCCATCTTGCTGCGCCGGGTTGCGTCCTTAGGAAAGTGCAGGTATGTGCCATATTTACAGCAATACGATGCATCCCTGTGCTTTCCTCTGCACTGGTGCACAATTGGCTCCCTAGCACCAATGCTGGCACCCTTGCACCATGGTGCAAGGGTGCCTGTGTTGCAGGGATGATTGTTTTTGTGCAGGAAGGGACACCCATGGCAACACCCATGGAACACCCCTTTCACGCAGAGTAATGCGGGAAAGGGGGCCATATTTACAAGGCCATGAAAAGCCATGCAGGGTAGCTTTGCACAGCCTTGTAAATATGACGCAGCATTGTGTGCCACCGGAGTATAAAAAAAGGTGAAGCCCCGGTGGCACAGGGGCCTTGTAAATATGCCCCCCAGTTTCTAAATTTCTGTCACCCTACGGTCTAAAACTAGCTCTTACATGGAGGTCTTTCACAAGATAGAGCACAGAGCTTTTCCCTGGCCAAACCTGCTTTTCTCCACTTGACTGATGCAATAAAAGGGTTTGTCTCTCTCCAGCCTGTTCACTGCATGGAAATGGAATAGATTTTGGTTTTGGTAGTATTCATAGTGGAGTTCACTTTAAAAAGAATAGGTTTGAAAATTGCGCATGTGCTTTTTGTAAACATATGCTTTTGCTACTGCACAGTGACTCAGAATAGAAGCCTGCTCCCTTTATTTGCAATGAAAGGTTTGGACAGTGGCTAGTTCATTTTAGTAGGTCGCAGAAGTAGAACAGAATGTGTTGTCTAGGAAAAACATTTGTGCTCTATGGCCCACTGTCTCAAGAATCACTTTTTCAAGGCCTTATAACGAGGTTCACAGTAATTCCGATGGAGCAGTAACAAAAGTGATCAGAGCTGTTGGAATTATGTGGTCTGTGGGTAACTTTACAGACACATTTTCACTCCTGGAAAGTGGCCACAGTCTCCGGGTGAGCCTGGAAGGAGAAATGAGGAATAATATTTGGAATTGGATCCTAAAATACTGATTTTCAAAGTAATTCCTGATTTCTTTGAGGGCCCTCATGGGTCCTCTTGTAATTCCTGGTAATTCTACCCTTCTTTACTCATAATTGGGTCCTCATAATGCGGCCATAAAAGGCTAAAAAGAGCTTTAAGTTTGACATGCTTCTCAAGTACATATACCAAAAGAGGGTCCACCATGCAACTAGCTAAGCATGATAGCAGGAAAAAGCGAGCTACGCCGTGGAATAAACATTAATGTGCATATACACTGGTCCTTGATCATCCTGCTTTGGAGATGACTGTTATCAAATCTACGAAGCTGAATTTTTGTTTTGGAAGCTGGTGGTACTTTTGTGTGTGGGGGGAGTCATGAAAGCCTTTGGAGATGGGGAATAAAGAACAATGTGAACACTAGATTTGTATAAATAGTTTTCCTGATCAAAATACAGGTCTCCTTTGCAACTGGAAGCACAGGATTGACATGTTCCTGGAATCAGAGGAACTTAATGGTGACACCAGTCAGTCAGTAGCAACTTTATTCTATCTAAATAAATTAGACCATAAAAGTACAATAAGAAAATACATTAAAAAATACAGTTAATATCCGTCATAGTTTTGACAGTACATTTTAAAATCAATTCGTTTGGATAATCATCAGGCCCAGACGCCCCCACTTATAGCCATCATAGTTTTATACAATACATTTTAAAACCAGTTCATTTGGATGGTCATCAGGCCCTGACACCATATAACATTCGCACAACAAAATTACATATTCAAAGAATTAAGACAGAGGAAAGGTATTGGGGAAGGGATGCAAAAACCTCAACTTGTACTTGATAGCTTAATACATTCCTCTATTCTGTTTCATAATAAGTTTTTTTCTTTTTTTAAATTCCTTGAATTACACTTTTTGTAATATATTTTATAGCAATTATTATAAAAACAAATTAATAATGCATCGTGAATCAGTTAATCGTTTGTGCGCTATTAATCATATTTAATCATAACAACTGTAAAATTTTCTTTCTAGCATAAAAAACAGCCCACAAGAAGCTTGACATTCTACAGCAAATCTCAGCTGTAGGCAATGATTGTAGAAAGAGATAAACGGGGCGACATTGGGTAAACTATTATTGCTTTAAAAAGGATAAAATGTAGCGTTTCCTCCACTTGTTATAAAATTTGCAAAAAAGTACAACATGCATGGTGTTCTGTGCCATCATACTATCACAAGGGCAGTTGCTTAGATTTAAGGACCAATCATTTGTTTCAGGGAAACTAACCAAGTGATGGAACATGTCCATTCTGAAACGAGTCAGGACAAATCTGTGCCTAGGGTTAGATACATTTTTCAAATATGACTGCATATCATAGGTAATTAATATAAGTTGGTTTTTTAAAACAGAGGGCTTTGGTAATTCAATGGTCAACCTAAGATTCACTAGATGCATAGTGCATTCAGTTCAGTTCAAAAACTTTATTCGGTGTGTATAAAACAACCATAACAGTATACAAAGATAAAAAAGCTGGTTACAGTACACATGAGCAGCATAAAAATTGTTGTAAAAACATAGTACAAAACAATGCCCAGAATACATCATAATACCAGAACTAATCATGTCTTAAAAGCACATGGAAATATTTAAAAAAGGTACAATCTCCAATTAAATTCCTGTGAGGTCGTCACTATTTCGGTACAACAATACTTTTGCGGACTTTGATTGCATTAATGATAAAAAGTGCTACATTCAGACAGACCTAAACATCATTTAATTCAGACATGTATTTTAAGGCAGCAATATGCGATCCATTACCTTGTGCAAGCAAAAGTGGTTTTAAATAATAGCTTCTAAAACTAGAATAAAAACCACAAAACAGTATAAAGTGCACAGTGCTTTGCTTGCTCTGACCGTCACAAGGGCAAAGAGTCGAATCCAATGGACAAGTTTTCATATTAGGGAAGGAAACTAGGCGGTGAGCAATTTCCAATCTAAATCTAACTAATACAAAACGGTGCATGAGGTTAGGGTCATGACAGTTTCTTTAATAGACTGTTTGGTGAGTGATATCGCCAATAAAGGGTTAGTCCGGACAGAGATCTTAAATATTTCACCGTACAACGAGTTAATATAACTTAACCAAGATATCGCCAGTACATTGTCCAAGGACAAACAGTCTAAAATGATGGACTTAGTAAAGCTGGTTTCGTCTTTAGACCATATGGAGCGCCAAAGCAACAAGGGGCGAAGTGCAGCTATGTCTGTGAGATACTGTAGCCCTACTTCTCTATGAATGATCTCGGAAGAGGCCGAAGTAGGCAGACAGAGAAGGCGTTTGAGGAAGTAATTTTCCTCCGTCTAGAGCGCCTTACTGTTGTAATGGCCCCACACACCAGCCGCATAAGTTGCAATGGATAAGACCCTTGCCCTATAGATTGCTATCATCTCCTTAACAGGCCTAGAGCCCAGCTTTGCTGAAAATCTAAAAATTCCATGAGTACATCTGTTCATCTTACTTCTGACATTAAAAGTTTCACTGGACCACGAGCCATTACCTGAAAAGTAATACCCAGATAACAAAAGGCATCAATGGCAACCACAGGCGACTTATCCATAAAAAACGTTCTACAATGTTTGTCCCTTGGCCCACAAATCATCGTATAGGTTTTGCTTTTGTTAATAATCAATTTTCTAGCAGCAATAAAATCCCCGAAGGCGTTCATTAAACACTGCAGCCCCACTGGTGTCCTGGCCAGCAGGACAGCATCATCTGCATACAAGAGCACTGGTGTGGGGTGCCCAGCAACTTGTGGGGCGTTAGCATGGACTGTTTGTAAGGTCTGGTCCACCCCATTTATGAACAAAGAAAATAGGAAAGGGGCAAGTACACAGCCTTGCTGGATACCGCATTTAACAGCAAAGTTATTGGTACATTCGCTTGTGGGCCATAGTGTACTTTACATGCCAGGTTCTCGTATAGTCTAGCCAGGAAGAAAATATTAAGCCTAGGAGCCCCCATAGCGAGCAGAGTAGTCCAAAGAATAGTATGGTCTACTAGGCTGAAAGCGCTGCTCAGGTCAACAAAACATAGATATAGTCTTCCGCCTTTTGCACATGTATATTTGCCTGTTAATAGGTCCAGATTCACGCATTGCTCAAGCGTCCCCACACCTTTAATAAAGCCAAACTGTACTGGTGAAAGTATTGAGCAATCCCAAGCCCATTCCTCCAATCTCTTGAGCAGGATTTTGCTCATCACTTTCGCCGATGAGTCTTAGGATTGGCCGGTAATTCTTAGGATCTGATTTATTACCCTTCTTGAAAATTGGGATTATAATACACGTTCCCCATGTAGGTGGAATCGCTGTTGTCGCGGCCATGTTGAAGACTCTAGTTAGAATTGGGACCCATAAATCAACATGAATTTGAAGACATCGACTGGGACCCCATCTGGACCTGGGGCTTTGCCCCCTTTACTTTCCTTCAAGGCCCATGACACTTCTTGTATCATAATGTCTAGCGGTAGGGGGGACCATATCAACTATTCCTTATTTTGAATAGTTGCCGTCTCTGCCATCGGGGAGCTAAACATTTCTGTAAAGTGAACAACCCAGGCATCGCAGGTAATGTGGGACAGCAATTTCGGAGAAGGAATCGTCCTTTAAAAAAAGGGGAATTAATAGTGTCCCGAAATAATTTGCTATCTGCTGTCTCCGCGGCACGGGACAGTTTGGACCAAGCTACATCTCGGAGCTCTTTTTTCCTGGCTAAGAGCACCTCTTTAAAATTGAATCTGAGCAATTTAATCAACAAATTATCTCTTGGCTGTCTGCAAAGGGCCAATTTCAGATCTCTAGAGGCTATAGTACATGCGTGGTCAAACCACCCTCTATGTTTGACATGGCTTATTTTAGTTGTGCGAGTCATAAGTGCATCTATTATGTTGGTATTGTCAATAAAACTATGGAGTAACTGGTTGGGGGTGACTACATCTTCCAGGCAGCAGGTGATGTCATTATAGCCCTTAGAGCAAATATCATGTAAAATTTGGACTGGATCCACTCCTGCCCACTTTATGCGGGCCCCATTTGGTCTTATTGGAGTGATGTCAGAAATACGGCTAATAGGTGTATCGCTGGTCTTGCCCCAGAAAAAAGTTGTCACTATAATACAATTATGGTCACTCAGGCCCGGTCTGGCGACCCTAGGTATGGTACACCACTTGCATGCATTAGCTGATATTAAAATATGGTCAATAACAGATGTATAATTTCTCCCTACAAAAGTTGGTATTGTGTCCCCATTGCTATTGCATGCACATTTTAGTAAGAGAAGATCGAACTTGGTAATCAAGGAGTTGAATTGATCACCATAATTGTTGTGGGGGAAATGTAAATATCCTGTCCCAGCCTCATCAGTGACCACGCATACCCGTGTAGCAGAAAGTGGGCAATGGTGAATGTTAAAGTCTCCTGCCCAAATTAAAATGAAGCTATTAGTGATGGACTGGAGTAAAATTTCCAATCCCCCTTCAAGGGTTGAGGCCACCTTACCCAGAGTGTTGTAAAAGACATTATTGTAAAAATTGATCAGAACTATTTCCTGGCCTCCCCTAAATGTTAACCATAAGATTAATGAATGGGGTCCTATAGTTGTTTTTTTCTTTATGCTTACCGGGAGCTTATTTGATATGAGGACCATAAGCCCCCCTTTTGCCCTCGCTGCGGGCGATGGCTCAGCCTCCAACCAGTGCATTGAAAAACCCTCAAAATAGACAGGCGCAATACACCAAGTTTCTTAAATACATATTATATCCAGATCACTTATAAACTCCATTCACCCTAACATACCCTGTTTCTTCGCTAACCCTCCTACATTCCAGGTCACAATTTTGTAGCCACCCTCCATCCCTAAACCGGTACTACTAAGAGATAACAGGTTAGATGGAGCAACTGTTGACAGTATGGGATCCACAGTGACACTACAGGGAGGCAATAGGGCAACAGATATAATATCGGTAATGCCGTGGTAGACCTTAATAACAGGGTTTATATCCTCTTCCCTCCCTTTGTGTGGAGAAAGCACGTTCACCGTGTAATGCTCTGTCTCATGTCAATCAATGTCCTGGAGGTCGCTCAGTATTTGATATCTATTGGAGACCACCAAAGGTTGGTATAAGGGGTGATATGGAGCAGAGTAGTTAGTTGATGTTCCTATTCTGCTCATTTGGGGCACAGAAAACTGGAGGGGCCTATAGAAAAAAAAACAGGGGCTATAAAGAAATGTTCTGTTCTGGTTCTGGTTGTGAGTGGCGTGCCACCCCCATTAAAACTTCCTTAGTCCACCTTGGTTCCCTGAAGTTAATTATAATACAATCCCCTTTGCAGTATTTTCTCGAGGGGCCAGTCCAATTCACTCTCCTTGTAAACAAGATTTGATGGGCTTCCCATACTGGGAAGTGGCAATTCCTATTAAGCCAATGTTTCACGCTGTTCTTTAGTGAGTCGTAAGATTCTATTTGGCCCGGGCGCATGGGGGGTGCATTGACTATAACTGCCACATAGGGGCAACATTCTGGAGGTAAACTAATGGTGACCTGGGCATCTGTTACATTAGCATTACTTTCTGTTGCTGAGTTAATAACTCATGGAGTATCACTATTTGTCTGGTGCACATTATTTGCGTTAGGTAGCTGTGTTTGTTGCTGTACTGGGGATGTAGAAACAAATAGTCGCTCGCAATCCCTGGGTATGGATTCAATTATAGCCCCCGCAATCTGAGGCTTCTCGATGTTAGCTTTAGATGTCACTGTACTAGCCCTCTGTAAATTGGAGGTTATAGTAGGTACTAATACTTTATCAGACACCTCCTTCGGTTGCTCCGTTGGGGGGATAAAATGATGTATTCTAATCTGTTTCACTTCAGCTATCAAAGACTCTAGCTTCTTCCGGATTGGTGCTAGTAGGACTTCCATTCGAGAGGTAATACAATCTGGTAATGAGGCCCATTGTAAATTCCCCGAAATACTTGTCCGTGTCTCAGCCTCTGTACATGGTGGAATTGCAGTCGAGGGTGTATGTAATCCTCCAGATGTAACAGTGGCCTTCTTATATCTCCTTTTTCTTTTGGGAGTGGGGGGATGGTCGGAAGTTGTACAATTATCTGGACTAGGGTATTGCCTCACTGTTTGTTTCGTTGGCCAAGTTATTAGTAATACTAGGGCCATGAGCTTCCCTAGTCTGGGTCTCGACTACTGGTGGTATAGTTGATCCCCCTACAGGGAGCCCAATTATCCCTCACCCAGTCCCTTCTCCTATTGAGAGACGTCGTTCTACTATGTCAATCTCTTGGGAGATCAGATTGACCGCCCGTACTAAGAAGGAATCAATAGTAGTCCGGGCATTATCGGATACTGGTGGGACATTAGTTGCCTTGCGTTTGCCCATAGCAGCTAGAAAATCTGCTTGAAAAGAAAAAAGAGATAAAGAATAAAGAAAGAAAAAAAAGTAATACAGGGAAGTTGGGCACTTTGTCAGATCTAGTCCCAGTCCATTGGGTAAAGTATGTGCAGACAGCAACCCATTGGTAGTGTGAATGGCGAAGGAGTCCAGGAGATTGAAACTCGGTCGATGGGTGTATCACTCGGTGTTCTACTGCAGTGGGAGCAACTCAACCAATATCTGTCAGTGGTTTAAATCAGTCCTTCGAACCAGACAGCTAAAACAATTAAATAAAAAAATGAACAGTACCTTCCAATAGATTTTGGGCCACAGTTGTCAGAGAGAGGGCCCAGCCCGGCCTTCTCCGGTCAGTGACGGGCAAGGGGCCTTACAGCTGCCTTTATGCTCCTCCGGGCACCAGGAAATGATGCGGGAGAGAGTGGAGAAAGCATAGGAGCCTGGGAGCTGTGGTCCGTGCCCCTGGCTTGAATGAATCACGTCCCGCGCAGCGGAGCTTTACAGCTGCCTTTATGCGCCTTCGGGCGCCAGGAAATGATGCGGGAGAGAGCGGAGAAAGCATATTGCATTCGTTTTTTAATGTCGTTCTGCTAGTAGCTACTAGGGATTCAGGGTTCTCAAAGTAGTCTGGGTGTCCCAGATCGCAACAGAAACGCTGGATGTATGTCAGCCATGGAATACTTTTTGAAAAAAATTGATTTAAGGCAATCCCCAATAATGGTGCGGTTTAAGGCGGTATATTCGGATGTCCAAACTTTGTGCTAGAGTAATATGGGTTGCATCCTAATTTGGTCTGTAAGAAATGAGGCCCCCAGCTCAGCGTGACACACGTATGTAGAGGCGCTTTTGGGGGTGGCAAGCAAATATCTCAGGAACTCATTCTCCACCAATTGTAGCGCTGTACATTTTGTGTGCCCCCAGATCCCTGCCCCATATAATGCTATGCTAATACATTTGGCTTTATATATCGTTAGCATCTCTGCAGGAGGATTCGCGCCCAACCGTCTAGCAAAATTTCGTAGGGCCATACAAGCATTTCTAAATAATAGAGCCCTAGTAGAAATTGTGTGGTTCCATGTACCATCTTTGTCAAGCAGGATGCCTAGGTATGAGAAGCTATTTGTGAAACCAATGTCAGTGTCCATGATTTTTATATCTCGAAAGGAGACTGTTTTCCTGCCGCACTTCATTATGAATGTTTTGGATTGTGTTAGAGCAGGCTTTTTCAGCGGGTTTATCCCCAGACTTTTTGCTTTTTGGCCTCCTGTTGTTGACCCTGTTTTTGTTGGTTTTAGGACTCTGGACACTTTACCACTGCTGATCAGTGCTAAAGTGCATATGCTCTCTGTGTAAATTGTTATTATGGATTGGTGTTTCCATGATTGGCTTGTTTGACTTAATACTACTATTTCCCCATTTCAGTGTACTGTGTGTGCCCTGGGCCTGTAAGTCAAATGCTGCTAGTGGGCCTGCAGCACTGATTGTGCCACCCACATAAGCAGCCTTTCAAAGGGGTCTCAGACCTGACACTGCAGTGTCTGCGCACAGTCTCTACTGCCATGTCGACCTGGCAAGTGCACCCACTTGCCAGGCCTGTGAGTCATCCCTAAGGTAGGCCCAAGGTACCCCTGTGGGCAGGGTGAAGTGTATGTGAAAGGTAAGACATGTACTGATGTGTGTGACATGTCCTAATAGTGAAATACAGGGTATTTCATTTTTCACTATCTGTCCCATAGGATAGAATGGGAGTTTATTTATAACATCTTATAAATATAACTTCCCATTGGGACAAAATAGAAAGATGGAGTTTAGTATGCTTGAACGCAGAATATAAAAATGCATCTTTTAGTAAAGACTAATTTTAAGTTGTGTGTTTGAAAATACCACTTTAAGAAAGTAGTTATTTTCTTGCTTAGCCATCCTGTGTGCCTCTGCTGGTTTCTGGATTGACTGTCTGGCTTTGGAGTGACAGGGGCTGGGGATGTGCATTCACTGTTGACAGCCACTGGGGGGGTTGAGGTGTGTCCTGCCTCTCCTGGATGAGTCAGGGTTGGGCTGAATAGACCTGGCTGCATTTAGAGTAGGGGGAGGAGATTTCCTTTCACCTGAATGGGCCTGGTCTGCCTTACACAATGCTGTCTCCACCTCCTGCCGGGAAGCTGGACCAGAGAGGACAGAACTGGTTTTGACTGAGCACAGAGCCTCTCTGCAACCAGAGAACAAAGGAAAATGCTGTATAAATATTGGGGCCTACTTCTGGACTCAAGAGGAACCTCTGCCAAGGAGAAGAGCTGGGAAATCTGAAGGAGAAGTACTGCCCCTTTGCTGTGTGCTGTCTTGGGTTGGCCTGCAGCGGCTGTTTCTGCCAAGGAGAGGACAAAGACTTTGCTGTGTGTCCTGCTTGAAGAAGATCTCGAAGGGCTTGAAGTAGAGCTTGCCTTCTGTTCTGAAGTCTCAGGGACACAAAGACTTCATCACCAGCTCCCCTGAACTTCCTTGCTGGGAGTTCTGACCTGCCAAGAGGTGCCTGTTGCTGAGTTGGGCCTCTGGAGGTTGTTCCTGCTGTTGGGAGCTGGAAAAGAGCTGCAACTACGAGAAGCGCGACGCATCCGCACCTGCTTCCGACGCATCGCTGAAGAAACCGACGCAGCACCTGCCCGCGGCTGGAGAAATCGCGGCAAGCCGAATCCTATGCACCGATCTCCGAAGTCCGAGATCACTGCACCGATTCCAATGCAGGCCCTGCTGTGCGGCTCCAAGAACCAACGCATCGTGGCACCGCGGCTGGAGAAACCAACGCTGCGCCGTTGCCACCACCGCATTGAGAACTGACGCATCACTGATCCTCACACATCGCACCGGGGTGCCAAGTCTACAAGGACACTGGGGCCGCAGTAAGAAACCAACGCATCACCTCCCCACACAGTAAGATCTGACGTATCACCTCACCTTCAGTAAGGAACCAGCGCATCACCTCCCCTGCGTGGCAGTAAGCAACCGACGCATCAACTCCCCTGGAGTAAGGAAACGACGCATCACCTCCGCTGAGCGTAAGGAACCAACGCATCACCTTCCCTGCGGCTGTTTTTGTTTATGATTTTGACGCATCCAAGGTACTTTGTGTAGAAAGTGTTGCATCTATAGTTTGCTATGGACAGAACTGTTTTTACTTTCTAAAAGTCATATTTTGATTACTGCATTGTGGATTTTTGTAATTTTGGTCTTGTTTGGTTCAGATAAAGATTACGTATTTTTCTAAACTGGTGCGGTGTCCATTTGTAGTCTTTTCACTGTATTACTGTATGTGTGCACAAATGCTTTACACACTGCCTCTGAGAAAAGCCTGTCTGCTCATGCCACCAAGCTACCAAGGGGGTGAGCAGGGGTTATTTTAGAAGTGTATCCCCCTTACCCTGACTAGGAAGAAGGGTCCCTACTTGGACTAAGGTGCAAACCATTGCCACCTAGAGACCCCCATTTCTAATAGATTGGTTAACTAGCAGCCCCAGGTCCTGCATAAATTCAACAAAGTTATTGAGTACGGAGTGTAGGGTGAGGGGAGTACGGTCCATGAGAACGGCATCATATGCGTAAAGGAGTGCCGGTACTGGGCGGTGTCCCAGCTGGGGAAGGTCTTTAGATTGCAAGGTCAACACCGCATCTACATTGTTTATGTATAGTGAGAAAAGAAACGATGCTAGGACACAGCCCTGTCTTACCCCTCTTGCCACGCTGAAGGGCTGTGTACATTCTCCCCATATACCATATCTAACCCTGGCTTTAGATCCTGTATACAGATCTTACAAGAAGCTAATGATCGATGCCTACACCCCCATGTTGGACATACTTGTTCATAGCTTAGAGTGAATGACACAATCAAAGTCTGAGGACAGGTCCACAAATGCCAGGAATATGTTCCCTCCTTTGATCTTGGTGTGTTTTCCTATTAACATACTTAGGTTGAGACCCTGTTGTATTGTCCCAATCCCGGTGTGGAACCCATACTGAAGGTCTGACAGAATATCATTAGATTCTTCCCATCCTTGTAGCCTGGTCAAGATGATGCGGCCTGCTATCTTCACTAAGGAATCAAGCAGGGAGATCTGCCTGTAACACTCGGGGTTGTGTCGGTCTCCCTTTTTGTAGATCGGTACGATTATCTATTCCGCCCACGTGGGAAGAAAGCCCATACTACAAGATGCCCTTAGTACCACAGTTAACAAGGGCCCCCATAAAGCAGTATTGGCCTTGTACAGATCAACTGGGATAGTGTTGGGTCCAGGTGCTTTTCCACCCTTACTAGCATTTATTGCTCTATTAATTTCTTCTTGACTAAACGGAGTGATTGATGAGGTTTGAATTGGGACTTCTGTTTCACCAGTCATAACATGAATGTTGACTAGAAGTTGTTCTGCAGTAAAATTCAGATTTTCCACAGCTGGGTGGGTAGAAAATCATGATTTTATTAAAGACACGGAGGCTGATATTATGCATACCTCTTTAATTGAAAACTCACAGCATCAAAATCAACGATTAAAAAGAATCTATTAACATTCCATTCTGTATATAACTCCTTGTCAGGCAGCCATCTTCCTTCTTTTGCTGCGAACAAACTTTAATGTCCAACTTCAATTAATATTCTTAAAACAATCAAGTAACACTGGAACCACTTCCTTCTTTTCCCTTCTTCTTCTTTACTTCTTGTAATCTCCTCCTAAAAAAACAAACCAAATATATTATAGGGTGGGAATAAATAGGGCGGGATAATATCAGCCACCGTGCCTTTAATAATATCATAATTTTCTACCCACCCAGCTGTGGAAAATCTGAATTTTATGGCAAGGCACGATGGCCAATATTATGCGTGTTTAAAGCCTTGCCATAATATTCCTAACCGCTGACTCCACAGGTTTAAAATAGTATTTTTTTTAAATGATTCTGATGACCAATCTGTTGCCCCTAAAATACCAGTTAATCCACTTCCCAATAAATATGCTTTAGATGCCATAGCACCTCTAGTAGAATGTGCACCAAATAGGGCAAGATCTATCCCTGCTTTCTTCATAACCTCCCTCACCCACCTAGCCAAAGTAGATGTAGACACAGCTTTGTAAGGTTTCCTGAATTAAATTAACAGTTAACATTCATGATGTTCCGCAAACGCTCCGTTCTTCTTTCATATTCACTCAAACATCTCACCACACACAATTTCCTACACTCATCCAAATTTGGATAAAAAATCGTTCTGGACATTGTCTTTGTTCTCCTAGTTATAATGAAACAAACTCCCTCTGGTAAATATCTCCGTCCTGAGACCTCCAAGGCCTTAACATCTGAGACCCTCCTAAATGAAATTAGACAAAGAAGCATAACCAATTTCAAAGAAAGCCTTTTCAAATCTAGAAACTCATTCTCTGACCAGCTCGCTAACTCCTGAAGAACCACATCCACGTCCCACAAAAACGAATACTTCGGCCCTGGAGGGGCCTTTAACCTTACACTTCTTAACAGTCGTTTTACTACATCATGTTGCCCTATAGGAATACTATCCACCAATTCATGCCCGGCTGAAATCGCTGACCTACTAATGTTCACTGAACTATACGACCTTTCTTCCAGGAAGACCTCCGATAAATAATTCACCACATCTACCAAAGGTGCGGATATGGGATCCAAACCCCTTGGAACACACCAACAAATCCATCTTCTCCATTCCAACCTGTATGCCTTGGAAGTCTCTGGAGCCCATGACTCCTTGATGAGTTTTGAAGCTTCCAACGATAATCCTGACACCTGCCAGGCTCTCCCGAAATCAACCAAGCCATCAACCCCAATTGTCCTTCCAGAATCAACTTGTGCCTGTCTCCCACTGCATTCACTAACAAGTCTGGAACATTCGGCAGAAGTACTGGGTCGGCAATCAACATCTCCATCACATCTGGGTACCAAACTTGGGACGCCCAGAACGGTGCCACTAATACCATCTGCGCCCCCTCTTTCCTCACTTTCAATAGTACCCTCTGGATCAGAGCTAATGGAGGAAAGGCATACTGTCAGGTTGCTAAAGGGTACACTAACCTTCAGGAGACAAATCCAGCGGGGGCGATGCCTAGAACCCAAAGCCCCCTCGCTCTGCCCTACAAGGGGACGTGTAACACTCCACCCTGCACTGCAGAGCGCAGGGGTTAGGGGATAAAGAATAGGGGATAACGGGAAGAAGGCACTGCTGTCCTCCTTCTCAGCGAAACTCCCGTTCCAGGCCCCTCTAGGAAAGTGCGCACAATAGGGTAGTCCCACCGAGTCCTCACCAGGGTCAGGGTTTGCACTTCAGGGTCTTGCTCGGAATTGGAGAGGATGGCTTTCAGGAACAGACAGCACATAGAACTCACAAGAAGTCAAAGGAAGCGCGGAAAACTCTCTCCTTGAGAGTAGCGCTGAGTCCATCGAAAGGTGAGTATCCAAAATATGTAAAGAGGAAGTTCGAAGGGCGTGATACGTCTCACATCTCGAGTCCCTTGGGAAGGAATCCTGTATCCATCCGTAGAAAATGGCAGGGCATTTAGTGCCCGACGCAGTAGCCTTCACGGGACCACGGGTGTTCGTAAAGCGAGTTCTCACCCGGTTCCAACCGCGAGGCTCGAGGGTGCTTGTTGGTCCGTAACAAGCTGTCAAAAGAGCCGCCGCGGGACCACGGGTGCGGGAGGAGCCCGGACGCACCCGGTTCCAACCGCGAGGCTCGAGGATGATTGGAGAACTGGGCTGCGCAGCGCGCAGTGAACCGGCAGGCAGGGCAGGTGAGGAACTGTCCAGAGGCCGCCGGTAGGAATGCGGCCAGAAGGGGCGCGTAGATAGTCCGGTGTATCACTAACAGAACCCGGTTGGTACTGACTCTGTATAGTGACAAGCGCCGGATCCCCCTAGTGGAGGGCTATATATAGGCAGCCTATCCTTCAGGGACATTCGGTGTCCCCCCAGGTGCATGCTGGGACGTGTTGTCCGGCTACCGGTTTCTGCGGGACGTGATCATGACAGTACCCCTTCGCAACGACCACCGCCCCGGTGGCCCACCTGGCTTCGTAGGGTTACGTGCATGAAAACGTCGGAGGAGCAGGGGACAATGCAAGTTGGCCACTGGTTCCCACGTTCGTTCTTCCGGCCCATAGCCTTTCCAGTGAATGAGGTAGTATATCCTTCCTCTAGTTCTCTTGGAGTCTAATATACTTTGCACTTCATATTCCTCCTCTCCCTCTACCACCATAGGTTTGGGTTCCGCTAGCAAGCGGGTATGAGGCAAGTATGGTCGAAAAAGGGAAACGTGGAAAACGGGGTGGATTTTCCAGGTCCTGGGTAGTTACAATTTCATCGCTACTGGGTTTATGACTTGCACTATGGGATAGGGACCTACATATTTGGGTTTGAGCCTGTTTGATCCCTTCAGCTGCAGGTTAGTGGTGGATAACCACACCTTATCCCCTACCTCGTACAGGGGCCCCGGGGAACGCTTTTTATCTGCGAAGCGTTTGGTGGTTTCTTGTGCCTTCAGCAGCTGGCTTTTAGCCTCAACGAGCACTGCACGGAGATGCGCATGGTGGGCTTGGATCGACGGATGTTTGCACGTCACTGGCCAGGCGAAAGACAACATGTTTGGGTCGTAGCCATACAAGCAGTAAAACGGGGAACACCCCAACGTGGTGTGTTTACTGTTGTTGTAGGCGAACTCTGCCGTCCACAGCAGGGTACTCCACTCGGCCTCATGGTGTAGGGAGAAACACCGCAGGTACTGCTCTAGGGTCTGGTAGAGCCTCTCGGTTTTACCATCTGTTTGCGGATGGTAACTGGTTGATAGCCGCGCGTCGATCTTCATAACAGAGCATAAGGCCTGCCAAAATCTGGACGTAAACTGTGAACCTCGGTCTGTTATGAGAATCGCAGGGATGCCGTGTGCTCTCACCACGTGTTGCAGGAATATGAGGGACAACTCGGAGGAGGAAGGGATCGTCTTTAGCGGTACGAAATGGCCCATCTTGGTTAAGTGATCCACCAAGACTAAGATGACTGTGTGTCCATTGCTGGGGGGCATTTCCACTATGAAGTCCATGGAAACGGTGTGCCATGGAGAGTCCGGGATGGGTATAGGGCGCAGTAACCCCACTGGCCTGGAGTGTAGGGTCTTGCCTTGGGCGCACACCGTGCATCCTGTGATATAGTGCCGCACGTGTTCTCGTAATCCCGGCCACCAGAAATGCCGTTCAATGAGGGCTAAGGTTTTGTAGATACCCATATGTCCTCCCAGAGACGAGTCATGAGCCCACTGCATCACCTGGTCTTGTATGCGGGCAACGGGTACGTACAGAACGTGATGGCGAAAGAGCAAACCCTCCTTCTTGCTTCGATTTTCGGGTTCTTCGTTTACCCATGCCTGTGCATCCACTTCTGCTGACTCCATCCGGAGGTCGTCAAGGAAGTCGTCTTTCGTCACCAAGGCGATCCGTTCTTGGGGGTATGCCGCCTTGCTTAGGATGGGGGGAGGTGTGGTGATTCCCGGGTCATCCTCCTGGAGGGGATCGGTCGGTCTAGTCAACGCATCTACCTTGCCATGTTTGCTTCCTGGCCGGTACCGTATCGCGAAGTCGTAGTCCGCGAAGAAGAGAGACCATCGTAGCTGTCGAGGTGTCAGGGCTCTGGCTGACTGCAGAAATAACAGGTTCCGATGATCCGTGAAGATCTCGATAGTGTGTTGGGCCCCCTGTAGATGATGTCTCCATTCTTCACAAGCCCTCTTGATTGCTAACAATTCCTTATCGGAAATGCTGTAGTTTACCTCGCAGGGGGTAAGCTTCTTGGAGAAGAAGGCCACCGGATGCAGCTGTCCCGTGTCTGGATTTCTCTGAGAGAGGATGCCTCCCAAGGCGTAGTACGAGGCGTCTGTCTCCAGGACAAAGGGCAAGTGCACATCCGGATGCCTCAGTATCGGTGCCTTCGTGAAACAGGATTTTAGCTCTTGAAAGGCTGTTTCGGCCTGTTTGGTCCATGCGAACGCTACTCCTTTCTTTAATAAGGAGGTAAGGGGCTGTAGTATTTGTGAGAAGTCCTTGATAAAACGGCGATAGAAATTACTGAATCCAATGAAGCTCTGTAACGCCTTCTGGTTCGTCGGGGATCTCCAGTCGGTGATGGCCTCCACCTTCCTTGAATCCATGCATATCCCAGTGGCGCTGATGACATACCCCAAGAACTCCACCTTGGTGGCATGAAAAAGACACTTTTCTAGTTTGGCATACAACGAGTACTTCCGCAACCGTTCCAAAACCTGCGACACGTGTTTGATGTGCTCCTTGATGGATGACGAATAGATCAAAATGTCGTCAATGTAAACCATACACATCACGTCCGTGAGCCCACGCAAAACCTCATCCATAAAATACTGGAACGCCGCTGGGGCGTTGCACAGCCCGAACGGCATTACACAGTATTCGAACAGCCCATACTTCGTACGGAAGGCCGTCTTCCACTCGTCCCTTCTCTTCATCCGCACCAGATGGTAGGCTCCGCGGAGATCCAGCTTCGTGAACACGGTGGCTCCTTTCAGTTGGTCCAACAACACCGAGATCAAGGGGAGGGGGTACCGGTTCTTCACGGTGACTCTGTTGAGTGCTCTAAAGTCAATGCATGTCCGCAAATCGCCTTCCTTCTTAGGGATAAAAAAAAGAGGAGAGGAAGCAGGGGAGGTAGAGTGCCTGATGAAGCCATTGGCGAGGTTCTCATCCAGGTACTCCCTCAGGTGTAGATTTTCGGGTTCGGTTAACGCGTATACCCTGCTACAAGGTATTGCAGCACCCGGAACCAGGTCTATTCGGCAGTCATAGTCTCTATGGGGTGGGAGATGGCTTGCTGCTGTTTTGTCGAACACGGAGGCATATGGTTGATATGCCGGGGGAAGTGCCGTGGTGCACGGAAGTACGTGCGTGGTGCATCCTGCAGCCAGAAACATAGCTTGGGTTTCCCCCAGGTCACCTTCCAACGCATGCTGTCTGGTGCAGTGTTCCTTGCAGTACGCTGATCCCATCACCACCGTCCTGCTTGCCCATCCCACAGTGGGGTCATGGAGGGTTAGCCATGGCATCCCCAAGATCAAACGGAAATGAGGTGCGTCGATTAGGTCGAACCGGATCGCTTCATAATGGTCCTGTCCGAATTGCATGAGAAGAGGCCGAGTATGGTATCGAACCGGACAAGACGTGAGTGCCTTGCCGTCTACCGCCTTCACTGGTTCAGGGACGGTCTTCTTCTGTAAGGGCAACCCTAAGTCTTCCGCGTACTTCTGATCAATGAAGTTACTGGTGGCCCCGGAGTCCACCAAAGCAGGCACGAGTTTGAGTACACCGTCCTCCAACCACAAAGACACGTTGACGTGGAGGTGCGGTACTGTGGGTTGTAAAGTGTTAGCGATTACTGGAGACACTTTTTCTTCCACATGCCCCAATCCAACGGTCTCATGTTGGCTCGGGGCTAGTCGTTTCCCTTCTCCCCTTCGATGTCCCAGGCCCCGTGGGTCACGGCTTGGGTCCTTGCCGGAGGCCTCTTCTCAGGGAGCTGTGTCCGAGCCTTGCATTCGCGTATAAAGTGTCCGGCCTTCCCACAATACAGACAGAGACGTTGTTTCCGTCTCTTCTCCCGTTCCTCGGTGCTCAAAGGTCCTTGGGTACTGCCAATCTGCATGGGTTCGGGGGCCTCTGCCGCTTGGGCTCCTTCCCCAAATGTAGGTCGACCCTTAGGTAGAACGTATTTCACCTCGGGCCTGTTCTTATCGGTCTTTCTTTCTTGCATCCTATGATCCAATTGCACCGTTAGATCGATTAGCTCCTCACAGGTTTGGGGCAATTGGACGACCTGGGCAAGCACATCCTTCAGCTCCCCCCGAAGCCCTTGATAGAACAACGAGGTCCTCTTGTTCTGGGGCCAGTCAGTCTCCACCACCAAACGGTTGAACGTAGTTACATAGGAAAGGAGGTCCTGTGTCCCTTGCTTACGGGTGAGCAGCTCCCTGTCGGAGGTCAGCAGGTGCATTCTTCGGTCGAACAACCTACACATCTCCGTGCAGAACCCAGCGAAATTGTACAACACCGGGTCGTCCCTTTCTATCAAGGGAATGGACCAGCTTGCAGCGTTCCCCCCCAGATAGGACATAACGAAGGAGGTTTTCGCCTGGTCGTTGTGAAAGAGGGTTGGCTTGCATAGAAAATGCAACCTACATTGATTGATGAATATCCCAAACTTCTTAGGGTCGCCATAGAAGCGTTCGGGAGCCGCAAGGGGTATCTGCGGGGAGTGGATCACTTGTACCGGGGTGGCTTCGCCCCCTCCCAAGTGACCTACAGGGGTTTCCGCAGCACGAGGCTGCGGAGGGGGGAGAGTCCAGTCCTGGATATACTTCCTCCCAGGCGGGTCGGGGCCTTTTCTACTTAACCCAGCCACTTCCCGACGCATGGTGCCCATCTCGGTCCGAAGGTTTTGCGTTTCGACTCGAAACGCGTTGACTTCCGTCTGTAGGGACGCCATGGTCTCGAGTGGTGTGGTCAACGCTGTGTTGACATCGATCGCCCAGGCTGGATGGTCGTCTTGGGCTTGTCACTCTGTCAGGTTGCTAAAGGGTACACTAACCTTCAGGAGACAAATCCAGCGGGGGCGATGCCTAGAACCCAAAGCCCCCTCGCTCTGCCCTACAAGGGGACGTGTAACACTCCACCCTGCACTGCAGAGCGCAGGGGATAGGGGATAAAGAATAAGGGATAACGGGAAGAAGGCACTGCTGTCCTCCTTCTCAGCGAAACTCCCGTTCCAGGCCCCTATAGGAAAGTGCGCACAATAGGGTAGTCCCACCGAGTCCTCACCAGGGTCAGGGTTTGCACTTCAGGGTCTTGCTCGGAATTGGAGAGGATGGCTTTCAGGAACAGACAGCACATAGAACTCACAAGAAGTCAAAGGAAGCGCGGAAAACTCTCTCCTTGAGAGTAGCGCTGAGTCCATCGAAAGGTGAGTATCCAAAGTATGTAAAGAGGAAGTTCGAAGGGCGTGATACGTCTCACGTCTCGAGTCCCTTGGGAAGGAATCCTGTATCCATCCGTAGAAAATGGCAGGGCATTTAGTGCCCGACGCAGTAGCCTTCACGGGACCACGGGTGTTCGTAAAGCGAGTTCTCACCCGGTTCCAACCGCGAGGCTCGAGGGTGCTTGTTGGTCCGTAACAAGCTGTCAGAAGAGCCGGCGCGGGACCACGGGTGCGGGAGGAGCCAGGACGCACCCGGTTCCAACCACGAGGCTCGAGGGTGCTTGTTGGTCCGTAACAAGCTGTCAAAAGAGCCGCCGCGGGACCACGGGTGCGGGAGGAGCCCGGACGCACCCGGTTCCAACCGCGAGACTCGATGATGATTGGAGAACTGGGTTGCGCAGCGCGCAGTGAACCGGCAGGCAGGGCAGGTAAGGAACTGTCCAGAGGCCGCCGGTAGGAATGCGGCCAGAAGGGGCGCGTAGATAGTCCGGTGTATCACTAACAGAACCCGGTTGGTACTGACTCTGTATAGTGACAAGCGCCGGATCCCCCTAGTGGAGGGCTATATATAGGCAGCCTATCCTTCAGGGACATCCGGTGTCCCCCCCAGGTGCATGCTGGGACGTGTAGTCCGGCTACCGGTTTCTGCGGGACGTGATCATGACACATACCCTCGAAATTCGCTCCAATCCTGAAGGAAGGCATCTACTGCTTCTGCCTCCGGATCCGGTCTCCAACTGTAAAGCTTCCTTATCTGAGCATTCACTCTGTTCGCAAACAGATCCACCACAAAAGGACCCCATCTGCTGTTGCTTAACCTGAATACTTCCCTGTCTAGTCTCCAATCGTTGAAATCCTTTAACTCTCTTGAATTCCAATCTGCTTTTGTATTGCTCATCCCTGGAATGTATTGAGCCTGAATTATAATGTTTCTGCTCAGGCAAAAATGCCAAAAATCAATTGCCAAATCTGCTAGAACTTTGGACAAGGTCCCCCCAATTTGTTGACATAACATACTGCAGAGATGTTGTCCATATTTAAAAGTAAACAACATCTTACATGACCCCTGATGAAACTTTTTACTGCAAACGAACCTGCCAACAACTCCAGATAATTGATGTGCATTTTCTTTTCCTGACCAGTCCATTTCCCTCCTGTTGTCAATGATCCATATCTTGCACCCCAGCCCTGAAGACTGCCATCTGACTCTATCACCACATCTGGAACTGGGCCTAAAATTGCCCTTCTATTCCATGCTTCCAAATTTTCCAACCACCAATCCAATTCCTCTCTCGTTTCTCCATCTATCTGTATCTTCTGCGAATACCTCACTCCCCTGTGTAAGAACTTTGTCTTCAATCTCTGGAGAGCTCGATAATGCAATGGTGCTGGGAATACTGCCTGAATGGAAGTGACAATAGTCCCAATACCCTGGCTAGGTATCAAGGTTATCCATTCGTATATAAGCATTCTTCGAATCTCTTTGCAAATCTTCCTTACCTTTTCTGTGGGCAACCTCAATATACAATCCAACGTCCAAATCTGAAAACCTAAAAACACTGTCTCCTGTGTAGGTTCCACATGACTTTTTCCTGGTTATTACAAAACCTAGATCCTCTAAAATATGGACCGGCAGCATCGTATGCTCCTCTGCCAACTCCCTGCTTTGTGACATAATTAGGATATTGTCCAAGTACACTATCAGCCGTACTCCTCTCTTTCGCAACCAAGCGATTATTGGCCTCATTACCTTTGTGAAGCACCAAGGGGCTGACGTCAAACCAAAAGGGAGACTTCTGAACCTCCACATAATCCCTTTCCATTGAAATTTCAGATAATTCCTTTGTTCGTAACATAATAGGACTGTTAGATATGTGTCCTTCAGGTCTAACCGTGTTATCCAGTCCCCTTTCCTCAAGAGATCCCTCAAATTATGAATCCCTTCCATTTTGAAGTGATTGTACTGCACCCAATCATTCAACTCTTTCAAATTTATCACTGGTCTCATGCCCTTGTCCTTCTTCTCCATGAGGAAAAGATTGCTCACAAAACCTGCTGAACAATCATCTGCTTCTTCTATGGCACCGTTCCTCTCCAATTCC